>JADRCH010007279.1:75884-105368 GCA_019843965.1 Rhynchomys soricoides
ATCTATCTATCTATCTATCTATCTATCTATCTATCTATCTATCTATCGATGTATCCTCTGTCTACTATGGCTACAGTGAAACCATTTGCAAAGAATACATTTCTTTTTGTTTTCTACTTCTCTTTAAAGACACACTTCTTAAAGAATTGCTAAGTGAAAATGTAAATTTACTTTTAATTTTAAGAAATCATGTTAAAATGATTGTATTTGCTAATTTACACTACTTGACATAAGCTAGACTCATTTGAGAAGTGGTATCCTTGATTGAAATAATGCACCCAACATATTGGTTTCTAGGCAAGCATGTGCTGCATTTTCTTGATTGATGATTGATGTTAGAAGGCCCAACTTACTGTGGGAGGGGCAATCACAGGGCTGGTCTTCCTGAGTGCTATAAGAAGGCAGGCTATACAAGCCATGAAGAAAGAACTAGTAAGCTGCTCTGTGACCTCTGTTTCAACTCTCCCCCCACCACCACCACCGTTGCTGCTTTGAGTTTCTTCCCTGTCTTCCCTGGGTAATGAAGTATAGTCATGGTGTTATTGCAGCAATAAAAGCCCTGAGAGAGATATGTTTAATTCCTGAACAATTACTTCCCTGGCACAATATACATCACTTATATTTAGTCTTCTATCTCTGTTGTGCATAATTTTCTACCAAATATTTCTTGAATTTTTAATTTCATAGTGTTTAAAATTTTCTAAATTTTATTGCAAATATTTTATAAAGTTTGTATAACAAACTGGAATTATTTGTATTACCATTTTGGCAGTCTACATTACAGAATTATTGCTACTTCAGTGTATTTAATTCTGAAAGAAGTTTGATAATTCCCTCAGAGGTAAAAACATTTGTCTATAAATAACATCTAAGGAGATGAGATGATTATGATTATAAAGTTCATCTTCATACTATTTTTAAATGACATTGTTTGACATTATTTTAATGGTGTAAGGAAACTCTTTAAAGGAATGTTTTGCCAAAGGCATCAACAATATTAAAATCAAATGGGCATTTTAACATAGTTAATGTTAGTTCACATACCCGTGCCAATTCTTTTCATTTGTGTCCCTGATAATGGGCATTCGGATTGGGATGTGAAAATCATATGCTATTGTATATGTGTCTGAAATACTGAAAAGCAAATAATTTTAAATATATATAGTAGTATATGAGTAAGGAACATTCGGTTTTTGCTGCAAATTTTAAAGAGATATACCTTATGGAATAAAATATTATTAATTTTTTTTTAAATTTTCATTTATCTGATTGGATTCAAGGTCTACACCATTAGAAGGAACTCATGCCTGAAACTACTCAGATGGCCAAGAATCAGAGGCAAGATAGCTTATGGACCTAGTTTCTACTATTAAAAAATGGACATAGTACTGCCTGAGGACCCAGCTATACCACTCCTGGGCATATACCCAGAAGATGCTCCAACATGTAATATAGACACATGTTCCACTATGTTCACTGCAGCCATATTTATAATAGCCAGAAACTACAAACAACCCAGGTGTCCCTCCACAGAGGAGTGGATACTGAAAATGTGGTACATTGACACAATGGAATACTACTTAGCTATTACAATGACTTCATGAAATTCGCAGGCAAATGGATGGAACTTGAAAATATCATCCTGAGCGAGGTAACACAGTCACAAAAGAATGAACATGGTATGTACTCACTGTTAAGTCTTTATTAGCCCCAAAGTTCAAAATACCCAAGAGTCACTTCGCAGCAAAAGTAGGACTGAGTGTGAGGTCCCAGATGGAGGACTTGGAGAAGGGACTGAAGGAGCTGAGGGAGTTTGCAGCCCCATGGAGGGAGCAACAGTGTCAACTGGCCTGACTCCCGATGATCCCAGAGAATGGATCACCAACCAAAGAATACACATGGAGGGACCCATGGTGCTGGCCACATATGTGGCAGAGGAGGACTTTATTAGCTATCAGGGGGAGGAGAGGCCCTTGGGCCTGAGGGTGTTAGATGCCCCAGTATAGGAGAATGCCAAGGAGGGAAGCCAACAGTGGGTGTGTGTGTGGGTGGAGGAATACCCCCATAGAGGCAGGGGAGGGGGGAGGGAATAGGGAGATTCCAAAAGAGAGATCTGGCAAGGGGGAAACATTTGAAATGTAAATAAAGTATCAAAAAATGTAGTGATAAAATAATTCCTAATAATATTCTACTATACTCACAAATCAGGGTCTTGCTCAGCCTTCATGAGAGAAGCTTCTCCAACAGTAGATGGAAGAAAGTACAGAAACCCACAACTGGACAATGTGCAGAGAGTGAGAAACCTTGGAACACTCAGTCCTAAATGGAATGTTTCTACCAAATTCTTACCCTTCAGGGATCAGCAAACCATGAAGAAGGAAGGGTGGAAAGATTGTCAGAGTAGATGGAGGACACTAGGGAAAGAAGGTCTTCTAGAGATAACAGGGCAATGTACATCAGAGACTTTGTCAACATGCTCAGGACCAGTATAGGTCCAAACTAGATGGGGTCCCAACAATAAGAGGGCAATGGATATAAGTCTCCAACCCTAAGCCAGAAGCTATCTCCAACTGACACCTGCTTCCAAAGGAAGAATACACTTTCTCCAATGGAGCATCACTGGGGATACAAACAAAATTTAAGGGCAGGTCCATTGTCTAGCAGTAGATGGCCAGCAGAAAATGTACTCAATGGTATTTTTCCACTTTTCATTTGTCTTATAATGTTTTGGCTATTATTTTTAACCTTACATACCTTTTGTTTAATGTATTTTAGTTTCCAATTTTGCCTTCGTATGGAGTTGCTGTAAGTACAAGTGTTTGTGCCTCTATATCTGTATCTTTCTTTTACCTTTTCTTTGACTCTGTTTTTCCTGGTTTTGGTTTGTTAGCTTGCTTGCTTGTTTTGTCCAATTTTGATTTGTTTCGTTTTGTTCTAATTGCCTGCTTGTGTTCTAAAGAGAAAGTAAAAAAAGGGTGTGGATTTGGATGGTTGGTGAGTTGGGAAAAGATCTGGGAAGAGTTGGGGGAGGGGAAACTATGATCAAATATATTGTATGAAGCAAAATCTATTTTCAACAAAAATTATAGAAAAATAATAATTTGTATTCCTTATGCCATTTAGTAAATCAATAGAGGTAAATTCTGAACATACATTATGGAAATTCCCCATACCACATTCTTCCAGAAGCTAGTCCTTATTCTTGTCCTCAGCCAAATAAGCTTTATTTACCCATTCTCACATAGAGAATTTTGATGTACTGTTAAATGTATATTCTTACTTGCTCTATCTGGTTTTATATTTTATATTATTACAGGAATCATGTATTTGTGTGTATATTTGTTTGTGTGAGTGTGTGTGCCTATTCTCATAGATTTCTGTACCTGGTTAATATATATTAAGTATAATATTAATTTCATTGAACCAAAAGTAGTGGCCAAGAATATTAAATATAATCAAAAGTCAATGAAGGTTTGGAATACATTAAAGAATATTTGATTTGACTTATATATTTATAGGCTCAGAGGAGGGGAAAATCAGAATTTTTGGGGATAAGACATAAATATTTGCTGGGAAGTTAAAGTGACAGCTGTGAATGTTATCCATAGAAAAGTTCCAAAGCAAAGGAAGGAGTAGTAGAATAGTCTTTTCAGGGAATAAATAATTATGGTTTGCTACATATATATTCTCACTTAGGAAAATTACAGTTATTACCTTGTCTTTTAATCAAGGGTTAGCAACATCCAAGGTAAGAACTTTTCATGTCCAAAAAGCATTTAATTTAATCAATTCTAATTGCTTTCAAGATGCAAGCCTATACCAATAAGAACATACACTCCATACTATGATAGTTTTGACACCAGCCTCAAAACTCTTTGATATGTGGAAGGATGGAGGATCTTTTCTTTTTTCTTCATTATGATTTTATAAAGAGCTCTATAGCTAGATCACAAAATGCCAGGAAGCTTCTGGATTTTTTTTTTTTTTGCTAGAATACATGTTGCTCAAAATCCTAAGGTATTGTTTAAGAAGTCTAGATACTCTGAGACACTCATGAAACAAAGTTACATGTAGTTTTTCCAGATTTTATCTATCCAATGATTTCCATGTCTTCAGCAACATAAAACATAGTACACAAGTCATCTGTGCTACCTCTTATAGGAATTTCTGACTTTGAACATTTATAAGCATCATAAAATTCATCTATGTGGCAAAACAGTAGTGATTTAATGAGAAAATACATTTTTATTTCTGCATCTTCATAAGAAAAGACACATGCACTAACAATATCAATTACATACTAATGGTATAAGCTCTTTCCAACATGAGGAATCTCATAGAAGCAAAATATGGAATGGATAAGAAATCTGGAACTCACGGGCAGATAAACTAAAGTGTGTGTGTGTGTATACATGTGTGTGCACACAAATATATGTACAATTAAATTTTATTCAGCAATGGTGATTTCACAATATACATCAACCTTAAAAACATCTTGTGTAAAGATAGGAAACAGAAACTAAAGGTTACATCTAACGCAACTATTTTTCATACTTTTCAAAACAGGCAAATTCATAGAAGAAAGCAAGCAGGTTAGTGAATGGCAGGAGGTGGAAGGAGAGAGGGATGGATAGGTCTGTAAATATGTGAAGTTTCTGTGGAGATGATAGAAACAATAAAGTGTACACTTTTGAAAGCTTATATAATTCATATGTCTACAAACTGTTTTTTAAAAAAGTTCCCAAGATACCCAGTTTCTGAATAAACATACACTCCCCTTCCTAAGTCTTCAGTAGAAATTTTACTGTTTTGTTGTTGTTGCTGTTGTTGTTGTTGTTGTTGTGCTCAAGCATTTGGAAGCAGTTTGCTTTAAGTTTATTTTGTCATTTTCTTTAGAATCAGAATCAATCCTGCCTACCTATTTTTTATTCAGTTGATGCTTAAAAGGAAAACAGAAACAAAACAACAACAACAAATGAACGAATAAGCAAACCAAAGCCCCAAGAGCAGCATTTCCAAGTTTCCTATGATTTGACAGGTTTTCATATACAGATGGTAGGCATTTGTTCTCCTCGTTGCTTACAATCATATATATAATGTATATGTATATATACACACACATATATATATATACATATATACACATATATATATAAGCACATACACATACATATATATAAACATATACACATACATATATATATTATGGTTTTGGTTATTATTATTTGTTTATCTGAAAAGATGACAAGCCAAGTCTTAGGATATGGAAAGTCAAGATGATAGAGCAGGCATGACTCATGCGTTTAGCAAATGTACCAAAGAAAATGTGTTACTATACCACACTATCTGGGTTTTCTTTATACTCTGAATATAAATGAGCCTGAGTCCGATCTAGAAGAATTGGTTAAATGACTAATATAAAGTATGTATATGTTAGTGTAGGGGAGAAAAATCAATATGTCAACCTGAGTAACAGCTGACTAGATCTTTACCCAGAACAGCAATGAACAAATATCTAGCTACTCTGTCAACTTGTATTTTGCAAATTAAACATCAAATAAATGCATCATCATTCCCAGGAAGAACATAGGAAATCTATGTTTGAAAACATTACCTACATATAAAGTAAAACTAGAATAAAAATATTGAGTAAGGAAGGTACTTTGTCCCAAGGCATGGAAACATTGACAAAACAATTACCACTTACAGCTGACCTTTAGCAGGAAAAACTTGGACAAACAGGACAAACTCCTTTAAAAGAACAGTATTCAAAGGGTCAAATCCCATGGTGCTCACAGACAAGGCAGGCTGCTACAGGGCAGGAAGACTGCATTATACAGAGAGATGCTGCAGGATCACAATTATCTTTGAAAACCTGTAGGGCCAGTACAGCCCCTGCAGGGTGTATGGTCTGTGCAAAGGGCAGGCAGGGATTCCTACTCCTATTTTCTCTGTAGCTTATTTGTTTAGAAATTTTCTTCAGGACAAATGCCTTATCTTTTCAGATTCATATTAAATTTTGTTCCAAGTCCATTTCTCCCTTTATCTCAGGAAATTCTGAGTGAATAAGAAGCTTATGTTCTCTCCCACAACTGGCAGACTCTTCGTACAATTTGTTTTACAAGGTGTCAGACACAGTTTTATCATTTCACTTGCTTTTTAATGTCCATCTGTTACCACCCAAGTACTCACAAATACATGACCCACAAAGAATTTAGTTTATTTTAACTGCAGAAAGACAGAACCAGCATTTTGAACAGTCTCAAAGAGAAACCATCCACATTTCATTCTAGGATTGCTGGTAGAACACACTTTGAAAATTATTTCTTTCTTTTCACAAATATTCTGAAGTATACAAATGTGAGTGAGCTAAACAAAGATTTTGCAACTTATATTGTCATAGGAATCAATTAATAATTTTGCACAAGTATACATAGGGGAATACCAACTCCTACATCATGGGCTATTTTTCATTCCATTAAAAGCTGGCAAAATAAAGAGTTTATCCAGAACAGGGAATGCAGATACAAGAATTTCTGGAAACAACCAGTGTCTGCAAATGTTTGTTGGCTGCTTAGAACTGCCATGATGTACAAAGGTTTTAATACTGAATGTCCAGTGCACAGTCATGATTAATTTGGGTCATACCTAACATCTTGTGACTAATAGCTGTAAACCTTTTAGAATGTATTAACTTAACACAAGCAGCTTATAGTACTCAAAAGATGAAGTCATCAAATAGCATCTGAGGCCTGTAAGTAGCAACCTCTCCATTTTGATGCAACTGCCTATTTAGTATTTTAATCAGTGTATTTGCAAAACACCTTGATTTATAACATTTTTGTTCCATTACTATAAAAACTCATGAAATTCCTTTTATGTTACAACATGCAATTTGGAGTACTCTAAATCTGCATTCCTGGACCATGTTCATTCAGGTATGGCAGTAGTAACTCTCTCTTAGACCCTTTGAGGTGAGAATTGAGTTTTGAGTCAACAATATAAACCTTATTTTCTGGGTTACAATTAATAACCCAGGGAAACAAGGCTTAATTTACCATATTCTTGAAACTAATCTACATAACATGACTCACACTAATTAATCAAAATTAGCTTATCCAGTTGATTAGTTAGTTCGTAATAACCCTTCCAGCACTTACTCTACCTTTGCTTTTGTCCAAAATTCCACGGAAACTACTGCTTAAAATAATAAAATTATCATTATCCTGACACATAAAAGAAAGAGCAAGTAGAAGACTGTGATGTCTGTGAAAAAAAAAAATAAACAACTCATAGATACTTCACTCCTTTGGCCTACAAATAATATGCATCCATGATACTAGTTGTCAATGGAAATACAGGATACTTTCAGAATACATAGTAAGGGGCTTGAGAAAAAACCCTCATGTAGAGAGTATTCATTTCTTGAAACAATCATCCCCATTACTTAAAAGACAGTAGTGGAGTACTTTTAAAAGAAAAAAAATGATAAGGGTCACTGAAATTTAAAAGTTAGATTACAAGAGAACAAAAAAGGTATACTCACTAAAAAGATAAAATCCCATTAGTCATGTTAAGTTTTGTACATATACTTTATAGCAATGGATAGCTATGTAAATGTATAAACAGTTACAAGTTGTGAAAACATCCTATATGCAATATTAAAATTGGAGGACAGGGGGCTATAAAGATGAAAAATCTATAAGAGCTTAGACAAAGGGCAGTTTTACCTATGAATATCCAACAACAGCCATGGTTTACAGTCATATCAAACAACCTGGTTGGATCAAATATCTTTTGTTTTTCACCATCACTCTCATCTTCTAGTGTGCTGAAATAGTTTCCACAATGACATTTTTACCTCTGTCTAGCCCAATTCAGAGAATAAGTATAGAAGGAGTCATTGATCCCTTCAATGCAAGTTCTAACTGGCTATAGCTACTGTTCTGGATAAGAGGTTAAGAAGGGGAAAAACTCAATTTTTAAATAATAGTTATATATATATATATGACCTAGGAAACTTGAGACTAAAGAGTCAATGATCCAGGAAGGACTATGTACTTTCATGCAATGGTTTGATAACATATGAGCAGCCAAGATAAAATAAGATTTGATAAAAGTGTATGATAACATGACGTGCCTAATACATCATCCAAAACATGACGAAAGAGCAGTTGCTTCCTCCACAATGGATATAGCAAATGTTGGTGATACCAACATTTAATTTTCTAAAAATTCATCGCTGCTGTCTATTTATTAGTGTTCACAAAAGTCTGCTAACTTAAACATACTGCCATTTTATCAGGAGCTCCTTTTCCTACTGCTTTCCTTGTACTGTCTTTTGTTGGTTTATTTCCGGTTCTTTAATTCTCATATTAAAATGGAATGAGAACTGGGTCAGGTGCCTCATATTTTTAATTTCAGCACCAGGATGATTAAAGAAGAAAGATAACTGTGTGTCAAAGCCAGCATGGGATAAATTGGGACTCCATACTAAAGTAAAGAACTATAGGAAAAACAGTAAGATCACCATTGTCCAATATTTTTTCCCCTCAAGCTAAAAATAACCAAGATTGACATGATTATCTGAATGGTTTTGAGAAAACTTTTATAATATGTGGTTTATTAGGCATAGGTCTTTTAACTAGTATGATTTTTTACTTCAAAACAGCATTTAGATCCTCAGAAATCCTGATTCTTTGCTTTTCAAGCTAATAAAAATTACACTATAAATCTATATTGACAATGACCTCATTATTATTAATCCTCTCTTTATTGACAAGAGCAAAGACAGATTTTCAGGGATGATTTGAATATCATTTTAAGGTATAGTTTATGAATCTAAATTACAATGCACTATTTTTTAACTAAATGCTTCTTTAAACTTTTGTATTTACTAAAATTAAATACAACATAAATTAAAGTCTCAATTACTCTAAACCTTATCAGTTGAAAATAGTGGCTATGTGCTTATAAATATACGTTTGTATAAAGAAGAATTTCTTGAATAGATGCTGTCCCTTTCAATTTAGAGATAAAAAGGCAAAGAGCTATCAGGGAGACGGTTCTGTGGTTAAAATTGTTGCTCTTCTGAAGGACCCAGGTTTGGTTTCCGCACCCACATGTTGACTCACAACTATTTCTAACTATAGCACCCTATTCTGACTTTCATGGCCTCTACATACACATGGTACAAAGATATACATGAAGGTAAAAACACTACAACAAAAACTCAAACTAAATAAACCTTTTTATGTAATAAGCAAAAAGTGAATTAATAATTTAAGCCATGTTCTCAGCTATCTCTCCAACAGATTTCAGTGATATTGGAGCACAATCAGAAAACCCAGGTTGACTGAAGTAATTAAGAAGGAATTACATTTTTTAAAGAATCTTATATATAGAAATCTTTTTATTGATTATTATTTAAATAAAAATATCCATGGTTGGTTTAAAAATGTTCTTTCATACTAGGAAGCCAAATGGTCTATACTGTTTGAAATTATATGTCACCAAACACCACAACACTAGCTATTAACTACCATTAATAACAACTGATTTTTTAACTCACTAATGAGAAGTGTTTATTATCACTTCTCATTATCATATACATATGATACAGTTATCAAATACATATAGAAGTTGGTTTGCCACACCATTGTCACATCTAATGCAAATTAGTATTACACTTCCTTGTTCCTGGTGGAAGAGAGGAATAGACTGATCAAATTAGTGGCACACTTTGTCATCACTAAGTAACATTATTTTTACAATTACTATCAAACATCTAAGAAATTTATAGTAGTAAAAATACTACTGATAATTTAACATAAATATTATCAAAATACTTTCCTCTTTGAAAAGTCATTTTGGAATTTCTTATCAGGAATATGTTACTTTCTCCCCATTAACATAGCAATACACACCATCAGTAAACAATAGACAACTGAAGACACCTCTGTATGTTAGTATAAGCAGGGCAGAGGTTGGTTGCACAGAGTCTGAAACTGGGGGATATTTATTCCTTGATACCCAACAGAAGAAAGTGACCCATATCCAACATTTTCAACTCACGACTATCGTTATACCCACTCCTCAAGGTCTCTAATTGCTGTCTAAATTACAATGGGTTGATACAATCTAGACATTGGATAACAGCAAGTAGATAGTAAGTAACTATAAACACAATAAGAGGCAGATGGATTATCTGTCACAGAAGTCCTGAGTTTCCTATTATAATCTACAAACCTCCACGTGGAATAAAACTTTACTGAACAAGACAAAATATACAGCTGAAACCTGAATAAGCTTAGTGAGCTGCATCATTCTGTATTCTGGTTGTTATATGGTACTAGAGTTGTGCAAAATATTACCACAGGGAAAAAGAGAGTAAGAATTTGCTATATTGTTGCTTTTAACTGTATGTACATTTATAATCATTTCAATAGGTACATCTATTGTTAACCAAGATAATTTTGATCTGTTCTTCATATTTCAACTCACCAGATGGGTCCATTTATTTATTTTATTCACTAGATAACTGAGAATCATGCCATTTGTGTTTATTCAGAGAATGCTAAACTTTTAACGACCTTCTCCTAAAAAGTGTGTTAAAAGTATGAACTTAAAAGCTATTTTCAACTTATTTGAATGGATCTGACTTAACTGAATGAGCTAACCTTGAAAGTGTCCTTTCTATCAAAAGCTCTGGGATTTATATTTTTCTTTGAAATTCTTCACTGGCAGCTAGAGAAAATTCCAAATTATTAAATAAATTGACTCAGGGTCATAATTAGTACAAATAACTCATTAGCATGCTGGCTCCAAAATGGTAAAGCACTCTTATGGGGGAAGACAAGCAAGATAAGTTGAGTCTATTGATCACTAAAGGTGCATATGTATAATTGCTGGAAAGCTATTTAATCTCAGTGCTTTAGTTTTCCTGTGTATTGAGAAAGAAGTGATAAGACTTTGATGATAGCTCCTTCAAAGTAGGGTGGTAATGTTATATAATTTGTATAGCCCTTAATACAGACTTGGGCATAAAATAAGCACTCTGTACACATTACTATTATTATGCAAAGAACATAAATCATGTTTCTTTACAATTTGTAGGAGTAAAGGAGGTAGCATTTTGAATTTTCTTCTTAACATAAATGATAGCTTATCACTATAAACCTTTTAAATAGCATTTATGTCACTATTTTCCATAGGATTTATATAGTGTATGAGTATATTAATTCCATGGATAAAGAACTAGCATCCCTTTCCCCTTTTCTAGCTTTTTTAACAGCATAGCTTTAGGTCTTCTGCAGAAAAACATTAGATTTGTCACTTAATTTTCAACCTCCCAATATCTAATTGAAAGATGTGCAATATAATTAAAAAGGTACCCCATAGGGCAACTAATTCTGAAAAGTGGTGATAAGTGAATGAAGGAAGTATGCTTAATTTCATTTTCATGCTTTGGTGATTCCTAGCTTACAATGATAAAGAAATACTAAGCACTCCAGCTTTTAAGGAGATAGCATTTTTTTATACATGCATCTGTACATAAATACAGGCATGTGCTTTTATGTGGATTTGCCTATGTGTAGTCATATATATGAATATGAATATTTATTTTTTGATAATTTTATGATCATAATTATTTTTAAATATGAATATTTAATTTTTTATAATTTTATGATCCTATATAACATGAATTCTTTCTTCTCTATTATGCTTCTTGCTGAAAAACATGACATTTCCTAACATTTTAAATATAAGATATACCTAATTATGTACAAAGCATTTATAATCATGGCTTGGTTTTCAAGTAACAACACAAATAATTTAAAATATTATAATTATTACAATGAAGAACTTGTAATTTTACTACCATAAATGATAGCATGCCTTAATCTTTAATATGCAGATCCATTTTTAAAATATTTAGAATATATATTTGTCACTATAAACCATTAACCAGTTTTTAACATTTGTGGGGAAATGTCAACGAAATTCTCAATTTCTATTACACTATCTTGATTAAAGTTGAGGAAAATAATTTTCAGAATAATGAGGCAGCGTAAAGAGATGATCTAAAGTAAGTTACTATGGAAAACTCAGAGGCAGTTACAGCCCTGGAGCTGCCAACACCATTTTTGGTGGATTTGTGAAAGAGGCAAATGCCAAAGCAGAAAAATACCTCCTTTTGAGTGATTGCTGAATCCTATAAAGGTCAAATGCTTCATGCATGGCCTTGACAACAGAACTGCCTTGTCCCCAAAAGGTGTCATTGGTTTGTTTTTAATATTGTTGTTCTTAGAAACATATAATTAACATTGTTCTATTGTAAGAAAAAATGTGTTGGTTGGCAGTGGTACACACCTTTAATCCCTGCACTAAGGTGGCAGAAGCAGACAGATCTTGGTTCACAGCTAGTGTGGTCTAAACAGCAAGGTGCAGACAGAGAAACCCTGTCTCTAAAAAGATGAGAGAGCAGGGGTGGGCGTGGGGGATGGAGGGAATGTATCCAAGACACCTGTACCTGTACTCTTACAAATAGCTACTTACTTTAAAGCTATAGTTTTGGCCAAGTTGATGGCTCAGCTGGTAATAATCTTTAAACATAGAGATCAGATTTTGAGTTTTCAGTAACCATGCACCCATGTAAAATCCAGATATGGATAGCAGAGCTTGTAAATCTAGTAATAGGGGCAAGTAGAAACAGGTGTATCATAAGAGTTCCCTGGCTATTCATTCGAGCAAGAATGGCTTTCAGTTCAGCAAGATACCCTGTCTCAAGTCAATAAATAAGGTTGAGAACAATAGAAGAACAATGCCTGACAGCTTGTTCTGGTATCCAGATATACAACACACAAACACACACAAATATGCATAGTGGAAAAATATTTCATTCCTATAAATTTGTAAATTGTGATTGTCCTTCTTAAGCCTTAAGTTTTCCTATCTGAACAATGAAGCATCATAGCAATATTTTAAGGTAAGAATTTGAAATTATAATATGTGATTAATGTAACAGTTTTACATATTCAGCAAAATTAAGCATACAATTATTTTGTTAAGTACATTATTATGCCATTTATATTGCTAGGATTACACCCAAGATAGCTAAATCAAATTATTTTAAGGCTTGTTCACAGGTCATTTGTCAGACATTGCTGTTTATGTAGATCAGGTATTTTGAAGATTTGGGTGAACAGCATCTAAATATGAAATACTACTACTTAAAATATTTGACAATTTTGGAAACCACAAAAGTAGAAAATAATTTTCAAAAAAGTCACCCTGTTGTCACTTTAACAAGCTCTCCAGGAGAGCGTTAGTTAGGGACACTGGCAAAGAAATCTGCACAATATCTTACACCCACATCAACATCTAAAATGATGACCATTTAATGGCCTACCTTCTTAGTGAAATGACATCAAATTAACCCAATTTCTGGAGGGGGGATAAAATAATAAATCCTCTCGGTGCTATTTTAGTGTTCAGTTGCTTTCCCTTCATTTCTTCATTTAAACAAATACTGGGAGCTTTTTGATAGATATAACTAAACAAGTTTCAAAAAGAACAGTACAAGTTTTAAGGAAATAGCTTTGTAGTACAAAACAAGCTAGGCAGGAAGAAGGTTTAGATTCACTGCCCAGCTTGAAAAACTATAGTGTCCATTAGTTTACATAACTGAATGATAGAGCTTCCAAAGTGAAATATATCTGTGTCTTCTATTTTATTTCAGTGTAGTAAGAGTTGGTTTATAGTTCTTCTTAAAGATGACTTTTTCATTATAGTTTCAGAGTACTGTATGAATGGTCATAGGAAATTGAAATGTATTTTATTGCAAGCCTCTGTGTATTTGAGATTATTAAGTAGATGCTTTTGAAATGGCTAATATTGCTGTGAAAAACTAATACTGTCAAATAGATCTGAGATCAAGATAGGAGAAGCTGATTCTGACATTTTTCTACTAGTCAAGAATGCAAGACAATTTCTGGTCATCAATCCTATGTCGAAAATGCATGGGGAGTTAAAATAGTTTTGTTTTGTTTGGTTTGTTTTTCACTCCATTTGAATTACACAGGCAACATTAATGATATAAATGAAGCATGATGGGACCTGGCATCCATATACCTACTAGAGCTGAACCACAACATCAATAGCATGGTCAGATGAATAAGAAGATATTCCAATGCCCATTTCATTGTCAGATCCACTAGGCTCCCACTTGGCTTTCCTGCTTGCTTGTTTTGCAGTCCTGCCATGTCAGTTAACTGGCTGGTGCTTCTTAATAGACCCTGCATCAGTTCTGATTGATGTGTGAATGTGCAAACATTACCAGCATCTATGAGCCAGATGGCCCACATACCAAACATAGCAGCCAGTCAAAACAGAATCAGAATCAGAACTCTGTTGGAGAGTTATATTTTTGGTGTCTTTTTCACCCTTATGTGTATGTAGTCCTATTGACTTGATTTTATTCCATGTTAACCCACAGCAATATCTCTTTTTTATTTCTCTACCACATTATAAATTAAAAGTGGATTATTTTCTCCATTACATTCAGCATGAAACAAAAGTCTAGTATCTAATTCTCTTGTGTATTTTTTATATAGGCTAATTTTTGGTCCCTAAAATCTTTGAAGAATAAAATTTCATCAGTACCTTTTTGGAATAAATTGTCATTGCTCTCTCCCCCACCCCATTAAAATCTAAAGAAATGTATCTACAAGATCTATGTCCACCATAGGCTTAGTTATTTAAACACTTGGTCCCTAGCTTGATCCTCTGTTTCCTGAATGGTGGTTGAATATGATCAGCCACCTTCTCCTGCCACCATGTTTTCTCTACCTGTTGCCATGTTGTCCTTGTCATGATGGGTTGGCTCTATACATGTGAAATAGTAAGCTAATGTTAACTCTCCATTGTTAAGTTGTTTTGGTCAATGTATTTTACCAAAACAACAGAAAGGAAACTAAATCAGGGTGTATGAGTTATGCATGAATAGTAGCAATGATAAAAATGGTAGAAGCTTCCAGTATTTTGTTGTTTGAAACAGGGACTTTAACACAGGTTGTCCTTAAATACCTAAGAATGATGACTTTTGTTTCTCCAGTTGCTACCTCCTAAATGCTGAGATAACAGATATATGCCACCATGCCTTGTTTATGCAGCCCTGGCCCTCCTGGATAGTAGGTAAGTATTCTACCAACTGAGCAATATTCCCACAAATATTTAAATTATAATTATTTTGAAATTAAAAATGAACTTAGAAACATCTAAAAATTATATATTTATACATATTAGCATCTACTGGCTCTCATAGCAAACAGTAAAGATCACTTCTATTCTCTCTTTTCATGTAATTTAAAACATCATTAAGGTAGTATTTGTGCATGCATGGGTGCATGCATATGTGCTTGTGTGTGTGCATGTACAAGAGGTACATTGTATTTTATTTTGCTTATATCTTAAAAGTAATTTTAAGTATAATTTACTTATATCTTTAAATTAATACAGGAGGAACCAGAATATTGTCTTCAATCCATGTGAGCCATGCAGAAATGTTTCTTTATTCATTGAGATGTCAGTCTTTAGAATAAAATAGGACCTTGTTGTTCTTGTTTAGTAACAATAATCAATGAAAAAAAAGACTTGAATTTGGGAGAGAAAGGAGAGGTATATGAGAAGGTTTGGGTGGAGGAAGTGTAAGGAGAAAATTGTGTAATTATATAAACTAATTCAAATATCCATTTAGTTTATAGACTGATTTTTGTATTGAAATTGTATCCTATAACATACAAAAGGAAGACTCAAGCTCAACTAAAGGGCATGAATTCTACAAAGTCTAAAACATGGTTGCTGTATACATGGTAAGGATTTAATTACTCTTTTTCAAGAAGAACAAAATATTTGTCTTTCATATTTCAATCAAGCAATCATTTTGGCATGCTTAGAAATCCAATATTTCCTCTTTTGCAATGAAATCAGTGTTGTAACAGTAATGTTTATTAAAATGGTCAGTCTAAAACTTGGAAATGTGGCCTAGACAATAAATACTCGAGTTGATAAAGTATCTGCCACATAAGTGTGAAAAACTGCGTTCATATCTGAAGCACCTATGTACAGCCAAATGTTGTACCACAAGTCTATAACCCCAGTATCCTGAGAAAGGATGAAGAAACAGGCAAATCCCTAGAAGCCTATGGAATAGCTAGCCTAGTGTACACAACAGCAAAAATGAGATCCTAACTCAAGCAGGGTAGAATGTGAGGATTTACATCTGGGATTATCTCAAATCCACAGACATGCTAGAGTATACAAATACCTACATACACACAGAGATTTAAAAATAATACCGTACAAACCAAGATGGCAATTAAAAAATCTCCAATACAAATTTGCCTATAATTCAGGATGAAACTAATGAAGGTAAATGAAGGAAGAATCAAAGTGGAATAAAATGTGTCACATAAAAAAACATATACCAGGGTAGAGTATTATAAAGTTTTATTTCTACAGCTTTGAAAGAAGCTAAAATCTCACTTGTGACTCTCCAGCTCATGAGTAATGTGGTCATTTCAAACTTATGGCAATAAAAACTTTATAGTATTCCAGTTAAGAGCATATGTCAAATAGACAAAGAAGTAAAAATCAAAATGAAATGTGACAAAACACTAAAAAATACCTCTCTCATCTGACACTACTATTCTTTTTTGCTCCAGAAACCAGTGACCATTTTCATTTTGAAAGCCTTCTCTGAGAATCATGTGGCAACATGAATGACCACTTTGATTAACATCAAAGTAAATGTGGAGAAATGCTTTACTTTTATCATACTAGTGCATATACACTAGGGAGCAATATGGAGTCTCAGCATGGAGTTCAAAAAATATTACAATTACTATTGCAAAAAAGCAGAAGCCTAAGTCCTGTAGTTAGCTATAAATTTATTTGTCCTTCATACAAGATATATGAAAAAAGCCATTTCCTCTTACAAAATCCTTTTATGAAATGTGTTAATTTGAGAGAATGTGTGATATCTTTATGATGATGGTCAATATTTTCAAATGAAACAATTACCCTTTAAATTAATATATTATGGGTATTGACACTGAATTTTTAGTATTAGTTCTAAGAGTAAATAATTTTCCTCTGCTTTGGCTTATATATGAAAAGTAACATATAAATAGCATCTTGTTAGTATTCAGCTTATTAGTATTAATTAGCTGCATTTTGCCACTTAGGGCAATGGCAAAACTTTGGTGGTATTCTAATTCTCACTTTATTTTCTTAGCTAAAGGACCAGAATCTAATTAATCTGATTATTAATAGTTGTCTAATTTTTAGCCATTATGTTTCATAGTCTGAAGTTTCCATAACTCTCTATGAGAACAAGAAGAACTGTCATGAATATATATATATATATATATATATATATATATATATATTCATGATATATATTCATGATATATATTCATATATATATATATATATATGAATTTATGTGTGTATATATGTTTGTTTTTACAGTAATTGGACAACTACAATGTCACTACAACCAATGTTCAAACTACTTGATTTATGAGTTCATTGCCATGCCTAGAATCATTAAAATGCCAAATGAACAAATGCAAATTACATTTTATTTCTGAACATGTAACAAATTGTCTGAGGGTTTCTATATTCTCTTTGAGATTTTGAGATATTTGTTTTCCTTTCAACACTTAGGGAATTAAAAATATCTTCTTATAAGCCATTACTGTGTGAGGAAAAATTTTCCTCTAGCACAATAATAAATGGAGAAAAGCTCAGCTCCTAAGACAGATATCCTTATCAACACACTGAAGTATAATTCATCAGCCATTGATAAAATCATATTCCAGAGTTATTTAGGATTGACTCTATTGTTTCTAATAAATCTTTTTTTCCCTTTCCACAACAGGAAACGAGTAGCTGAAAATACCAATCTAAAATGAGTGTAATTGAGGAAATGTGACATTTTCTTATTTCTGCTGCTTTTTTTCAGAGAAGGTCTCATGTTGGCTAGGCAGGCTTTGAACGTATGTGTCGTCTATACATGACTTGAACATTAATTTGCATTTAGTTAATTTTAGAATTGCAAATTGCTAGCATTATGAATAACATTAATTTCAGAATGTGATCTCTCAAAGCATTCATTTCATAAGACATGATTCATCTTTGTTGTCTGTTACCTATAATCACATGATATCACTTAGATATTTGTGCAGAAGTTCCTTGCCAATGACTCTAACCTAGGGAGTTCAAGGATACCTATAGAGAAGGCTTTTAGCTAGAACTGCATGTAGCTTAAAAGTGTAGTGAAAAGGCTCACATCGTTTCTAAAAAGGAGAAAATATGTTCTACAAGCCAACACAGAAAATGTAACAGCACGTTAACAAGAATACTTATCTTGCAACAGTTCATTTAATTCATTTCAGGATGGATTGAATAAAACAACATGGATCTGTTAGCAAAGAAAAAATTAATTTTCTCCTATGGAGTTTCACCAGGTACATTAACCACATTTAAAGGTCAGCCCTGTGTCTAACAGTAAATAGCCAACAGAGAAAGAACTCAATAGTATTTTTGTAAACGTTATGTCTCATATCACTTTGGGCATTTGTTTTACTAGTCCTTTGTATATTTTGGTTTATGAGTTTGTAGTGTTTTTTAATCTTTTGTTTGTGGGTGTTTTCTTGTGATTTATCTACTTGATAGTTGTTTATTCTGGTTTACATGCTTTAATGTTTGCCTGTGTGTTTTCTAAAGATAGAAATAAGGCACATAGCTGGATGGATGGGGAGGTAGGGAGGATATGAGAGCGGCTGGGGAAGGGGAAACCAGAATCAGAATATACTGCATGAAAA
Organism: Rhynchomys soricoides; assembly: GCA_019843965.1. Classification (NCBI taxonomy): domain Eukaryota; kingdom Metazoa; phylum Chordata; class Mammalia; order Rodentia; family Muridae; genus Rhynchomys; species Rhynchomys soricoides. The sequence continues at coordinate 94,775 of JADRCH010007279.1, forward strand.
AATTGTTTTCAGTTGAAAAACACTGCATGTTATAGTACATTTGTTAATTTGAAGATATTTTTTAAGCTTGCCTATCACACTGATATAACTTCCCAGTTGTTGAAATCCATTATTCATTTAATTGCAACTCTGAGACTGGCACTGGTGGTGCATACCTTTAATCCCAGTACTCAGGAGGCAGAGGGAAGAGGATACTAGAATTCTTGGCCAGCCTAGGCTGCAGAGTGAGTTCCAGAAAAGCCAGGGCTACACAGAGAAAATCTGTCTTGAAAAATGAGTAAGTAAATAAACAAACAATCAAACAAACAATGATTTTGCCAAAGTATAGAAATATCACTTAGTTACCTCTGTTTTCTTCTTGATCAAAAATTTTATCTTATCAACTTTATCTTTAAAGTTGTTTGCATGACATTGGTTTCATTAAACAATTCACTATCAATTCAAAGCTTTTGCTTAAAAACTCAAATATTTTCACCACGTATAAAAATGGATAGATATTCTTCTTCCAATGCCTTGATATTTTGGAACATATTTAGTATATGCTGACCAATAACAAGTATGATTAAAAGCTAAATTCACAATGACAAAAATATATTGAATGACATTAAATTTCTGTGTGATTATAAAAATGTTTTGTAGCTGCACTGTCTAGGCTAATGACTATTTAACATACATTTTTGTTCATAAAAATTGTGACCTTATTTCTAACTAAAATTTCAAATCAAACTTTCATCAATCTTAATGTACCACAGATACCTTCTTTCCAGTGAATAGTAGGAATCTGGGTGCATATTAATATAGTTTGATTATGATATCTTCTATATTAAAACCAATTACACATTTCTACAGAATCATATTTTTTTCTTCAAAACTGAACTAGAAAATTAACTTCTAGCTGGGCAGTGGTGGCACACGCCTTTAATCCCATCACTTGGGAGGCAGAGGCAGGTGGATTTCTGAGTTCATGGACAGCTTGGTCTACAGAGTGAGATCCAGGACAGCCAGGGCTACACAGAGAAACTCTGTCTCGAAAAACCAGAAAAAAAAAAAAAAGATAGAAAGAAAAAAGAAAATTAGCTTCTTCCTATATTTTCCTATGTCACCTAACAGCTTGAAATTACACATTGTTAGTGGTCTTAATTTGTTTTCATTGTGAAACTTTACAAAATAATTATAGCCTGAATATGGTCTATCAATTATTGTGCTTTTGAAATTCAACATTATTTATTTCCATTAAAACTATTTATATCTATGTTAATAATATGAAAGTGAAAACTAAAGCTTTAGAATAATTGTATTGATAGAAAAATTCAAATTATAAGTATTTAGTATATACTTTAATAGAAACTTAATTGTTTGAATATCTGTAATACAAATAGCAGTAATGACAATGGGTATAATTATCAGTTTAACAGTCCAAACACCAGGAAACAAGACAACCCAATGCCTTCAAAGTTATGGAAATATAATGAATATTGGTATATATCTCTCATGTACCTGGACATTATTGGTGACCCAGATGTGCTTACAACAACATCCACATACCTAATTTAAATGATTTTAAAATGATTTCTGTGATAAAATTCCCCCTAGTCATTTCTGAAGATATATTAAAATGTATGTTCTCATTAAGAACAAAATGTAACAATTATAAATTCCTTCATGGGAAATGGGTAGATAAGTTCAGAGGAAAATTCTTGCTTTCATGATTTTTCTCAAATTCCAAGATACATTTAGTATGGGTAGGCCATAATGTGACTTAAACTTCAGTAACAATAAAGAGAAAACAAACGCAAGTTGTTTAATGAAACAATAGATTATATAATAATAATGTGAACCCTGGTCTCCTGAAAGCCTTTGAAAGAGTTCAGAATCTATTCTAGCTTAATCTTCAGTAGGTCATTGATCTATTATTTCCTTTTATAGATAAAATATAAATAATGTCTACCACAAAATGTTTCTTTAAGAATTAAGTGAGGATTAATATATCTGTACTACATTTTATTTTTAATTACTTTGAAAAGATAGGTAGATAGATGATAGATAGATAGATATACATATATCTATAGATACATAGATAAATAGGGAGACATCAAATAGTATAATTAATAACTGGCTTACATTGTACTCATATTATTTTTTTTTGAGGAAACAGCTCAATTTCCAAAATGAATACTAATTTTCTTTCCTACTACAGAGTAGAAATCCTTATCACACAACAAAGATAAGTTATTAAGGTGATAAATATGCTAATTAGCTTTATTTAATCATCACACAATGTATAACATAGATCAAAACATCACAGTGCACTCCATAAATACACACAATTATTATTCGTCAACCAAAAATAAATAAATAAGAATGATTAAATGAAATAATCCATGCAAATCCATTATGATAATGCCTGAAATTAATAAATGCTAGTTATTAGTATTCCATTCCTACTTTATAGTCTTTGAGCTACTTTAGATTTCAGGATCAATGACTCAGTATAATGTCTTTGTTTTTAGCTTAAATTCTATGCAAAGAATTGGGCTTTTAGAAAATAAGCATGTGAGCTTTCTCTAACTGCCTGTTGTGTGATTTTTTTTGTATGTGTGCTTAACAACAAGGATATTTTAATGGAACTAATACTTTGGAGCAGCAATCTCTAAGTGTCCTTTTTTTGTTTTTTTTTTTTTCGTTTTTTGTTTTTTGGGTTTTTTTTGATACTTTATTTACATTTCAAATGTTTTCCCCTTTTCAGGTCTCCTCTTTGGATACCCCCTATCCCATTCCCCCTCCCCTGTACTGTTCTGTCCTTGCAATGTTACAGACTAGTCAGCCTTGCCCTGCTTCTATGATCTGTAGCCTTCTTCAATACAACTAAAATGGGTTTGTGGCCACGAAAATCTAAGGAGTTCTGTATGACTAGTTCATACAAGATCAGAATTTTTATTCCTATTCAAGAAAACTGTTACTTACCTCCTGTGCAGGAAAAATTAAAAGGGATCTGTGTATAGAGAATTGTACAGTACATTGAATAGCAGTACTAGTTTTTACATAACTGCTTTGATTTCATAAATCATCCAAAGTTGAAAATTTTTACCTACATTGTATGATTAAATTCTTAAGAGAGCTTTAGCCTGCCCAGAATTAATTATAAATTTTAAGGCCAATTACTTCAAAACCAACAGAATTAGACTACAACTCTGGCCTTTGATTTGACAATTGTCAATTATGGCTATCATTGTTGGAATTAGACTGAATTAGCTTAAACTGTGACCCAGTGATTTTTCTGACTTCCTATGTGGTCAATGCAAACAGTTGCATTTAATAGTAGGAAAGCTGAGATGAAAATGTTAAATGTAAGAGTCAATTGCAAGGTCATTATTTTTTTCTAAGTAATGAAAATATAGTACTTGATCCACTATAAAATTATAGGCTAATGACTCAGTCCTACTGAGTGGCTCTCAAACCTTGTTCAATGTACCCACATTGATTTGAGTAATGATAAAGTATCATTTCAAAGATTAAATAATGACAAGAAGCATAAATCACATTTTACATAATGTTCCAAATGAGTTTTTAAAAGCTTTCTGAGCAAATTTTTTGTTAAAATAATGAAGAAATCTGTTCAAAAATCACTGACAAATATCTTTACAAATTCCTTCAAGAAGGAAACAACAATGAATCATGTAACTTTAAGCAATAGAACTAAATCAATATTTTATTAATTTAAGAAAACTTAAGGTTGCTTGTCAAAGCAGCAAAACCCATTTTTAAAGACTCATAAAAATACTAAAATTCATTATTAGCTTGTCATCCAACTATAGAATTCTGAAGTATGTCATCCAAAAAAGACACTATGACAAAGATAATTTTGAGCCACATTCAATTCAGAAGGAGCAATCCTCTCATTTGTCTAGAAACAGGACTGACATAACTTTACAAAGTGTTCTTTCTTTCTATACGAAAAGAGAGTCTGGTCACCAGAGAAAATTATTTGCTCCTTTTGAGACTCAGAAGGACACAAAAATATTCTTCTTAACAAATTGAACTAACTGGCTCACATCCATGATTCTTTGTCATATTTCTCTATTTTCATATCCCTCTATTTGTCAGCACTACAGACTTCAGCTCCATATACTGCATCCTTCATGAAAAACAGTTCTCCATAGAGGGTGCTATGTACATTAGAGCTCTGCACTACCTTCTTGAATACTCTGCACTTCTTCATGTAATTAATGAGCTTCTGTTCTGTTTTGCATTTGCCTTCCCATCTTGAGTCATAAGGTTCCCAGGTAAGAAGTAATAACAGAAAAAAATTTGCTTTCTTTTCCCTGACCTAATCTATTTATTGAATTTATAACCCATTAGTGAAAATATAAAATTGTCCTAAAATCTAAATAGCATGAACATTTGTCTTCTGAAGGTTTTGTTTGTTTACTTCTTTGTGGTTTTTGTTCATTTTACCTTATTTTGGGAAAATATGTTCAGATATATATAATATTTTTAATTTTGTTTGAGATGGGATCTTGATTATATAATCCCAGTTGCCTTACTTAACCTCTTTGTGTATCCTCAACCAGCCTTGAACTCAGTCTTAAAATTTTCAATTTAGCATTTTAAGTGCTTGGATTATACTGTCTCCTTTATCCATATCTGTGATCAAAAGTTAAGTATTTCAACCACGATCAAACCACTATTTTTTTCTTAAATAAATAGCTATACAAACAGAAGTTCATAGTAGCTTCAGGCACAGAGAATAAAAGACTGCAGGGTATTCAGCCATAATGGGACATCTGTATAGCATCCCCTCCTCCTAGAGCTCAGGGATCATCAAGGAAGAAGAGCTAGAAAGAGTATAAGAGCCTGAGGTAGTAAATTGCTACAATGAAACTGTTTTCCAGACACAGAAGAGCAGTTGTACTTATGAACTCAATGGTTGTGACATGCCACACAGAGAGACCAAAAAAGGCTCAAAGCAGACAAAATGCCAGCATGGAAATGGGGCATGAAGTTCTAACCAGAGCTAAAAACTATTGGTACTTGGTTACTCCCCAGAAAAGGAGAGTAAGATTTCTCTAAGTATATGTCCCCTGTTAGGTATAAGGGTTTAAATCTATATATAATTATTTAATAATCTTTCTTTTCCTCAGTTCATAAAATGCAGAGGTTCATGAAAATACCATCTTCAGCCATTAAAAAATAACCGACTTTACAGTGCGATGTTATGATCTTTTGGACAAGGTATATATTTCCTGTTGATGTATCTTTGAGACATTGAAAAAAAAGAGTTTTAAAGATAGGAATCTGAAAATGGACACAAGGAAAAGATTTTATATATATATACCTGCCAAGCAATCACAAGAACCAAAGCTTAGATTCCCAGAACCCATATAAAAGCTGAGAGTGGTGGCATATTTCTCTAACTCTAGTGGGTAGTAGGGAGGTAGTCAGAGACAGAAAAATACCTAAAGCTAATTGACCAGCAAGCATAGCTGGTTTAGGTTTAACACAAAGTCTGTCTCAAAAAAAAAAAAATAAGTAAATACTACAAGAAGAAACCTGATTTTTGACCTCTGGGCTCCAAACACACATGCACATATGCATTCTCATGTGCTAATCATGTGCAAAAACACATAAAGCTGGACTCAGAAAGATATCACACATACACACACACACACACACACACACACCTGTTAGCATGGTCCTTATACCAGTCACTTTCTTCATGCTCATTATAAATTATATAGAGGTAATTTATTCTGCATGTGAAATTCCATATTCTACCAGTTTACTAAGCTATTTTGCTGGCATGGATTTATATTGAAGTATATTTTTTAATGTCAGAGTTTCTTTGCATCTGAGGTAAGCAATCATACCTGAAGATTGGTATACTGTTGCTCTTGTATACAATTATCTTCTATAGAATTACTGTACTTTTGTTATGTCTCATATCTCTAACATGATGTTATATTAAAGCAAATATAATTAGTGTATTAATACTTTTTTCATCTTTAGTATAAAATATTTCATGTGTCTTATTCAGTTATATGATTGCTTTTTGTACTGAACTATAATACAAATTATAATATGGCAAATGAAAGTGTTCACTGCTTCTAAATTATCATGTTTTTTAAAAAATCAGAAAAAACTTGCTTCATCGTGTCAAAAAACTAATACCTCACCATTGAATGTAAAATCTATGATTAGTAGATATTTGAAGAATAATAGACAATAGGAACATAGTTCCTGAAAAGAACACAAAGGTATATAAGAAAGAAGAAACTTAGAAAAGTAGTGTAATGCAAGAGCAAATGAAAATTACTGGTATAAAACTAAACTGTGGACACGATCCTGCTCAAGTCAGTGAGTCACAGAAATAAATCAAAGGACATGGATCTGGTGAAAAGAGTTTTAGGTAGAAAGGAGAGAAATGAGGCGATAAGATAAGGAAAGGTCAAAGGAGAGACTAATCAGAATGCAGTATGTACCTGAAAAAATGTCAAAATAAAGCTAATGAATAAAAATAATCAAAGAAATAAAAGAAGAGAAGGGACAGGACAAGTTCACTCTGAATGCAAATTTTCACTTCTGCCACATTTGTAACATCTCTAACAGGGAAACAACTAAACATTTTATTAACTAGCAAATGAATGACCAAATTGTAATTCATCTGTAAAACAGAGCAGCACTAAATAAAATGCCATAAATTATTGAATATGCCACAGAAAGTAGAGAAAGTTGACTGCAGAAGTGCAAAGAAGATGATAAATACATAAATATTGAACAGATATTCTAAAGGTAATATCATATTAAATGGTAAACACACATACACAAACCAAAAACAGAAGCACAGTCTTCTAGCTTAATTTTCTATTGTGATTAAGCTCTAACCAAAAGTAACTTGAAGTGTGTGTGGGGGGGTATATTTCATCTAACATGTCATATTCCATCATTGATAGAAAACAGGTAAGAACTCAGTGTAGTAACCATGAAGCAAAACTGAGTTAGAGTCCATGGAGGAATGCTTAAAGCCTTGATACCAAAATCATGCTCACCCTGCTTTTTCATACACCCCCCCCCAAAACATCTGCCCAGGTGTGATAATGACCATGATGGCCTGGGTATTCCCATACCAATCATTAATCAAGAAAATGCCACACAGACACCCCTATAAATAATCTGATGGAGGCAATTCTTCAGTGGGGTTCCCTCTTACCTGGTTTATATAGTTTATGTAAAAATTAACCAGCACACATACTTACCAATATCAGGGAGAATATAAAAATGTTCTCTTTCACCAAGACTTTTCAATCATAATACAATAAGAAAAATATAGTATATATGCTAATATTAAAGTAGTTAGAAAGTTGTCTTTTTTCATTGATGACATGATTATTTACATTAAAAAAATTGAATGATGATAAAACTCCTCAGGAAACTAATATGTATTATAGCAGTTTTAGAATATAAGCACAATGTAAATCATTTTCCTACAGTATAAGCAGTAAATAATTGAAATCTGAAATGTAAAAAATTAGTCTGAGCTACCATAGCACTTTCCAAATGACATATTTAGATACAAATAAAACAAATTATACATGATTGAGACAATTATAAGATTATAGTAAAAGAAATTAAAGAACAAAATAAATGGGTCCTTGTTTCTTTTCAATGGAAATGTATTTACATTATTTTCAACATGTTATCTTCAAATTAATAAATAAACATAGTACTAATCAAAAGGCCAACACATTTACAATACATGGTTTTTAAGTTTATAGAGGAGGTAAAAGACCCAGAATATCACACAAAATAATGTAAGGAAACAAAGCTAGAAGGTTGAAAGTAGTTGACTTAAAGTATTACCATGAAGCAATCAAATGACTGTGATATTGGTAAAAGACAGATAAATAGATCAATGGTTGAGAAGAGGCAGCAAATAGACTTATAAACAGTCAACTGATCTTTTACAAAAAACAAAAGCATCAGACTTAGACAAAAGACAGTGTCATTTAACAACTGGATATCCTTGAGTATTTATTTTTGGATAAAAAGAAATTTAATAAGTACAGTTAAAAAATAAATAGAATATAATAAAAAACAAATAAAAAGAATATTAATCCAGGTACAGACCTCCTCACATCTTTGACAAGACATAATGCAAAATGAACCATATATCTTGTGACAGCTAACTTTAGATGCTAGAGAGATGAAATTATGGAATAAATATGTAGTCATAGTCTCTCCAGTAATGAAAAGTTTTTGAGTCTGACTGGACTGAGTTGGGAAAATCATCACATTATGTGGGTCAGTACAATGCAATCATCTGGGAACCAAGTGAGAACAAAACCAGAAGGCTGATTGGTCTTTCTCCCCCAAGAGATGGACAAATACTTGCTCTGATGCCTTAGGCTTCTTGGCTATAGCATTGTACAATTTACATCAATGACCTCTTGGATGTTCTGTCTTTTGTTCTTTAATTGAGAATTAAATTATGTTTCCAGACTCCAAGGTCTTGGGAATTAGACTAAGCCAACTATCATCCCAGAATTTCTAGATCACAAACAGCCTGTGATGACTCTTATTAGCCAGGGTAATTATGTGAAACACTAAATTCCTTGTCATGAACTTGCTTCTATCTCTCTGGAGAATCTTGACTGAAGTTTTTCTACAAATAAAATGCAAAACTATAAAACATTGAAAATAAGATTTTGGAAATTTTCTTGAATTTGATAATTTGATTTCTGAGATATAAAATGGACTTTATTAGTATTAAATATTCTCTTCTATACAAAATTAGTCAGAAGAATATATACACAGCTATGTAGTACAGAGAATATATGCAAAAAGACATCTCTCATAAACAACTACTACTAGGAATACATAAATGTGTGTGTGTGTGTGTGTGTGTGTGTGTGTGTTGAAGCAGGGGCTTACTATGTATACCTAACTGGCCTGCAACTCAATTTGTAAACCAGGCTAGCCTTGAACTCACAGAGAGACAATTTCCTACTGTGACTAAGGCATGTGCCATCATAAATGTGTATGAACAATTTTTATAATTTAACCAAAGGAGAATAGCACAGTTGAAAATGGATAGAACACCTTAACAAATATCTCATGAGAGAAGATATAAACATGTAAAGTGAAGTTTCATATTCTACAAAATCAGGACAACGAGAGCTAAAATGAGATACCATTACATGTCTGTTAAAATGCCTGCAACCACAATACTGACAACATCACACACTGGTAAGGATTTGAAGTAATAGGAAGTCTCCTCTGTTGCTGTTTTGGATGCAGCATGACTCAATCACTCTAGAAAAAACATTTAGCAGTTTCATAGCAAAATTGTGAACATACTCCTATCACAGGAGCTAGTCATTGTAGTTCTTGTGTATTTGACAAAGAAGCTGAAACCTTTGTTTGTATCAAATCTTCATTCTATTATTTATAGAAGCTTCATTTAATATTTCAAATATTTAAAAATCTTAAGATGTCCTTCAGCATGTAAATAGATGAGTAAATCATGGACCACCTAGAAATTGGTTCATTATTAAACTATAAAAAAATTAATTATCAAGTTATGAAAAGTCATAGAAGAAAGTTAAATGCACAATGCTAGTCAAATAACTCTGAAAAACTTAAACATTTGAGGATTCTAAATACATGCCATTCTTGAAAGACAAAAATATGAAAAGTCAGTGCATGCCAAGGTTGGAGGAAGGGAAGGATGGATGAGATGAACACATACCTTTTCGATGGTGTTGAAATGACTCTGAGATAGTCTAATAGAGGTTCATGGGATTATCTATTTGTCCACGACCATGAAATGCACAACACAAAGAATGATCCCTAATTTTAACTATGGATCCTGGTAATAATGTGTGAGTGTAGATTTAACAATTGTCCTAAATCCTTGATATGGAATGGATAAAGAGGGAGACTAGGCACGTGTGGGAGCAGAAGCACATGAGAAAACTCTCTGCCTTTCTATCTGTCTCTCAGTTTTGCTATAAAACTAAAGCTGTGCTAAAACTACAGCATAATATTTGTAAAATTTAAAAAAAAAAACATGAGTAGTAGAAGAAAATATTTTGCAGGATGATCATGTCAAAATTCACATCCTTTGGGTCCTTGTTTAGGAAGTTAACAGAGACTGTTTTTCTAAAATCAAGAGAACAACCCCAAAACTATGATACAGGGTACAGGGCACTAGGGAGTGAATATGTTACAGACTAAAAGAGGTGTTATAGAAGAGCAACTGCTGTATATCAGGACCAAGATCAACAATTCTGGAGTTGCATCAACAGGCTAGATTTGTTGTCTTACTCTTCCCTTCTTAAGGCTTAGACAATAATACCCATTTATGTCTTTCTAAGGATTTATGCCATGATCTTTCTTCCTTTGACCTGCTCTGTAAATATTTTTACTCCGTGGTCCTGCATATTTTCCAAGAGTTTCAACTGACTTTCTCTCTCTCTCTCTCTCTCTCTCTCTCACTTTCTCACTCTAGCTCAACCGAACACAGACCCCGGCCTACATCCCTAGAAAGACATCACTGTTTTCTACACATTGCTTGTTAAAATCGAGCCAATTCCCA
>JADRCH010007279.1:105468-278416 GCA_019843965.1 Rhynchomys soricoides
TTTCTCTCTCTCTCTCTCTCTCTCTCTCTCTCTCTCTCTCTCTCTCTCTCTCCCTCCCTCCCTCCCTCCCTCCCTCCCTTCATTCCTCCCTCCCTCTCTTCTCTCTCTCAATTCCTGCTTATAATGCTACAAAACACAATCACAAATCTGTTTCCCAACCTGATAGACACTGTTTTCTACACATTGCTTGTTAAAATCGAGCCAATTCCCACAAGCCTTTAAGCAAAACATTGGTAAAATAAAACCCATCAGCACTCAGCCCCCACTCAGAATAATCAAGATGAGAAAGAGAAACAGCAGCCTGAAGCACGCTCCTCAGAGGACCGCTAGTCCTTTTGCCTGCATTAAAATAATAACCAACACTAATTGAATGTTTACCGTGTGCTAAGAATAATTTTATGGCCTCTACAAGCAGAACATCTTTTAATATTGCAAATAAATATTTGATAGGGAAGTTGAGGCTTAGAAAGACATTGTAATTTATTCACATTCACATGCACTGAAATATGAACAGGGAATTAAACACCTGTCTAACTCATGTGTCTGCCCCTGAAACAAATTCTCTGCCTGTCTAAAAACCACATCACAATCAAAATGTCAATGTATTAAATCATAGAGATCAATTCCTCCATGTCTCTTTCTCTTTTCTACCCAAATCCATAACGGCAGTGGTCACAATGGAATACTATTCAACTATTAAGAATGAGGACATCATGAGATTTTCAGGCAAATAGATGGAACTAGAAAATATCATCCTGAGTGAGGTAACTCAGACCCAAAAAGACATGTGTGGTTTGTACTCACTAATAAGTGCATATTAGCCAAAAATTATAGAATACCTAGGATATAATCTGCAGAACTAAAGAAGGTTAACAAGCAGAAGGGCCCAGGTGAGGATGCTTCAATCCCGGTTGGGAGGGAGAAGAAAGCAATCAGGGGAGGCAGAGAGAGGGAGGGATCTTGGTGGAAGAGTTTAGAAGAGAGGAAAAGTGGAACATGATCAGGCATAGGTGGGAGACAGGAGAGAAGCCCGGAGGGACAGCAGAATGAACAGAAATATACACCCTCCGGGGAGGGGTATTTACTTATTTATTTATTTATTTGACAAAGTCTCACAACCTAACTCAGACTGTCCTGGAACTTGCTAAATAGACCAGATTGGCCTCAGACTAGTAAACATATACCTGCTTCTGCCTCTCAACAGTTAGAATTGAAGGTATATGCTGTCTTACCTGGCATAATAGATCCTAGTGATTTTGATAATAGGAGCAATTCTTATAAAACATAACCTTGATGAATCATATAGATTGAAAATGCTAGTTTTCTTTGAGAAAGAAAACAATTTTCATTCATTCTCATTAACAGCTTGCTAACAATAAACTGTGGAATGAATTCACTCACATTTCTAATTAAAGGATCTACTAGTCTCTGTTCAGCAATTAGTCACAATTCTGTTCATTTTCCCAGCCCACAGAATTTGGGTAGTGAAATCAAGTGTAAATGATGACAAAAATAAACAAGCCATCCTTCAAACAACATTCTGCTTTTGCTACCAAAATTGTTACAAACTTGCCCTGTCTCTGCACTGTGAAGCATTTCTGCGAGTAAACCTACATCCATAGATTATGGTTCTGGCTCCCTTAATCATAATTTGCTAGGACATCTAGGAAGTAAAGGAAATCTTTACCAGGTTAATCATAACCACAAACTACACTGGAAGAAGCTCAGAATGTCACTAAATGAAATGATTCTGTTGATGAGAATTATATTGTTACAGATTAAATAATTATAGTGACAGGATAAATGAAGATTAAGTCGATATTTTCCAAGCTCTGACCCCAAGTATTTTAATGTCTTTCCCCGTCTTCTATGACTCATGCAAATAAACCAACAAAACAGACTCAAAATTAAAGCAGGTGGGATGATTCTCAGCTGACAAGAAACAGAAGGAAAATCCATTTCCCTTTGAGGACTCACAGGTTTCTCAGTGGCGTTTCTTCAAACATATTCTTCTAGAGAGCTAGTAAAACAACTCGTATTTTATGACTATAGTTATCAAACGATGGTTCTTGGACATACACCATCAGCATCATCTAAAAATCTGTTATAAATTTAAATTTCTAAGTTGTGTACCACACTTGAATTGGAAATTCTCTCTGAACTCCAGGAATTTTTGAGGTGTGTATTTCATCAACTATCTCTACCAAACAAATATAACCCAATTGCCTTGTCATTGTATATATATGCACATATTTCTTAGATGGAAACTGTAGGCTTCAGAGTACATTTTTCATGAAAGTTTCGCGTAGTAAAACAGTCTCATCACTCCATCAGTGCTTATTGCTTTAAAACTCATATTTGTTTTTACCGTACTTTGTATGATAACACACTTAAAATAATACATAATTGTTGGTCCTTCAAACTTATCAATGAAATACACAGATTTTCATCTCCACAAACCCAAATATCCAACTATTTAATCATTCTACATGTTTATATCCACTTTCATCTGCCTTTGTTTCTCTTAACTCTGCATGCACAATGTCAACTTAAAGGCCACTTTCTTTTACAAAGCCATCCTCCTCTCTAAGCAGTCTACGTGTGTTCCCACAGTGCTTCTATTATAAGTACACTACTATTTTAACAATTTCTTTATAGAATCATCTGCTGCTTCTGATGATAATCTCTTAGAGTCTTATATCTTCATCAATGCAGGATACTATGCCAGGCATACATAGTTGCCACTCAAAGGAAAATTATCTTACCAGAAATATATCTCTAGTGAGATGGTACATGATTGCAAGCTATATTCTCCAAAGTGAAAATAAATAAAGAAAAAATTTCCATTTTTCTTTTTAAAATTAAATACGTATTTATTATATGTTAGCACATATTTATTTATATGTGCATGTGTTTAAGTACACACATGCCACAGGCACATATGTAGAGATGAAATAGACTATGTGCAATGGTTCTCTTCTTTTACTTTGTGAGATATGGGGATTAAAATCAGGTTATCGAGCTTGGTACACAGCAATTTTACCCAATGAGCCATTTCCACCAGCTCTGAATTTGTATTTCTCTGTAAGAAAGATAAATATGGCCCCAAGGAAGAATAAATATAAGTAATGCATTTACCCATCAGCTATAAGCAATGTGTTCTTTTTTCCATTTTGGTGGCAGCAATATCGCTAATTGATAAATAATTACATTCTCAACTTAAATGGGCTTGCGACTGATACCACTCCTTACTATAGAAGAAGAATAACTCTCAATTTCAAATATTGATTAAGGTCCTTTATAACACATAACATAGAAAGGAAAATATATGTACCTTTTAAAATTAACTGAAGGTTTGAAACCACAGTAACAGTGAGTTAAACAACAAAATATTTCTAAGAAAGATTGGCTTTTCAATTAAAATTGTGAGGCCTATAAAATCTTATTTTTTATTAACTTCATGATATTCCTTGTTTGTTGTATGTTTTGCGAAAATGATATTTAAGAACACTTTTAAGGTAGTGGTTCTCAGAGAATTGAACCATTAGCACAATATCTCGATTCAAAATACAAACACATTCTACAAGTTTACTTAACAGTAAGTATAGCGATTGTGGAGTATACACACATGTAAAACCACATTGTGAATGTCTTCTATAACTTTTATATTAATTAATAAAATAAACTCACACATAACTTGCTGACTACTAGTGGAAATTAAATTTAATAGTCACAATAAAAATACTTGCTTTGAGTTATTTAGGTGAAAACTATATAGCTTCATTCACCATAAACTAGCATGTAAAAAATAATACCCGTATATTAATATTACTTTGAATATATTGACATTCAAACACTTGTAGTTAACAGAAAGCCTCATGAAGAATATTTCTGTCTTGATGTAATTAAATAGATTAAATATTGGAAAGTAGATTGAAATGGTTGTTACAAGCTTTCCATATCTTCTTCACAAAGGTTTCAGTGTCTTTGACCCCTTTCTCATTTTTTCGTGGGTCCTATACTTTTTGGAGTGGCTTCTAAGAAAAATATAACTTTCTATTCACACAGCAGTTATCAAAAAAAAAAGCAAAATATCTGGAAGTATCATGAATTTCGGCAGTCTAGTTCCTAGTTTGATTTTATCATCCATTTACCTGGAGCAAGCCACCTAAACTTTTATTTTTGTTGTTGTTGTTTTAATATTCAACCAATTATGTTATCTCAATATCATTTATATAGAGCTATTCAGAAATAAAACATTCTGAATTCTCACAATTTCTGCTTCTTGTACCAATACTATTTACTCTAAAACATTTGACCAGATCCAAGTACTATCAAAGCCTGGAACACATTTTACTATACTTTATCCTCTCTAGTGATCTGATTTTTCTCAATAGCAAAGAATAAGAAAAAACGGGAAGCTATGGGACACAGAACCTAGTTTCATCTTTGATGACAAACCTATAACACAACAATTCTGCCTTGATAACTCTGCTAATATAGGTATTGTAAATGAGGATGCAGTGAAACTACTGATTCTGGCCACTCTGTGGGTTGAAAGAATGGTTTACTGAAGGAAAATGAACTGCTGGTCTGCCTCTGAGAATAGAGGGCAGCAGCTTGGTGGGAAAATAAGTAGATTTTATATGACAGTCAGCAAGATGGGGATCTTTGAGCTGTTAGAATTAAACTGATACTAGATGTCCTTGCCACATATAGCTGAGTGTTAGAAGCAGATAAGGGAGGTAGTGCTTTTCCTGGTAAACAGATAACAGCCTTGAGAGATTCCTGAGAAATGCTTAGTTTAGTTACTGTTTACCTCATTACAATCCTTCTGCTTATCCGATCAGAATCCTGCCTTGGTTACTCTTAGGTTCTTATATTAGGGCATAATAAGCAGCACTACCGTTTTTGGGGTCCAATCTGGACCTAGCAGGTATCTTATATAGTAGTTATATAAAAATGTACTAATTATAAATTTTGAAGTCATTCACATTTAATATTGGCATGAATTTGAATACAGAGGATGGCAAGATAATAAAACATAAATTACTATTTTATTTTACCTATTTTATCCCCAAAATATGTAAAACCATGCTAAAGAAATGTGCAGGTACCTAAAAATTATCTCCATTCAAAATGTTAGCTGTGAAAATCTAAGTTCAGACAGTTTCAATTTCCATCAAAACGTTTAGGATCAAAAATATTTCAAAGTTCTCAATTTTTTATATTCTGGAATGCTTCCATGGACCTTACTGGTTGTGAACTTCATATCTAAAATTTCAAAATAAAATAGTCACCAAAGTTTGAAATATTTCGAATGTCATGTCTGATGTCAGAGGTCACAGCAGCACCTGCCTAAGGAACTGATACAAATTTGCCAGATGTCAACAAGGAAAGTAAGACTGTCAGGTCAGTCAGACAGAGAAAAGATTTGATGACCTTCGTCAAAGACAGGGTGTGGAAATTACACTGTGAATTTCAACACCCTGTTCTGTCCTGTGATGTGTTTTTTAAAAAATCCTTGCTAAATGTCTGTAGAGGACAGACACCAAGGACATAGTTTTTAATCACTGCAAAACTTCTTGTTTCCAAGAAAGATATAGAATATAGACCTTTATGAAAACATGACCACTTGGCCCTTAAGCCTTTTGCTTTGAGAAGAATGGACAAGAAGACACTATTTATACTGTGTTGAATTCTGTTAGAAGTGGAAGCAAGAAGAACAAAGCAAAATAGTTGGTATCAGATTGAGTGGGAGGGATACTAGCTGCTGTAGAAAGAGGTCCTTAAAGAAATAAAGAAGTAGGTTTCACTACACGTCATGATGTAAAATTAAAATTCATGCTTACTTATTTCATTAGCATGACAAAATTACAAGCACAATGATTACAACTTAAATGTCATGTTCTCAAGAGGATCAGATGACAGCACTGGAAACAAGTAAATAGGTGGGAGAGATCAGTACATAATTTACATAAATACAATTCTTTCAATTCAGAACATATATCCAGCAATAAGAAGATGGCAGTATTTCTGTTTTATTATTTACAATGTCCTTATGAGATATGTTTTACTATAAATAGATATGGACTACAAATGAAGTAAGGTTCATAAAAGTAAAATTTTATGTTTAATCTTCTTTTCAAAATCAGTTGTGTATATTTTCCCTTATCACATGGAGTAATATGGAAAAAGCCTGTATTTCACTTCTTTACCTGCTGAACCTTCGTACAATGCAGAGGTTCACAATGTTCATCTTATTTTTAATTGTGTCATGATATTCATACTAAATTATGAAGCATCTTTATAGAAACCATGAAAACTCATTGCCTGCTACTTCACCATATTGTTATCCTTATAGAATGAGCCGTAGCTTTTAATGTAGACATCTGTGCCAGTAATAGAGAAATAAATGTGTTATGTATTCATGCAACAAAGTATTTACATGCACCTAGCTTGTGCTGGTCAAGCATAAAGCCACATATTAAACTTGGAAAAACTAAACAAAGAAATGTACCTAGAACGTAGATATGACAGTCATTTTATCCAGTGAAGGATCAAAATCATCAGATAACACATTGGAAGATAACCATAATATTTTCCAAGGACCTATTAGTAAATATTTTTATTTCATTGTTTTTGTCCTCACACACATAAAATATGCACTTGGTGATGACTTTTAAACGGTGCTTTCTTTTCATAAGCCTAAGTAAATGAACAAGTTTTTTATAAGGTGAATTATATTTGTCATGAGTAAACACTAAACATTTCTTTAGGATTATAACATATCTACAAATTACATGGAAAGAATATTTACCTTGAAATAATCTTATCTTGAGATGGCTTTGTATTTGTGTTAAGATAAATATTGTTTGCTTATCTACATAGAATGGATGTGATAAATCATATTCTAGTAGAAATTTTTATAATCACGGGTTAATAGAAGAGCTATTTAGAAAAAAGAGATAGGGTTTAGTTTAAAATAGTGCTGAGAAAGGAAAATCAGAGGGGTTTACTCCAAACACCTATCTGGCTTCTAGTGATACTAAAATGATGAGGATATATTTAACTACATGTATTTCTTTAAAACAGCCTGTATGTGACTTTACAAAGTAACAAAGACATATTTTTCTATGACTATAAAATGTACTTGCATGTCTCACGGATGCAATGAGTACTCATGTACATTGTATTGTTATGTACTCATATGGGTATATTTAAGACATGGGCAGACAACATTTTTCTATTTTTTGTTGTTTTCCACATTTTTTCTCAATATATTTTTTCCATTGAGAATTTCTTTTCTTGTTCGAAAACTTAACATAGGAGTAATTATCTATACCACTAAGCAAGAACATTTGGCCATTGGTTTAGTACACTGGTAATGAATGCTGAGATTATAGGTAAAATGCATATTCCTTTCTTCAATAGGCTCACATTTTAGCCCTTTATGAAGAAATGCTTCACTCTAAGCTAAAATGAGTATGCTCAAATCACTTAATGGTGTGCCCAGTTCTACTCCATTAGCACTTAGTTAGCATCATACAAATGACCATGTCTATTCCATGAGCTCATAGATTCAGTTTCACTTAATTTTGTGTCACCTAGAAGGCTGAACTTCTGCTGAAATACATTAGTGGAACAATAAGCCTGTATCAAATATGTATATAATGAATATATGTATAACTATATAAATAATTTGTATTGAAAAAATTACTGTAAACTTTTTCTGTCTCTTCGTTTTCATTTATTTCAAAACTGATAAGGCAGTCTTTTCTATGAGGGTTTGGGAAAAATACATTGTAATACAAACAAATACTTTTGAAGTTCTTGTTTTACTTCTGAAAATGTTTCCTCATTTGTTTGCAAAAATGCCTCCTATTAATCCCAATAGAACTTCAGTTTTGCAATGACTAATAATTTTCCTGATCCAACTGTAACAGCTTTAGGGAACACTGGGGACAAACTAATGTAAGGTTGTGTTAAATTTGAGGATATTAGGCACTTGTATGTGACTATTCCATGACTTTTAAAATATGGACTTTTTTAAACGCAGGGTATGGTGTGTTTAATTGCCTAAGACAGTACCAAGAATGTACTCAAGGAAAATGAGATATCAGACTTTGTCTTGTGTGATAATAGATTAATTTAAAATAGCAATTTGTAGAAATCAGGCACATTAAAATTTTGATAATGAAAACACATATTTCAAAATTTTGAGAATGCAAATGGATATAGTCTAAATGCCTTAGAATATTCATTCACTAGCCCACAAGTACTGGCTCATGCTGGTAATCTCTAATTCTCATAAGGATGAAACACTAATATGAAGTTTGAGGCCAATCTGTTTTACATAGTAAGCTGTAGGCTTGATATAGAGCAAAACTTTAAAAAAGGGGGGGGGAACACAACCTTCCCTTCCCTCAGGCTCTTTAGGAGGCTTCCCCCCTTTTAAGAGTCTCGCCCTACGTTAGTCCTACACAAAATGGGATCCAGCTCAAGGGGAGGTCCCAAGGCATGATAATATTACTGATATTATGGTATGCCTACAAATAGGAGGAGCCTAGCATGACTACCCTCTGAAATGCCCAACAAGCAGCTGAAAGAGTCAGATGTAAATATTTACACCCAAAGAATGGACAGAAGCTGCTGACCCCTATAGTTGAATTAGGGAAAAGCTGGAAGAAGCTGAGGAGGAGGGTGACCCTGTAGGAGGACCAGCAATCTCAACTAACCTGGACCCCTGAGATCTCTCCAGACATGGACCACCAACCAGGGAGTATACACCAGCTGATATGAGGTCCTCAACACATATACAGCAGGGGACTGCCTGGTCTGAACTCAGTGAGAGAAGATGCATCTAATCCTCAAGAGACTTGAGGCCCCAGAGAGTGGGGAAGTCTGGTGGGGTGGGGGTGGGGTGGGGACATCCTCTTGAAGATAGGGAGAGGGGGAGGAAGTATGAGATATGGAACAGTCAGAGGGCAGACCAGGAGGGGGATAAACACTGGACTTTAAGAAAACATTAAAGAATAAAAAAAAAAAAAAAAAAAAAGAATACAGAAGAAAAAAAGCAGGAGGGAAGCCTATGCTGCTTTATATATTTAGAGTATTTTTTAATTTCTGATTCCAGAAAATATATTTATAATTGTGATTTGTACATACATATTTTTTGAACATCTATCTATTGTCTCTTTCAAATATTAATACATTTCCATAATGCCAGTAGATATACTAAATAAATCATGTATATCCATCTTGGAAATATCCTGAGAATAACTAACCATACTTAAATATTTATAAATTCATTTTCAGTTAGTTTGGTTAGGTATTCTATCGTGTTATTATATGTTATTGTTTAACATTGTACTTGATTTCACTTAGTTAACATAACTTAATCTTTAAATATGCATGTTCTAGTTTCTGATTTGTTTTGTTTTTTAAGTTCTGTAATGGAATTTTATTAACTATTAACTCAGTGCAAAAAGATTTTTAAAATGTCAGTGTAAATGCAAAAGCATCTATCTCACCTGCATGTTCAAGTATAATTTGGAATGGTTTGCTTTTAAGTACCATAATGATACTCAAAAACCTTTTGTGATAGAAGAAAAGAACATCTCATTTTTATTGCAAAAGGTTTGAAAAAGGAGAAAGGTACACGAACAGGGTAGTTTATATTTATTAGCATCACTTACAATCAACTAAAAACCTTTGCACTTAAAAAGACTCTTCCAGGCTTTCCAGGTCCATCTGGCACAAAGCCAGCAGAGGTGAGCTGTGTTCTATTCCCTAATCTCCATCATCAGGCCACAGCTCTGCCTACTTTCTCTAAGAGACCTGCAGGACCACGGAAACATTCAGTTCCAGCTGGGGCACAGCCAGCAGAGGTGAACAGCATGCTCTTCTCTGAGGTCCATTGTTAGGCCCAAGGTTCTGCCTGTCTGACTTAGGTATCCTATTGGCATTAAAAACATCCAGAGAGAACCAAATGGCTAAAGTCCAGTGGAAGAACACAACCAACAATAACTAGGCCAATATGGCACCGTCAGAGCCTAGCTATTCTACCACAGAAAGCCTTAGATATATTAAGACAAGTGAAGCATAAGAAGCTGACCTTAAATCCAATTTATAAAGTTGATAGAGGACTTTGAAGAGGAAATGGATAAATCACTGAAAGAAATACAGGAAAATAGAATTAAACAGGTGTAGAAAATGAATAAAACTGTGCAAGATCTGAAAAATAGAAATAAAAGCTATAAAGAAAACACAAACTGAGGGAATTCTATAGATGGGAAATCTAGGGAAGAGAACAGAAACTACAGATTCAAGCATCTCCAACATAATACAAGAGAGAGAAGAGAGAATATCAGGCATAGAAGATATGATTGAAGAAATAGATCAGTCAAAGAAAAATATTAAATCTAAAATGCTCCTGACAAAATATTCAAGAAGTCTGGGACACTATGAAAAGACCTAATCTAAGAAAAATAAGGATAGAAGGAGCAGACTACAAGCTCCAAGGCCCACAAAATATTTTCAACAAATCACAGAATTAAACTTCTTCTAACATGAAGAAAGAGACGTCTATAAACACACAAGAAATTTACAGAACACCAAATAGATTGGACCAGAAAAGAAACTCCTCCCACAATATAAAAATCAAGACACTAAAGGTACTGAACAAAGAAAGGATATTAAAACCTACAATGGAAAAATGGCCATGTAGCAGATAAAGGCAGAACTGTCAGAATTACATCAACTTCTCAATAGAGACTATAAAAGCCAGAAGGGCCTACGCAGATGCCTTGTAGACCATAAGAGACCAGAAATGTCAGCCCAGACTGATATACTTAGAAGAAGTTTCAATTACCATAGATGGAGAAATTAAAATATTCTATGACAAAACTAAATTTAAACGATATTTTTCCATTAATAATCCTGACCTACAGAGGATATTAGAAAAGAAACTCCAACACAAGGAGGGAAACTAAACCCAAGAAACCAGAAGGAAAAAAATTATTTTACACCAGAAAAACCAAAAGAAGGAATAACACACTAACACACACACACACTCACACACACAACTATTATCAACATCAAAATAAGAGGAATTAACAATCATTGATCATTAATATGTCTCAACATCAATGGAACCAATTTCCCAACAAAGAGACACAGCCTCACAGTGGATGCATAAATAGGATCTATCATTCTGCTTCACACAAGAAACACACCACAGCAACAAAGATAGACACTTCCTTAGGGTAAAGTACTAGAAAATGGTTTCCAAGCCAATGGACCCAAGACATAAGCTAGAGTAGCCATTCTAGTATCTAATAAAATAGACATTCAACCAAAAGTAATCAAGAGAATGGGAACGATACTCTATAATCATGAAAGGAAACATCAACCAAGATGATGTCTCAATTCAGAACATATATTCCCCAAGGAAAAGGATATTCGTATTCCTAAAAGAAGCACTACTAAATGCTCAAATCACACACCAAACCCACACATTATTAGTCGGTGACTTCAACACCCTGTTCTTACCACTTGTCAATTTATCAAGACAACTAAATAAATAGTAAAACTATGAGATGTTATGTATCAAAAGAATCTAACAGATATATAAAGAATATGTCATCCAAACACAAAGAAATGTACTTCTTCTCAGCACCTGATGGAAGCATTTGTAATACTGTCCGTATATTCAGTCACAAAGCAAGCCTCAATACATTCAAGAAGATTGAAATAACACCTTGCATCTTATCAGATCAAAGTAGATTAATTCTGGAGTTCAACAACAACAGAAACTACAGAAAGTCTGACCACTGCATCATGAAGGAAATAAAGAAATAAAGATTTTCTGGAATTCAGTGACAATGAAAGCACATTACCTAACTTAGATGCAATGAAAGTGGTGCTAAAAGCAAAAATCACACTGTGAAAGCAGGGCTAAGACGAATGTTCATAGCACTAAGTACCTTCATAAAAAAACTGGAGAGATCTCATACTAGCAACTTAAAAGCACACAGAAAAGCTCTACAGGAAAAGAAGCAAACATATCTAAGAAGACTAGATAGCAGGAAATACTCAAACTCAGGGATGGAATTAATAGATGAGAAAAATGAGAACATTACAAAGAATCAAGGAAACTAAGAGCTACTTTTTTGAGAAAATCAGCAATGTAGAAAAGGCCTTAGCCAAACTAACTGAAAGGCAGAGAGATAGTACCCAAGTTAACAAAATCAGAAAGAAAAAGAGGGACATAACAATAGACATTGAGGAAAACCAAAGAATCATTAGATCTTATTCCCAAAGCTTTTATTCCACAAAATTGGAAAATCAAAATGAAATGGATGATTTTCTTGATAGATTACACTTACCAAAGTTAAATCAAAATTAAGCAACCTATTTCAATAGTCCTAAAATTTGTAAAGAAATAGAAGTATTTACCAAAGTCTCCCAACCAAAAAAAACCCCATGTGCAGAATTCTAACAGATGTTCAAAGAAGAGTTAATTCCAATTCTCCTCAAAATATTCTATAAGACAGAAATAGAAAGAACACTGCTGTACTCATTCTATGAAGCCACAGCATCCTGACACCTGAATCACACAAAGGCTCAACAAAGAGAGAGAACTTCAATTCCCCTTTTAAACATTGATGAAAATCTACTCAATAAAATACTCACAAGCTGAATCTGAGAACATCTCAAAAACCATCAACCACAGTAGGCTTCATCTCAAGGATGCTTCAACATACAAATATCCACAAAGGTAATTCACCATATAAACCAAAGGTAAGTAAAATTCACATTAGATGCTGCAAAAGCCTTAGACAAAATATAACACTTCTTCATGATAAAAGTCTTGGAGAAATCAATGATTCAAGGCACATATCTAAACATAATATGGTAATATACACCAATGAATAGCCAACATCTAATTAAATGCAGAGAAACTTAAAGCAATTCCACAAAATCAGGGACATGGCAAGCTGTCCATTTTCTCTGGGTCCTCTTCAGTATAGTACTTGTAATCTTAGCTAGAACAATAAGCCAAGTAGGGATCTAGGGGATACAAACTGAAAAAAAATGTATCTCTATTTGCAGATGATATGATGCTATACATAAGTAACACCAAAAACTCTACAAGAGAACTCCTACATCTAATGAACATCTTCAGAAAAGTGGCTGGATACAAATGATAAATGGACTGAGAAAAAATTGGGGAAATAATGTCCTTTACAATAGCCACAAATAATATAAAATATCTTGGTGTAACATTAATCAAACAATTGAAATACCAGTATGACAAGTTCTTCAAGTCTCTGAAGAAATAAATTGAAGAAGATATCAGAAGATGGAAAGGTCTCCCATGCTGCTGTATCAGTAGGATTAATACAGTAAGAATGGCCATCTTACCATAAGCAGTGTTCAGATTCAGTGCAATTCCCATCAATGTTTCAACACAGTTATTTACAGACCTTGAAACAGCAATGCTCAACTTCTTATGGAAAAGCAAAAACAAAACAAAACAAAACAAAACAAAACACCAAAAAACAGGATAACTAAAACAATCTTGTAGAATAAAAGAACTTCTAGAGGTATCATCACCCCTGATTTCAAGCTGTAATTCAGAGCAATAGTCATAAATACTGCATGTTATTGACATCAAAACAGATTGATCAGTGGAATAAAATCAAAGACCCAGAAATAAGCCTACACACCTAAGAACACTTGATTTTTGTCAAAAAAAAAAAAAAAAAAACCACATACAATGGAAAAAAGAAAGCATCTTCAAGAAATGGAGCTGATCTTACTAGATATCTTCATGTAAAAGGATGCAAATACATTCATATTCATCACCCTGAACAAAATTCAAGTCCAAGTGGATTAAGGACTTCAACATGAAACCAAAACACAATAAATCTAGTAGAAGAGAAAGCGGGGAATAATCCTGAAATCAATAGTAAAGGAGACACCTTTCTGAAAAGAACATCAGTAGCTCAGACACAAAGATCAATAATTAATAAATGGTACCTCATGAAATCGAAAAAGCTTCCATAAAGCAAAGGAGACTGTCAATATGACAAAACAGCGGCCCCCCAGAATGGGAAAAGATTACCACCAACCATGTATCCAAAGAGCATGCATGGACTGGACTTAGGCCCCCTATATATTTGTAGCAGATGTGTAGCTTGGTTTCATGTTTATCCCCCAATAATTGGAGCAGGGCTGTCTCTGACATGGACTCTATAGCCTGTCTTTGAATCTCTTTCCCCTAGCTGAGCTATCTTGTCTGTCCTCAATGTGAAAGGATGTGCTTAGTGCAGATGATACTTGATATGCCAGGGCAGGTTGGTACTCGGGGCAGGCTCTCCTCTCAGGAGAAAAGGGTGGAATGGGAGAATGGAGTGGCAAGTTAGGACTGGGAGGAGGGGAGAGAGAGGACTTGTGATTGGGATATAAAGTAAACAATTAAATTAATTAATGGGAGGAAGAATACTGAGGAAAGATAAAAACCTCTTCTATATCCTCCTATTAAAATGAAAAGTGTCCATTATCTCAGTTTTGCTACTTCTAAAGCATTTTCATATAAGAGATCACAGATTTCTTCCTGTTTGCTTATTTCCTGACTTTGCTATACTGAGTAGACCCACAGGATTTACTTACATATATATAATGAAATGTAAGAAAATTGAATAAAACCATTTGGTTGATTTTTTCAAATCTAGTATGATTAATAGTAAATTCAAGTTTGTTGTGGGCTGTCCTGACATTTGTATTTTGATGTTAATTTTGTTTCATTAAGTGGGGTTGTCCCCATGAGCAGTCAATCATGTACTCAGGTGATCTCATGTGAACCTTCTTATTTTAACTGGTCAGTAAAGACTAGAGTCTGTGGTTGGGCAAGGGAAGGGAAAGGTGGGACAGGAGATCTTACACAGGAAGGTAGGTGGAGAGAGAAGAGAACTGGGAAGAGAAAGGACAGAAGTATTGTGGATAGCCCTGGGGCTGTTTGTATTGTGCTAATTCTGCCCTCCTGGGAGGGGTTTCAGACAAGGAGTGAGTTACATATGTGACTTCTTGTGAACCAATCCCCTAATGAATAAAGGAGCAGATCACTGGGTAGGAGAGGGGAAGAGTGGAGGAGGACAGAGAGAGGGTTCTTTTTGGAACAGGGACAGCAGATAGGTAAGATGTAGCCACTAGAGTCTCCTGGTATCATGGCAGATCATCAAGGATTCGCCACCAGAGGAAGCAGATTTGCCACCAGAGAAATCAGATTTTGATAAGACTTACAAGATTGGGTTTTAGTTGTTGCGCCCAGAGATTTAGTTTTTATTGTTTCTGAGCTAAGTATCTATTGTGTTTTCTTCATGCAGCAGCTCATCTGGGTTCCAGAGAGAAAGGTACAGTGGCAAAGTGTGGTTTTGCCTGATGTGCACCACAGAGGCCATGGGGGTATTGAAGCATGGGGCTGGCATGGTAGTGACCTGCCGGTTGGGACCTAGCAAGCTCTGAGTCAGAGCTCCACGAAATAAAAGCAGGTCAGCCATTGCTTGCCCCAGCCTGATGGGGATGTGAGAACAAGGGAACAGCATGGGAACATGCACTTTCCTTCTTTTTAATATTTCCCGCAACACAGAAGTAGAAGAAGTCTTGTTAAAACAGAACCATGTGGCCAAGAGAAATTGCAGGTAACAAACCATCTTATTGCTGGGAAACAAGTTGTATGGTGGTACATCTGCTCAATCTAGGCACATAACTTATAATTATAATAAGTGGATTGCATGTTTTATATATGAGCTTATTGGGGTTAGAAATTCCAACAACCAAGTTTTCTAACCTCTTTAAATTGCACTTGAAATGGAAAATTTTCGATGTTGGAGTCTTACTTTGTATTTACATTTATAATTTACCAAGGTTATACTATCACCCATGATTTTAACTCAAGCATAAACAGTGAGAGTATATATTGATATCTGTAGAAAAGAGAAATGATCCATTATTTTACCAAATTTTAAAATATGTTCTAGTTATAGTCTAAATAAACCTACACTCAACTATCTTAGCTTTATTATACTAAGAAAATAAAGATGAAATATGACTGTTTTATCAATAATAAAGACCCTCATATTTTCTAATGGTTGATATAGATAATATAATTGAAAGAGTATACTATAATGAGTCCCTAATTAAAAATCAAACACATGTGTCTTATAAACTTAATTCCCACCCTTTTATCATATGTTCTGAATCAAACACTACATAAAACTTTCAGATTTTAATATCCACAATTAAAATGACACAAAAGAAAATTAATATCCACATTTCAAATTACAGTTCTAGAATCCATTTCAAGAAGTCAATAAATACTTCATTTTAAAATAAACATTCTTACCTTAGAAAATTGTGCATTTATCCATTTTGTGAATGTTTTCTTTTGAACATCTTCTCTTTCATCTATAGTGTAAAATAAAAAAATAAAAGTCATAACTAGGCTTATATTTTGTAACCAAAATAACTTTCAAGTGTTATTTTAATTTTAGTTTTAA
Organism: Rhynchomys soricoides; assembly: GCA_019843965.1. Lineage (NCBI taxonomy): Eukaryota > Metazoa > Chordata > Mammalia > Rodentia > Muridae > Rhynchomys > Rhynchomys soricoides. The sequence goes on from JADRCH010007279.1 coordinate 122,034, forward strand.
AATCATCGTTATATGAAGTTGAACCTGAGTAAAGTTGGTATTGAGCATTCAATTAAAAAGCATATCTAAATTAACAGGTATGTTCAGATCCATACTCATTCACAAATAATACTACTACTGAAATCAGTTTCACTGAATAAATGAAATATTATTAATCCCTTGATAATCATTAGTCACTCTGGTATAGTTAAAGGAAACCATAGGGTATTAATTATTTAGCAAATACAATCCTGGACCTTTTCCTCTTTTTATTTCTCTTCTTCATTACAACAAAATGATTATTTATTCCTTTACAACTACTATATACTCTAACTTGAGTCTGACCTTCATAGCAGAAACCAACAACCAAGAGTGTGGCCTAGTTACTGAAGTTGTTTGAATAAGTTTGGCCCACATAGATTCATGTGTTTGAATGTTTCGCCCACAGAGAGTGACACTATTAAGAGGTAGGTCCTTATTCGAATAGGTGTGGCCTTCTTGCAGGGAATGTGTCACTGTGGGGGTGGGCTTTGAATGTTCCTAGTACTTAAACTCTGTCCAGTATGCAAAAGACAAACTCTTCCAGACTGCCTTCAGATCAAGATGTAAGATGCTCAGCCCCTTCTCCAGCACCATGTGTGCCTGCACACTGACAAGCTTCCTACCATGTTCATAATGGACTGAATCTCTGAATCTGTAAGCCAGCCCCAATTAAATATTGTTCCTTATAAGAGTTGCCTTGGGATTTGTACAGGGAGATAGGAATGGATCAATTTGCAATCTTCTACATGTAGACCTCCAGATGAACCGGCATCATTTGCTGAAGATGCTGCCTTTTTTCCACTGGATGGTTTTGGATCCTTTGTCAAAGAACAAGTGACCATAAGTGTATGGGTTCATTTCTGAGCCTTCAATTCTATTCCATTGATCTACCTGCCTGTTACTGTACCAGTACCATGCAGTTTTTATCACTACTGCTCTGTAGTACAGGTTGAGGTCAGGGAGGCCTGATACCCCCAGAAATCCTTTTATCATTGAGAATAGTTTTTGTTATCCTGGGTTATCTGAGTGTGAGGTCCCAGATGGAGGACTTGGAGAAGGGACTGAAGGAGCTGAGGGAGTTTGCAGCCCCAGGGAGGGAGCAACAGTGGCAACTGGCCTGACCCCTCGATACTCCCTGAGACTGAATCACCAACCAAAGAATACAAATGGAGGGACCCATGGTGCTGGCCACATATGTGGCAGAGGAGGGCCTTGTTAGACATCAGGGGGAGCAGAGACCCTTGGGCCTGAGGGTGTTAAATCCCCAGTATAGGCAAATGCCAAGGGGGGAAGATGAGAGTGGATGGGGGGGAATACACCCATAGTTGCAGGGGAGGGGGGAAGGAATGGGGAGGTTCCAAAAGGGAGATCTGGAAAGGGGGAAACATTTGAAATGTAAATAAAGTATGAAAAAAAAAGTTGCTTTGGTCATAGTGTCTCTTCACAGAATGAAACCCTAAGTAAGACTGTTATCTTTGTACTTTATTTGCTACACCAATTACAAACTCAGGAAAATACTATTTGAAAATATAAGTGCATTAAGGGAGGGCCAATCCTAAAAAGTCTAAAATTTCTCATGCCTCTTTCTAAATTCAGGAAATTGCAAATGCAAATGACATGTCTTGGCTTACAAATATAAATTCAAATAGAGAAATCTCCACAGATTTATGCCAAGAGGTTGAAAAATTATTAAGAGATAGCTTTATAAAAGCCACTATTATATAATTCTTTGTTTTCCTAAGATGAATTTTATTCGAGTCAAATTGACAGAAAATGCCTATCTTCATTATTAAAATATTTTCTTTAAATCTGTTATTAGTTAATATTCAATAAACCTATAAATATGTAAAGCATTGATATTTCAAATATTATTTACTTAGGTAAAAAAGACTTATGAAAATGCCTCAAAATAAAAACTTTTCTTATATAATTTTCAGTCTTAAATGGTCATACATTCTCTTAATAACATGAAATAATGCAAAATTGCTTTTTCATAACAAATATATACATACTCTAAAAGATGGCTACCTTTAAATCAAAATGAATCTATAAGATGAGTTTTTTACTAATGTTCAAAAGAGCAGATCACTGCTATCCTTGATAGGAAATTTTATTCTCCTTCATAAAATAACTTCTTTTTATTTAATTATGTTATTCCCACAGGCTACTGTACATATGGTCAATTTCAGCATTATCCATATGGTATTACACAAATCATAAATATATAATGTGGAAGCCTCTCCTTTGTTGACAAATTTGAATAAATAAAAGTAGACTAATACTTTTCAAGCATAACAGATCCTATCACCGTCAATACCACACCAATATTTTCAAATTAATAAAAGAAGAAATAGAATATTTTCAATGGAACATTTTAACTGGCTTGGCACAAAGGTCAAGACAAATCTTTCTCAGGGGTATATAGGATTATTCCTAAAAGTAAATGAACATATTTGCAATTCCAATTCCCTTTTACATTCAAATCCATGAATATTCTCTGTCAAACAGAAGAGAGAAAATGAGTCTGTTATGCATATTCTGTTCACAACAAAACTCATGATGGAGCATACTACATTTATGTGGCTATGGTGGGAACTGGTGTTTAATGGGAGGTGCTTAAGGCAGAGTGCAGAAATTGCCCAAATGGATCAAAGCTATCTGTTGGGAGTGGGTTCTTGCTCTCACAGGACTAGGTTAACAACTGAAGTTAGTTATTAAAGAATGATAATAAAAGTGAGTGAGTGAATGAATGAATAAATAAATAAATGGAAAAAGAAAGAACTTGTTATGGTTATGACTTTTCTTGGGAAAATATAAAGAAATTCTTATTCATTCTAGAGAAAGATACAGTACTGGTAGATCAAAGAAGAGGTTTTCTCCTATAGAGTTGGGTAATCAATAAGCTTGCTGGGGTTAATTATGTGAACATTAGAGATTTAAAGGCAGCTGTCCCACCAGGAAGTTGTCTGAACAATTTATTGCAGCTTTCTCACTAAAAGTACCAACTGCATTGTAATAAGCTGCGCTACTGAAGAATCCCTTGCACTATTTATGGGTAGCCACACTACAGAAGAATTCCCATAAGCAATCACTTTACCTCTTTTGACTCTGATAGATCTAGTGAAAAGGGTTCAAGATTCCAGTAAGCTTTTGTGCCCTGTCTATGTCGGAATACTACTATGTTATTAATATCTCATGACACTGATGACAAAAAATGATTTACTAGACAATGGTTATGTTCAAATCAGGACAAGTAGATATACAACATTGATACAGAAAGGTTCTGAGTGCAATCTCTGAAAGTGTCTGTGAGCCCTTTACATTTTGGCAATAGGCACCTCACAAGAAGCTGAACAAGTTCTGGCAACATGATGATAGACCCTCAGAAACACGAGGTGTTTGTTTGTTTGTTTGTTTGTTTGTTTGTTTAAAAAAGGTCTTTTGTATAAATAACCTAATCCCAGAAATTTTGTTATGGCAATAGAAAAATGTACCAAAATAAAGTATCTGAAAGTACACAAGCACACACTCAGATGTTTATAAAACATAGCATATAACCTTCAAAATAAGCCACTTGAAGACAGTTTTTTTCCAAAGGCTTTTAGGTGAAAAAGAGTTCTGATTTATTTTCAATTAATTTCAAATCTCAATATACAAAGCACTGAAGCAGCATAGAAACCTTGACATTATGTGCAAAATGCTATGCATCTATTGTATAAATAGTACTAAATGTAAGGTTCAACACACAAGTATCTTCAGTAAATGGCCTGTTTCAATTATCTTTCATACCAGAAAAATAAATCTGCAATGAATTACTTGCTAATGTTTTCCTTTGGCATAGCAGCACTTTAAATGTGATAAATATTACTATAAATCATTTTATTATAGCTACAAAATCCAGAATGATTATTAGTGTCTTATTGCTCAATTATTGTTTTTATAACATTTAAATCAATTCATATGCTATTTGCTGTTTTAATACTAGAAGATAAACTCTAAATGAATGAAACTAATATTATTCAAACTAAATTAGAGAATGATCATTTGAATCAAAGTCCACAGTGCTATATTTTGACTAGATATCCCTTTATATCATAATTTGTTTGCAAATTGTGCAATAAAAAAATCAAAGTAACTAAGGTTAAAGATATGCACACAAAGTCAAGATAATCATGAGTTTAAATGCTCTATCTGAGGAACCCTGACTTCTATGTATGTCAATAAATATATGAAAGCATACTAAAGTTTTATAATGTATAATGTAAATGTCTCTAGAAATTTATCAAAATTGTACACAGTACCTCCCTCATGATGTTGAATGATTTCATTGCTATACCGTGTTCTCTACCTTTACAGTTAATAGTGTGTTTCATTTGTTAAAAAAATGTAATACCATAAAAATATTTTTATGAAATTAAATTTATTTTCATTGCCTCATTAAAACTATAGTAATGTAGCATCATTAGATAGTTTAATACACATATATTTTATGTGATACCTAAATAAAGATGAACATAACTACTATCTTAAATAGTTGTCATTTCTTTACAATTAAAACTTTCTGGGGCTGTTAGATTGTTCAGAAGTTAAAGAGTTTGGCATATAAGCATCACAACTGAGGAACACAATTCAGTACCCACTTAAATGCAAAGTAGACATGATGGCTTATCTGCTATTCCAGTGCTGGGTAGTAGAGAGAGTAAATTCTTAGAGTAACCTGTATGTTTAGACAAACTATATATATGTGTGTGTGTGTGTGTGTGTGTGTGTGTGTGTTCTGGTTTCAACTGAGAGAACTTGCTTGACTGAAAAAGAGAGAGAAAGATTGAAGAAAACACTAGAGTCAACTTCTGGACACCATGAGAACATGCAGACTTATACACATATGTGCCCACATGCAAAGATATGAAAAAAAAATCTTCCACAACATTTCTTTCTAGCTTTCAGAATTGTAAAGTAATGACTGCTTTCCTTATATACAACAGTACTTTAGAACATCTTGTTCATGTCGACCTATAGCTTATTACACATTGATCAAGGTTCCGTGCCTCTCATCCCTTAATCTTCCTTTATGACATTTATTAAACATGAAAATATTATTTTCTTACTCACCATGCTCAATATTCTGATACTAGAGAGCATGGGATAAAGAATGTCTGAATTTCTATTCTTCTTTTTTTTTCAAAGATCCTCAGCTGTCCTGGAACTTGCTATGCAGTTTACAGTAAAATTGAATTTATGATATTTCAGCCTCTATTTCTTGAGTGTTGGCATTATAGCCATGATACCCATATCAAAAGCTTCTGAACAGCAGCATTATAAACTCAATGATAGATACTGCTTCTTTTAAGTGATTAATACCAGGATAATTTATGTGAAGTGCTTTGATTAATTATGAAGTAGAACAAGTTTTATTCAATCATGATACATACATATTTATTCTGCTTCTTTCTACTTTTTCCAAAATACTTATATCATCTCTTTATGTATCTGTTTAAAGTTAGATGTTTTAAAATCAATTGAACTGAGAGAACATATGAGACTACTTAAGCATTTAAGTTATTAATGCCATTTGATTATCTGATAAAATTAATGAATATTTTCTATTGCAATTACTATACAGAAACGTGTATCCAGTTTCATGCAATTGATAGAATTCTCTGAAGATTACTATCACAACTAAATGTAAGCTAACATTTGCTGGCACACATTAAGCTATTAACTCTCAGTTAATGAAGGAAGATATTTTCCAAAGTGATTGTCTTAGTTAGGGTTACTATTACTGTGATAAACGCCATGACCAAAAGCTAGTAGAAGAAAAGAGGGTGTATTTGGCTTATGCTTCAACATCACTGTTCATCATTGAAGGAAGTCAGGACAGTAACTCAAGCAGAAGAGACACCTGGAAGCAGGAACTGACATAGAAGCCAGGCATGGTGCTCCATATTGGCTTGCTATTTATGGCTTGCTCAGCCAATTTTTTTTTATATATATATATATTTACTTTATATACATTTCAAATGTTTTTCCCTTTGGAGACCTCCTATACCATCCCCCCTCCCCTGCCTCTATGAGGGTGCTCCCCCACTCATCTACTCCCAACTTCCCTCCCTACCATTCTCCTATACTGGGGCATCAAACACCCTCAGGCTCAAGGGCTTCTCCTCCCACTGATGGCCAACAAGGCCTTCCTCTGCCACATATGTGGCCAGCACCATGGGCCCCTCCATGTGTATTCTTTGGTTTGTGGTCCAGTCTCCAGGAGCTCTTGAGGAGGAGGCCTGACCAGTTGACACTGTTGCTCTCTCCATGAGGCTGCAAACCCCCTCAGCTCCTTCAGTCCCTTCTCCAACTCCTCCATCTGGGACCCCATGCTCAGTCCATTGCTTGGCTGTGAGAATCTGCCTCTGTATTTGTCAGGTTCTACCTGAGCCTCTCTGGAGACAGCTTATCATGCTTCCATCACCCTGCTTTTTTATAGAACCCATGACTTCCATGCCCACAATAGGCTGAGCCTAAGAAAATGCTCTATAGGCTTTCCTACAGTTGTTCTTAAGGGAATACTTTCTCATCTACTCTCAGATGCCTACAATTTGTGTCAAATTGACATAAAACTAAGCAGCACAGTGTTCATATCCCATTTTCATTTATAATCTTATGTTGTTATTATGCTAAAACTTTATACTTTTTATAAGTTTAAGTCTATACTTTCTAAGGTTCTACCTTATGCTCATAGTTACTCTATGATTGACACACATGTATACCATGAGTATGAGACCCATTATGTATAGGATTTTTCGTATTTCAATAGGATAATTATTACTATAGATATATTATCTTAAATAAAACTGTGAAACCATCAGCAAAGCAAATGAAAACCAACAATGGAAAAGATGTCATTGACAAATGATTATATATTGTTCAATCATTTCAACTGGTAAATATTTTCTCATTTTCTCTTAAGAGTTTTATAACTAACTTCTTTTTACTCATAAAAATATTCCTAAGCATATTAACATACTAGGCAATGAAGAAAATCTCTCCTAGAAAAATGTACTTGAAAACTGTTCCCTAGGGATGTCAGGGAGTGAAGAACTGCTACTTCATAAATTGCTAAAAGTAATCAATATTTTATTTTTATTCTCTCCATGGGAAAATTTCACATAAAATTATCTTTCTACCATGGCATAAAACATGTACATCTTCTCCCAATTAACCATTTCTGGTAGTCATTTATTTAATATATCTAGCATTTTATATCTCCTCAGATTAGTGCATCGACCTTTCACCTGTTATTAACATTTATACTCCTGAAACCCTCAGCAATATGAATGTGGGATGCATTTAATTGTGATATTCATGATTCCCAAGAGAAATTACTTCAGAGAGTGTTATTATGAGGCAAACTGAGAAAACATTATGTGTGGAGACCTAGCTTTCATTCCCACGAAAAGATATACTAGAATTGTGGCTTTAAAATATCTAGTCCTTGTTGTTTTCCTTTGAAATGAGGATATTAATTACTCTTTATATCCTATAACTACTGTTACAATGAAATTATTCATTGAATTATTTCTTACAGTTATATTCACAGAGATACAATACATGTCTGTGTATGTTTGTGTATAATTGTCACTACAAGGCCAGTCTTCATCTAAATTCATAGCTTTGTACAAATATAAACAAAGCATTTTCAAAAGTAAGGATATGTATTTCCAGAAAGGTATCACAGGGTCATAGAGAAAGAGATATGCAGCTACTTGGGTGTTAAGCAAGTCATTTTAAAGAATATGACAATCTATTTGAATCTAACAGAATATGAGAAAACAAGAAAGAAAAATGTTGGGGAGGAAAAGGTGAGTTTTGATGAGTAGGAAGCAAGGAGCAGAACACTGAGAAATAAAGAGTGAATGCACTTCATTATATGCAAGTTATTTGTTGACTAACTCTAACACACAAACAAGGAATTCAAACAGACTCAGTTACAAAATGATGTGGTAAAGTGATAGAGAAGATTCTCTATATGGCCTGACCACTTGTCTGCCACCAGATAAAGTAATATAAGTGTTAGCCCTGTGGGTCATTAGAGAATGTCCTCCAAGGCTTATAGATTTGAATGCTTGGTCATCAGGGAGTGACATTATTTGGAAGAATTAGGAGGTGTGGCCTTGTGGAGGAAGTGTCTTATTAGGATGTGCTTTTAGTCTTCAAGAGTCAACGTCAGTCCCAGTGGATCTGTCTTCCTGCTGCCTAGGGTTTCAGATTTAGAATGTCAGCTACATCTCCAGCAGCATGTTTACCTGCACATCATCATGCTCCCAGCTATGATGATAATGGACTAAATCTCTGAAACTCTAAGCAAGCCACAATTAAATGTTTTTCTTTATTAAAGGTAATGTGGCCATCATGTCCTCACAGCAATAGAAGTTGGAGTAGGGTATTGCTGTGACAGGCCTGACAATTAGGCTTGTTGATGGAATGTAGACTTTGGGATTTCAGATTATAAAAGCAGATGGATGCTTTAGGTAGGGCTTCATGGGCAATACTAGTAGGAACGTTGAAGACAGTGGTATCAAGAGCATTGTATATTATGATGGCTTGGCTCAAAAGATTTTACAGGATAAGTATATTACTAGGTAGCCTAGAGACCTTTATTGTGATAGTTTATCAACCATAAAAAATTGGCTACTTTCTGCCCTTGTCCAAAAAAATCTGCCTGAGGGTAAATTGAAGAAATTTGGATTAATGGCCTTGGCAGAGGAACTTTCAGGACTGCCTAGTATTGACTCCATCATGTAGTTATTACTAGCCACTCTTATGCAAATCCACAATACAAAGGAATGAACTAAGAAAGGGAAAATACAAATTGTACTTTAAGAAGAAAAGAAGCACTGGAACATAAAGTCTAGCACTGGAGGAGATAAAAAGATTAAAGAAATGCACAATTTGAAATCAAATAAAGGAAATGGTGACCTCAGGGCAAGATCCCATCCAGCTACATTCCCTCCTTGTGACAAGGAATTTAACAAAATCTTAAGCAGTGAAGGAAACTAGCAAAAACAAAAAGTGGATAAAAATATATTTGTATGAGGAGGCCAAGTTCCAGCCCCAGAAAGCAACAGAACTTGACAGCTTTGGCCAGGTGGTTCTAGCTTTAAAGTCGGGATACAAATAAAGGATTGTGGAATCTCCCTCCATGGTGAAGCAAAGCAACTGATCCCAGCTTCATGTCAGGGATATCCCTGGATGGAAGCCCAGACAAGCTACTGTATGAAGCTGTAAAAATTGAACCCTGAAGTGCCACCCCAAGATGTTGGAGATGGCAGTCATGTAATATCTTCCAAGGAGAGCTGCTACTAATAGGGAGTTAAACCAGCCCAAGAGAGAGAGAGAGAGAGAGAGAGAGAGAGAGAGAGAGAGAGAGAGAGAGAAAGAGAGAGAGAGAGAGAGGTGTTGTAGTCAGCAAAGTTGAAAAGGAGTTGGAAATCTTAAAAGTGCTTTGACATTGGACATGGAGATGCAGAATTTGGACTCTGACCTGCTGGTCTGTTCTCATCTTGATCTAGCATTTCCTTATTGTGCACCTGTTCCTCCCTTTTGGAATAGTAATGCATATTTTGTAAGACTCTGTGTTGGAAGTATTTATTTAATCTGCTTTCTGATTTTGATTATAAAGAAGTTACAGTTAAGAGGTTGCCTTGAGTCTCAGAAAAGACTTTGACCTTTGTACTTTTAAGCAGTGTTAATACTGCTATAGACTATGGGGACTTTTGAAGTTAGACTAGATGCATTTTGCATTATTGTATGGCTATAAGCCCATTGGAGCCAGGGAATAGAACATGGTCATTTGGATGAGAATGGACTTCATAGGCTCATAGATTTGAATGCTTAGTCACCAGGGTGTAGCACTATTTGGAAGGATTAGAAGGTGTAGAGTAGGTGTGGCCATATGGGATTAGTGTTCACTCAGGGTGGGTTTTAAGGTTTTAGAAGCCCAAGCCACGCCCAGTAGCTCTCTCATTCTGTGTCTGAGGATCAGGATGTAGAACTCTCAGTTACTATTCTAGTACCATGTCTTCATGCATGCTGTCATGTTTCCTGCCATGGTGATGTTTGACTAAAACTCTGAAACTCTTCACAGCCTCCAATTAAATGTGTTCCTTTATAAGAACTGCCATGGTCATGATGTCTCTTCACAATAATAGAACACTGACGAAGATAGTCCCTAAAATCACAGAGAAAATGAATAGTTCTGTGAACAAGATTATCCCCACTATACAAAGCAATGAGATATAATCTGTGTACTAAGAAAAATCTGAGTGTCTGTGGGCTCAGTTACTCATTTTAAATGCATTTGGAACCTTCTCTTGTGTCTTCCTCCTACTGATACCACTTTTCTCTATTTATCTTGTTTTTGCTGGAGAATAAATATATTTGCATGTTTGCTGGTTAACATATTAATTGAGAATCCTCATCATTTATGTGAAACAATATAAAAGTTATGCCTAAGAGGGAACATTAAAAAGTAACAGTTCAGAAACATACATAGTGAAGAAAAGCAAAGAGGTGTGATTTAATTTCATTCAAAAAGGAATATGAAGTTTCAGGGAAGAGCTATTAATGTCACAAAGTATTCTATACTTTTACTAAAGATAAATTGGGAAATAAAGAGATAAGAACTATAGAAAATAATTCTAAATATTAGATAAGAGCTATGTAATATTTGGAATTGTGATAATAGCAGGCTCCAAACTCTGGACATATTTAGAAAATGGATTTGCCATGTTATTAATCCTACAAAATAGCAATGTCAAGTCAAAGAGGTTAGAATGAAAAACAGTATAAAAAACACTTTCCATTAAACCTGAGTAATAGCCTTTGATCTTAGGAGTTTAGATTTCCAGGGCATAATGTGACACTGGTGGTCAGTTCATAATGAGGATGCCTAAAATAATTAAATGTGCACACAAAGAACAGAAAAAAACTGCTAGTGTCAAAGAGGTCCCTCATTTGCCGTTCACTCTGCAATCAATGCAATGCATTTTTCACTACTCATTACCCTACAAGAGTTGTTCATAATAGCATTATTTCTTTTCTCATTTCCAAGAGAGTAGCTGTCCAGATAAGAACTAAATTTCAAACATTTAGCACATAGTTTTTTACAGGTGATACTGAATACAGTTATTTAAGACAATAAAGTCCATATTTACTTTTCATGTCTCTTCTCATTTCTCTCTTCAGCAGATATTAATTCTATTAACCTGTGGTAAATAGTATAATGGTCCTCTCCTAAAGATGCCTACTTTCTAATCCCTAACATCTGTGAATAACTTGTGATACATGACAAGGGGGAATTTTGGTGATGGATGGAATTAGACTTGCTAATCAACCAACTTTTTATAAGAAGATTATTCTGAATTATTCAGTGAGGCCCATGTAATCACAAGGGTCCTTAAACAGAAAACTACTCATCCCAACAACCTGGACCAGGGATAGCAGCATGGGAAGAACATGGCTGCGTTCTGCTTGTTTTGAAAATGTAGGAGGAACTCTGAGATTCGAAATGCGGGCAATATCTTGAAACTAGAAGGAAGAAGAAGATTCTCCCTCAGAGTATTTACAGGAAACCTTGATCTCAGCTCGTATAGATCCAGATTGAATATCTGAACTACAGATCTACATGACAATAAATTAATATAGTTTTAATGTGCTAATTTTTTTGATAAATTGTACAACAATAGGAAGATTTTCATTAATGCTTACAAAAGAAATATTCGCTGACTCCTACTTGTTGTGATGGATAACAAGTAGAAGAAATATAATAATTCTAGTCTCTTTTCTTTGCTTTATAATGTATAAATGGAATATAGAAAGATATACATATGTACATGTAGTTATATAATAAAGTGTCCTGATTTTAAAATACACTGAGGTCTGTAATAATCACATATTAGGATAATTACTTGAAAAGTTCAGTTTCATTCTTTTTGTTAAAGGCCACTCACCTTCATTTTATTTTATGAATGAAATTTGGAAATAGTTTCAATGGATTTCAAATTTTACTAAACAATGTTCTTTAGAACACATTGATTAATACATTCCTCAGATGCTACAACATAGCTACATAACATATTCAGACTAAAACATCATATTTGGAAACTAGCTAATAGGCTAATACCAAAATCTATAAAGAACTCAAGAAACTAATAATCAAAAAACAAAACAATTTAATTAAAAATGGGGTACAGATCTAAACAGAAATTTCTTAACTAAGAAATCTCAATTGGAGAAGAAACACTTAAAGAAATGTTCAACATCCTTAGATATCAGAGAAACGTCAATCAAAACTACTTTGAGGATACATCTTATATCTGTCACAATGGTTTTAGTGAGTCAATACAAGTGACATCACATGCTAGTGAGCATGTCGAACAGAAGGATCACTCCTACATTGCTGTTGAGAGAGCAAACTTATACAGGCACTGTGGAACTATGGAAATCAATTTTGTAGTTCCTCTGAAAACTGACAATCTACTTCAAGATCCAGCTCTACACTCTTGGGCATATACATAAAAGATGTTCCATCCTACAACAAGGATATTTGCTCAACTATGTTAATAGTGATCTATTACCCAGGATCTGGGAACAATGTATTTGTCCTTCGACTAAAGTGTTTATAAGGAAAATGTGGTTCGTTTATACAGTGGAGTATTACTTAGCTGAAAACGGAATGATATCATAAAATTTACAGGCAAATGGATGAAACTAGAAAGAAAAGTCATCGTGAGTGAGGTAAAGCAGACCCAGAAAGACAAACATGTTGTGTACTCACTTATAAGTGGATATTGACTGACTGATAATTGTGCTGCGATCAAAAGACACAGAGAGGCTAAATAACAACGAGAGCTCTGGTGGCGAGGTTGCCTGGGATCTCCCTGGGAAGAGGAATAAAGTGTATTGTGTGGATGGACTGGGGGATGGTAGGGATGAGAAATATGAGAAATTATGTGGGAGGAGAGAGAAAGAGGGAGAGAGTATGGGAGAAATGAGAGGAGCTGGATGATACCTATTCCTGGACGATATTTGGGGAGTGATTTGAAAACCTAGTACAGTAGATGAAACTCCCTGGAATCTATAAGGGTGATCCTAGCAGGTACACCTACTAATGGCGAATAAAAAGCTTGAACAGTCTATATTCTGAAACGAGGCAAGGCTTCCTCCTAGTGGTGGGCCTGGTACCCCAACTCAGCCACAAAATCTTCAACCTACAATCAATCCTGTCTACAAAGTATGCTGAGGCTAGGTTGATACATGGGAGGAGCCAACCAATGATTGATCTAATTTGAGGCCCATGCCATGAAAGGGAGTTCATGCCTGCCACTGCATGGATGACTTGAGTCTGGATAGCCCAAAGACCTAGGGTGGAACCAAATAGGACTTGGAAAAAATAAGAAAAATTATTCTTAATGATGTTCTGCTATACTGACAGATCAGTCCTTAGCCCAGTTTTCATTAGAGAGGCTTCCTCTTGCAGCTAATGGGAGGGAGAGACCATCGGGTCTTCCTTCTTGGATCTCAGAGAACCCCACTGAAGAGGAAGGGAGGGATTTTGTGATCCATAAGGTCAAGGAAACCGGGAGAGCAGGGCCTGTGAAATAAACTAAACAATGCTCATGGGGGCTCACAGAAAGTGAAGCAGCAGTCATGGAGTCTGCATGTTTCTGAGCTCAGACCTCTGCATATAGGTTACTGTTGTTGGCTTGGTGATTTTGTGGTACTCCTGGCAGTGGCAATGGGGGAGCTTCTGACCCTTTTGTCTGCTCTTAGGACACATTTTCTCCTACTTAATTTCCTCAGTCAGCCTTGATAGGAAGTTTTGTGCCTGATCTTATCGACTCTATTTCGTGCCATATTTGGCTGATGTTCCTGTTAGACCTGTTATTTCCTTAGGGGGATTTGGAGAAAGAGAGTGAACCTGGGAGACTGGGCAGGTGGGGGGAACTAGCAAAGCTGCTATCAAGATGTATTGTTTGAGAGAATATTGAAAATAATGAATCCTCTAATAGTATTATCAGTGGTGCTTTGAGTCCTTATCCCCACCTTTTCCACATGAGCTATAGACTAGTTCATAAAAGCCAGATGACAACAACTTTCTAAGTATAAACGCAGCTGGCCTATAACGTTCACTATTAAAATATATTTTAAATTGTAGGTTTTTTCATTTACTCTTTGCTCCCTGGCATAATTCATGAATCAACACTACTAGTATAAACATGTAATTTAGGGTATTTTTCTAATTTAGATACTATATATATTTTATAAGCAAAGATTTCAACTATACACACACACACACACACACACACACACAACCATATATAAGCTCCTAGCTCCTTATTTTTTATTTGAATACTCCAAATCATTCAAACCTTCTCTAAATATAACCACACCAAGAGTGAAGAACAGTAATGTTTTTATAACTCCCTCCATTTACTATAGCATGTGCAAGAACGAGTATGTCCATATTAAGGTTTTCTTTAATGAACCAAATCCTTATTCAATGATGTAATTGAATCCTACATCTGAAAAGTTCTAGGCCACTGGCTTTTGTCCCACTGAATCCTTTATGTTACTGTTATTTATATAACTTTTCTTTTCATTATCAGTGTGTTACCTATAATACTAAGTAGCCATGATTTGTGAAACTATTACCTTCTGAATATGAACTTTTGACTAAAGAATTTCTACTCTCATTATTATTAAGCAGAAAAATGTAAGTTCATGAACATATCTTGTAAACAATCTGTCTTGAATTTTCTGGGAGAATTACAGTATTTGATATGCCAAAGCTATTGTTCATTTTGCATTAAATAACTGTCAAGTCTCTTAATACAATGTAAAATGTCATAAATTGTATGTCAAACTCTTTGACACCACCATACTTTTTTCTCATGTAGGTCAGTTGTTTGTTTATTATAGAGAATTGATGGACCCAGAAATGAAAGTGAATAGCTAAATTGGATCATGTTGCTAAATATTCCTGCTTACCTCCTGCTCCTGAATCACAACATGTTGTATTAGCAAATTGAAGCACTGGAAAGAGCTTTGAATCACAATTTCTTGTCCATAAAATATCACTATATAAATATTGATGTAATTTGGTACAAGAATTACAGAAAATTTTTCGTATAATTACAGAAATTTCTATGAAACAAGACATAAAAATAGTAAGGTAACAGTGTTCCATTTGAGTAGAAAATGGATTTATAGTCTGAAGCTATAAGAAAAAAATAATAAAATGGGAAAATTTTGCCCTGCAGTAGATGATACAAAGAGTTCATTCTTGTTTCTTTTAAATCTAGTGTACAGGATACAGTGTGGACTAGGGAGCCCAGCTTCAAATTCTTGAGAATGGCAAATTCTTTAACTGCACATTGACCTTAACTTCTCTGGCTCTCATTTCTTTTCTATTTGAATCATGGTAATCATAACAGTCATACAGAATTATGAAAAATGAATGTGTCACACTGGTTTTTGCATAGTAATACTAAGGTATCAAGGGGAGGAAAATGAAGACAGGGACCTGAAAATGTTTGCTTTCAGATATATTATAAATTCCCATTGTCTTTTATGAGCTTAATTATTTTCTAAGGGTAAAGAAAACATATAAGTGACAGCTATACTAATGGATTTGGTACTTTCCTTTTGTATCAATTATACATATGCAGCAATTAAATCTTATTGACTGAGAGAAAGAAAGTATGATATAGTAGTATAAATTACACAACCTTACAAGGGAAAGTCTATGAGTCCTCAACTATATAGAATGAACTACAGCAACAAAATAATGCTCAGGCCTGGAGAAATTATCTTCTTTGGCACACAAATTGCTTATTCAGGTTTTCTGTGGTATAAATTTTTATTGGATTGAAAGTTCATTCATCATAAAGAAAATAATGATCAACTTGTACACAACACCTACTTACCAATGTTGTGTTAATGATATATTTTAGAATCATATATCTAGTCATCTAACATAGGTACATTTTTGCTTTATTAACGAAGGATAAATACACATACACACACACACACACTCACACACACACGATATGATATGCCATATGCAGTGGTGCATGCCTCTAATCTCAACACCTGAGAGATAGAGGCAGGAAGATGATGACATCTTTGAAGTCAGAGCAGGACAGCCTTGGTCACATAGCAACACTCCATCTCAACAAAATAATACAAAACAAAACTAGGAAAAATATGTACCTACCACTATGGAGTAGGAGTCAAGAAACAGTTATGGGTAGTGCTTTGTGTCTCCTTTCACTGTGTTCACTTAGAAACGTAATGAAAATTTCTCACCACCACCATTTACATCTCTTTTTTTTTTTTTTTTTGTACACTGGGCTTTCTCTAGTCTTAGGCAAGTTTAGTAAAATAGTCTTCAGTGTAACCCAGAAATGATACAAATTTATTTCTTGCAGGAACAACTCTCAGTAAGAAACAGAAATCTATAAATACAAAGCCCCATGGAGCAGGTGTTAGTAGGATACTGAACCCCAGAATAACAGAGGAAAAAATTTTCTTGTTTGCTTTTCCTTCCCTGACTCATTTTCCCTATTTCTTCTTTATCTTTTGGGAACCATGTCCCAAAAGTCTATCTAAGCCACTATTTGTTTCATTAAGTTTTCTTTCTTTTTATTTATTTTTAAACTGAGGCTCTATCTATTATAGTCCTAATGCTGGGATTACAGGCTTTACAGGCTCATAAGGAGCACACCACCTGCCCCGGTTTTCTAATGGGTTTTAAATAATCCAAATTAAACCCATATGAGTACTAGACCTTAATTATGTACTAGAAATGCAGCCTGAACCTAAACTCTTTAGCAACACCAAACTTCTGAATACCCATAATAATTATCCTTTTGGTTTGATTTGGTATTCTGTATAAAGCAGCAGTGTAGTAGGAAGGAAAGATTACATGTGAGGTAAGGGTAAATGCAGATTGCATTTACCACATATATATTTTCACATGAAGCTTGTAAGCTTCTTGATAGAGTGCATTATTTTCTCATAATCTTTTTTTCCCTAGCTTCATTGGCCCAGCCTACCTGTGAGTGGATTAAACCTCCTGATTCACTGAAGTCTCCTTGGTCATGTGACTGCCTTCTGTATTGTCAGCATGATAGTATGTCTGTTTTGAGGTAGGACTTTTATAAAAAGGGTTAGGCTTTGTAAGTAGTCCAATATAATCCTATACTCTCTGTGAAATCCAGGCTGGAACTTGCAGTACTATGTCTGTGCATCAGCTGCCAGAGGGCTGAGATGTTAGGCATGTACCACCACAGCTGGCTCTGAGCCAAAGCTTAAGAATAATGAAGATGTTTTATTCCTTCTGGCTCTTTCTATTTTGAGCAGTAGGAGATTAAAGTTCAAGTAGGCTCTTTTCCCAAATGAAGAGATACACAGAGTTGAAATAGGCATAAAGAATCATACAATTTGATATTCATCTAAAAGAAAAAAAAGAAAAAAAATTAAAGAGCAATCTGATTATCATAGCAGATAAATAGTAAATGTTTCTACATCAATCAAAGCAAATAAGAAGACAGTGTATAGCTTCTTCCTTTAGGAAAGGCAGAGTCATATTTCATTATTTAACTTAAAATAAATTAATGATTCTGTAGGGACTCTATTTGAAATTTCCTAAAATATATGGTCTTTGAATGTGTATATTACAGCCTGCCTTGATTTTTTCTGCACCACAGCATTCACGACTTGAACACTAAAGCAAGCAGTTTTCTTATACACAGCCAAGTATTAGCACAGACAAAATTCGATTTAGAAAACAATTGAACAACAGGCAAGTCTTAAGGAAACACAGTGGATTGTAACAGCAAAAGCCAGTACTGAGACTGCTCATTTAAATCTTGTGTTGAAAACTGAAAACACTAAAAGCAGAAATAAACTTACAAGTAATCATTCATTCTCGCTTCACCAAATATAGAAGTCCTGAGCCTGTGTTTATGAAAGATCAAGCCAAAAAGTATAAATAGAATAAAAGCCAAACATTTTTCCAGTACAAACAGGAGATTTTGCAGCCAGAAAATGAACATTAGACTTAGCTATTGAGGACAGAGTTCAAAAAATCATTACCAAGAACACAAAGAAATTCCTGGGAGCTAAGCAAAGGACAAGACTTTGGGGGGTGCTATTTTTACATTCCAATCATTGTCCACTCCCCTCAGTTCCCCCTGCTACAGGTCCTCATCCCATTACTCCTCCAGCATGCTTCTGAGAGGGTGCTCCCCTTTCCCTGGGGGCTCAAGTCTCTCCAGGATTAAGCCTCTTGCTCTGAGGCCAGACCAGGCAGTCCTCTGCTATATATGTGCTAGGGGCCTCAGGCCAGCCCCTGAATACTTCCTGGTTGATGGCTCAGTCTCTGGGAGCTCTCAAGGGTCTGGGACTGCTGATCTTCCTATAGGGTTGCCCTCCCCTTCATCTTCTTCAATCTTTCCCCTAATTCAACCACAGGAGTCACTAACTTCAGTCCAATGATTGGGCATAAGTATCTGTATCTGTCTCAGTCAGCTGCTGGTAGAACCCTTAAGAGGACAGCCATGACAGGCTCCCGTCTGTAAGTACACCATAGTATCGGTAATAGTGTCAGAACTTGGTGAGATGGGGCTGGAGAGATGGCTCAGTGGTTAAGATCACTGACTGCTCTTCCAGAGGTTCTGAGTTCAATTCCCAGAAACCACATGGTGGTTCACAACCATCTGTAATGTGACTCTATACCCTCTTCTGGTGTGTCCTAAAGACAGCAGACAACTACAGTGTTCTCATAAAAAGATACTTGTAAGAACTAATCAGGTTGCAAAGACAGCAGAGCATCCAATCTTTGGATCAAAAAAAGTCCAAAGGCAAACAATTTTTATTTACCATAACTTAATACCACTGGCAACAAGTAGTTAATGGCAGTTTCTTTTAAGATTCATAAAGTGCTTTACTTTTTATCAAATATATTATAAAAAGTATTTTTTTCTTTTATAATATTTGTTGAGGATGTGTCCCTCTGTAGTAAAGGATACATGCTATCTATATCTTGATTGAAAAAATATCATAGATAAATTTAAATTTATCATAACCTGTTTGTCACGTAACATTTTAAAGGCCCTAACTCCTTCTATATGTGAGTCCCTGCAGTCAATAGTAAAACTAGAAAGCATAAAAGCTCCTAAACAAATTTCATGGTTTGTATGTAGAGGCAATTGCAAAAGCCTTGTGGAAAAATCACAGTGAGAATCTGGACATCTCTATCACATATGACACTACAATAGTTATGTTATAAAGGAACTTTCCCAAATTAAAGTTGAACTCACATTTATATCTATAAATCATAAATATAATTCTAAAGCATCATCACTATAAAATACTGCAAGACAAATTAGCAAGTTGTTTTTCTCTACAGTTAACATAAAGTTTGAATATCTATATCTGCATATATATTTACATATGCATGTTTTATGTTTTAATATGTATATATAAGTATAAATTTTGAACATCTAAGTGTAAAGTTTCTATACATATGAACACAATTTTGTATTCTCATATGGACAGTTGCATGTATTACAATACTCTGTAAACATTACTTTTTGCTTATAGAATACATAGGTTAAAAAATAAAATCTTAAGAATGTGCACTATTTATAAACTGAAGGCATCAGAATATCCTAATTTTAAAGTTACTTTGTTTCCTAAACAGATTATAAAAGATTGCTTTCTGGTGAGTTACAGTGAAATAGTATGTGAAACAGTGTACATGAGTTTAAACCATCATTCTGCTATGCAGTTACAGTTAGTTGTATTACATTTACTGTAAAGTAAGGACTTTAAGACTATTGACTGAGCTTTGCGCTTTGCTGTGAATAACAAATTGATATTTCCTCTGAAGCCTGGCTTGAACAATATATATCTATGGGTTTCAGTTAATCACTTAATTATCTGGAATTTAAAATCTTGTTTCTAGCCTTTATTCATAGAGGACAGTACAACTTCCTTGATGGGCCTATATTACCTGAAGTCCTACTACCTGGATGCAAATTCTAACCTTGGAATATATTAGTTAAATGTATTTAGGAGTTTTACATTTTTTCATTTCCTTATCTATAAAATGGGTATAATCGTTGTGAGGATTAAATGAGCCATTATTTTCACAGCCTAGCTATAACCTAAACAAAAAATATAGAAATTATTATTATTATTATTATTATTATTATTATTATTATCTTGTGATTTAGTGGATTTATACTTTATGGGGAAATATTATTATTTTTATTATCATTATTATTATAATTATCTTGTGATTTAGTGGCTTTATACTTTATGGGATAAACCTTTCAAAAGTAAAAACAAAAATGTAAATGTATATTTTGATAATTGCAATCTTTAATAAAGTCTCAGAGGATTCCACGGCTTAAAAATATTAGATACAAAATAATGGAATTATGCTGGATTTTATAATATCAATGATCCATGTTTTACCTTTTATGAAGAGAATTTTATTTAATAGCATGTCACACACTTGAGTTTTATTTTGTTGTGTTTTCTTTTTGCAATGCTGGATTCAGAAACATTTTGTTCTTTGTCTCTCTTCCTAATGTGTTTTTCTTTTCATAGATCTACACCCAATAACTTGAGTTGGAAAAAGAAATGGGTATAAAATCTAAAGTGACGCCAGAAAATGCTAAGTCTTCTAAGTCACACAATAAGTAGTAGGTTTTCTTTTCTTCTCTCTATAATTGTTCTTCAACCATCAAAGTTTAGGCATTTTGATATTGAGATTCTTATGTGGCAGAATATATAGATGTAGATTCTTATAACCAATTTTATTGCAATGTTTTCTGAAAATAGCAAACCTTTTTATATGGCATCCCTTAATATTAAATACTGACATACTACAGTATGGTAATGGAATCAACAAGATTTAACTGACCAGTTCAAACTTTGCATGCTATAGTCAGTCATAGATTTTTGTTTAGTTATAGGAACCCATACAATGAAAGGATCACTCAAATATATAATTGATCATTCTAACAGCATATAAAAAGGCCCATTCCATATACAAAACAAACTACATCTTTCTGCATAGGCACAGTGAATTCACAATACAGAAGCAAGGGGACCTTTAAAATACAATGGGAAAGGGGCTGAAAATAACCAGTTCAGCAAAGATAAGTAAAAAAGAACCAATACTTGAGAAAAGAAGAACATTATTAATTGGTAAAGTAAGATGAAAGAATTTGAGGTATGTGTTAACTTGGGTGCTAAATTTAGACAAGTATTCATTGATTAAGACATAAAATTTCTAGAAAAAAATGTTCTTTGGGGATAAAAAATAGTCTATATTGAGATCTTTTACTACTGAGTAACTGAACTGTGGAGTTAAAGTAAAACTAAAGTGAATTAGAGTCAGTATAATGCAAGATTAAGCAGAAAATATCCCTGCATTATTGATCATAGAGCTTAAGAAAATGATGATGCCAGTGAGTTTTCAGGATAAATTATTACCCAAATTTAAAACATAGAGAAAACCTAGATATTGGTGACCCAAGCCTTAATACTGGGACTTTTGTGTTTCCTTTGCTTTTCCCCTCATTTTACCTCAAACCACTATTAATTAGATCCACATTAGTCATATAAACCGAAAACTAGAGCTTTCTTAGGATTTAAAACACAATTTATGTAAATATACTACTCTATATGCCCCCCCATATTAGAAAACTATATCTGTTTTTCATAAGTTATGAAAGAGTATATAAAGCTAATTGCTTTTTTAGTTCTAATTTTCTCATGGCATCTTTTGGTTTGGGATATGTGTATAAAACATATTTGATAGTGAAAGTGTAAAATTGAGTGCGAAGCTCCACAGATTCAGAATTACTTCTTGAAATGTATAGAAGATTATTGAGATGTGTAAACTTTGAATCTGGTTCATAGCCCTATTAAATTTCTGTTTCAATGACTTATCCATTGGTGAGAGTGGGGTGTTGAAGTCTCCTACTATTATTGTGTAAGGATCAATGTGT
The DNA here is from genome assembly GCA_019843965.1 of Rhynchomys soricoides. Classification (NCBI taxonomy): domain Eukaryota; kingdom Metazoa; phylum Chordata; class Mammalia; order Rodentia; family Muridae; genus Rhynchomys; species Rhynchomys soricoides. The sequence continues at coordinate 144,143 of JADRCH010007279.1, forward strand.
GTTTTGAGCTATATTAACATTTCTTTTGAAAATATGGGTGCTCTTGCATTTTGGGCATAGATGTTCAGAATTGAGACTTCCTCTTGGTGGAATTTTCCTTTGATGAATGTGAAGTGTCTTCCCCATTTTGCTTGATAACTTGTTGTTGAAAGTCTATTTTATTGTATATTAACATGAAGAAATGCCCAAGTGAGGAGACTTCAATCCCATTTAGAAGGGGGAAGGAAATAATCATGGAAGCCAGAGGTAGGGAGGGACCTAGGTGGGAGAGGGGAGCAAGAAGGAAAAAGAGCAACATGATCAGATATGGAGGAGGGGACAGGAGGGAAGTCCAAGAGAATGACTGGAAATAAGCAGCCTCAGAGTGTGGGAGGTAGTGGTGGGGGCTCTCAAAAGTACAAGAGACCCAGGAGGTGAGAAAATCTCAGGACTCACTGGGGGTGATCTTAGCCAAAATGCTCAACATTGAGGAAAGGGAACTCAAAGAGTCCACCTCCAGTAGATAGACAAGGCCTCAATTGGAGGGACAGGGTTACTAACCCATAGTCAAAATTCTTGACCCAGAATTGTTCTTCTCTAAAATAACTGCAGGGACAAAAATTAAGAATAGACTGAAGGAAAGGTGGTCCAATGACCAGCCCAAATTGAGATTCATCTTATGGGGAGACACCAAGGCCAGACACTACTATGCTATGATGTGCTTACAGACACAAGCTTGGCATGGCTGTCCTCTGACCTACACATGTGCAATGTTACATGTGTGCTCTACCCACATCTTGCACACACCCAAAGCCACTCCGACATACACTGCCACACAAATATTAGTAAATTAAATAAAAATGTAAAGTTAAATATTTATAAGAGTAATAGAAATAAAATTGTATTGAACTTTGGTATAGTTTATATTGACTACATTGAATTAATATGAGTAGGTACATTTCTATGTGTAGGCAAGCCAATGTGTATGTTTGTGTGTGTATAAGTGTGTTTGTGTATTCATGTACATATGCTCATACATACTTTTAATAACTTGAGAATTCAGACCTGACACGTATGCTTGGTTCATACTTTCCCTAAAGGTAAATCATTTGTGAATTACAAGAATAGGGGGTTGCTAAAAATCCCCATTTTTTCTCCTATGAACATCATAGTGAACCTAATCTACAATTTAAATAAAAATGACCCAAAGAGAAAAAGACATGACAGAGAATTCTGGAACACTATATTTGACTGTTTCTAGTTACTTCTTATAGTACAATTACCATTCTCCTGCACTTTCCTTAAAAAATCATTTTAATCCTTAAAATAGATTTAGTCTCAAAATGATTTTTATACTTGACCAAGCCCTAATTAGCATAATGCTTAAGTGACAGAATTTGGTATATTTCAGTACAAATGATTTTATTTATTTCCTATGACTTTTCATCTTACTTTCAGATGGGCATATATGTTCCTTCTTCTTGCAACGTTATATTATATTCTATCTGTAACCTCAAGGGAACAAAATGTCTCTTAACACTACATAGAAAAAAATTGATGTCATTTCTTGCACTTAATTGCTATTTACCTGCCATAAACACAGGAGGCTCTTTTGGTTTGTTCTGTTATCCTTGTCTGCATTGGGCCATTTAAACCTAAATTGGAATTGTCTCTGGGCTACTATCAATGATAATAAGAACTTTCAATTCATGCCAATTATAACAATCCACAGCACAGATAGGGGTGACCAAGGAATCCAAGCAGAACCTTCTATTTGGTTTCATTAGACTCAGTCTTAATGAGAAAAAAATACGATTAGCACTAAGAAACTTGTAAGCCTTGTTGGGTTTCTTGCTAAAATTCACTGACTGTGTCTGTGATGGGAACTGTGGTAAAAAATAAAATGCAATTTTAATTTAGTAAAACATATATGAAGATAAATCCTGAAGGAGCATGGGCATTCCTCCATAAAAAAAAAAAAAAAAAAAAGTAATTGGTCCATAGCAACAAGAGTAGGCTTCCCCTTCAATGTGCTTGTTTTTTAAAAACTACTAGTAGCACAAAAATCTTTGGTTTAATATCAATAATCAAATTAACTTGTCATCAATGACATTCATCTTATAAAGGGTATATTTATAACAAGATAGCCCCATGGAGATGCATGTATTCAAAGAATCTTCTTGTAACTTTTCTATACAACAAGTTTTTAATGCAAACTGCCATAGGCAGTTAGATATTTAGGGAGATTCATATTTAGGGGGAGTTTAAGCCAGTGTCAAAATATGAACATATATTGGTCTTTTTAATGTTTCTCTTGTTAAAAGTATTATTTTTACATTTTATTTTACATTATAACACAACATGGATGTTATTTGAAATTTTTATTTCTATGTCTCCATGGTTTGCCAGAGAAAACAAATACTAGTGCATGCATGTCAGAGAAAGCAATAATTAATATATAAAATTTGAACCATATTTTCCTAGTTAAATTTAGGTCACTTCTCATCATTTTGCATTAGTGTAAACTTTCAACAATCTCACAGGCACCATTATGAGGAGATGTAAAGGATTGAGATATAAGTTTGAGTTTATGCATCGAATGTTAAGTTTCTCTGCAAGGAATATGAAAGTAAACATTTACTATAAATAGGCAACTAAGTAATAAAGACAACAAGTGAAAGTTTACTTTTATTTTCTCTCAATACCATTTTATTTATTTCTGTTTAGTGTTGGTTTTGAGTTCAGTTAGAGTAGATATTTCACTACTCATAAGCAAATTTTGTCACTTTGACTCCCAACTAGTTATGCATTGACATCCTCAAACCATCTGCTTTTATACATTCAAACTTTTAAATGCTCAATTCAGGAAAGTAATGTAATAATTTGAGCAGATTAGGAATAAATAAGTATATTCAGGGCTGTTGAGATCACTCAGTGGGTAGAAGGTGCTTGTTGCCAAGACTCATACACTAAGCTTGATTCTTGGTACCCATACGGTAGAAGAAAAACAAATGACTCCTGCAAGTTGTTATATAAAATACACAGGAGTACATGCATACCCACGAAATAAATCAATTAATATAAAATATAAACATGTTCAATACTTCCTTTCAAATAAAAAGTTGCTATAGTATATAATTTGTCTATAACGCTATCTAAAAGGGTGAAATATTGGGTGATTGAAGATGAACTCATTACACAGATAAGTTAGTGTAGCAAAAAAAAATAAAGTCTACCTTACATGAGTAAACATAATTGTGTATTATTGACAAATTGCAGCACTAATAGCACTACTTTAAAATCCCAGACAATCGGAATTACTACAGATAATTACCTTAGAAAAATTATTAATCAATATTCATACCCCAATACACTTTGATGGAATGCATAAGATTATAATTATTCATGAAAAGAATTGCATGTATAATATGAACTTTACATTAGTGGCTGCTTCCATGAAAGGTATTCTGCTCCCCAATATCATCATATAGACTAGAAATTTCTAGCCAAGAAAATACTGCTTATTCGAACGGCTACACAAATGGTAAGTGTAAGATTCTCTGAATGTAGTGTCTTCATTCTTTCCATTATGCCTCCATGCCTCTCAGACTACAAACTTAATATGACACACTACAGAAAGAGAATTTTATAGTTGTAAAAATAAATCTCTGAATCTCTGCTACCTGGCTAAAAAAAAAATGAAACATAAGGTGGGCTTCCAGGTACTTTGGAAGTCTTTTTCTGAAAAGAGAGAGAGAGAGAGAGAGAGAGAGAGAGAGAGAGAGAGAGAGAGAAATTATTAGATATAGTTATCTGAACAGCCTCGTTCGATTTGGCCTGTCTCTTTTGTCATATTTTCAATATAGAGTTCCTGTTCAAACTTTCCATTTAACTGTATCATTTAAATTTCATTGATATTCCTCTAATGTAACACACAAGAGAGGCAAAAAATTTCAGCCATTCCAATTTGTAGCCTTTTGTACATTAGCATGAATAGATTTCAATGTCATCCATAAAGCCCTGTTGTTCTCTTCTACCCCCTTCCCTTTTACTTTATCTCTTCTGAGTTGGTAAATGGAAGAGGGAAAATTGAGTCTCAACACAGATGTGAATACCTTTGAAAACTAAAGAAGCAAACAATGCTAATGATCACACTATAAAATCTACTCATTTATCACTAAAAAAATCTTAGAAGAGAAAGATATTAAGCTCCTAGAAGCAAATTAAGGTTAGACGTTTACTAAGTGCATTCTGCTTATTGGTGGTATTATCTGAGTTTCTCAGAGACTTGTGTGTAGTTTTATTTGAGGGGGTGTTCAATATTCCCTTAACATTCTTACCATGTTGTACAGGTATAATTTATATTATGTTACTAAAAGCTTATCCACTTTGAACGATCCAGATTGGATGGATCTTGGGACTTGTGCAAATTTCCTTAGAATCCAGATATTCTAAATAACATCTCTACATGCATGAATTTAAAAAATGGCCATTTGGGGACATCTATAATGATTCTCTACACCAGACTCTAAGAAATTAGTGGACACTAAAATCATAAAATTTCTTCATATTTCTCCTGTTTTAGCCTGAAGGGATTGGTGTTGTCAGCATTGTACATATCTATCTCTTAAATAAATAAATAAAGAGATAGATAGATAGATAGATAGATAATCAGATGCTTGTCAGGATTATTATCAATGAATGATCTAGTCACTAGCTTTTTCCTGCTCTTAAACTAAAGAAATGCAACCACACAGACATTTAAGCTTTCCTCTACTCATGAGCACACTCTACAAGAACAATCAATATTTAAATGCTTATCTACGAATAGAATATTAGGATTTTGTAATTTGTTTGAATAAAGAAGTAGAAAGAATTGATTAGGCTAACACCTGCACTTTTTTTGAGGTAAACATCTCTCTCCTTCCCACCACTCCAATCAACCCACAGTTAATCTAAATATGGAAAACACCAGAGGAAGGTGCTTCCACTAGCCAGGAGGGGCTGGAGGAGGGAGTACAATAGAAAAGAAACACCTTTGCAGGTGTTCCCATAAGCAAGTCTGCTTTCACTCAGCCCACTTAATTTTACATTTATAATTTTTTTTATTAAAAATAGAGACAGAAGACAGGGCTGCATAGCCAAATAGTGCCAGGAGAAAGCTAGCTTCCTAGGAGTGTGCACAAGCCTGTGAGCTGGGTAAGGCCAGCACCTCTGCTCAGCAGGACCTGCCCAGGAAGCCTCAGGACTCAGGGACTGAGGAGCAGCCAGGGACAGGCACCTTCTGGTTTCCATCTGTGACTGGGTACCTCAGCCTGGACCACAGGGCTCCATAGCCAAATAGAGCCAGGAGAAAGCTAGCTTCCCAGAAGTGAAGACAAGCCTGTGAGCATCCAGGATCTAAAAATGGAAATAGAAACAACAAAGGGAGACAACCCTGAAGTTAGAGAACCTAGGAAAGAGTTCAGCAGTCATAGATGCAAGCATCACCAACAGAATACAAGAGATAGAAGAGAGAATCTCAGGTGCAGAAGACACCATAGAAAACATTGACACAACAGTCAAAGAAAATGCAAAATGCAAAAAGCTCTTAACCCAAAACATCCAGGAAATCAAGGACACAATGATAAGACCAAACCTAAGGATAATAGGTATAGAAGAGAGTGAAGATTCCCAACTTAAAGGGCCAGTAAATATCTTCAACAAAATTATAAAAGAAAACTTCCTTAACCTAAAGAAAGAGATGAACATGCACATTCAAGAAGCCTATCGAACTCCAAATAGATTGAACCAGAAAAGAAATTCCTCCCATCACATTATAGTCAAAATACCAAATGCAGAAAACAAGGAAAGAATATTAAAAGCAGTAAAGGGAAAAGGTCAAGTAACGTATAAAGGCAGACCTATTAGAATTACACCAGACTTCTCATCAGAGACTATGAAAGCTAGAAGATCCTGTGCAGATCTCATACAGACCCTAAAAGAATACAACTGCCAGCCCAGGTTGCAATACCTAGCAAAACTCAGGATAGCAAAAACTATTCTCAACAATAAAAGAACTTCTGGGGGAATCAGGATCCCTGAACTCAAGTTGTACTACACAGCAGTAGTGATAAAAACCTCATGGTATTGATACAGTAACTGGCAGGTAGATCAGTGGAATAGAATTAAGACCCAGAAATAAACCCACACACTTATGGTCACTTGATCTTTGACAAAGGAGCTAAAACCATCCAGTGGAAACAAGACAGCATTTTCAACAAATGGTGCTGGCTCAACTGGTGGTCAACATGTAAAAGAATGCAAATTGTTCCATCCCTATCTCCCTGTACAAAGCTCAAGTCCAAGTGGATCAAGGACCTCCACATAAAACCAGATACACTGAATCTAATAGAAGAGAAAGTGGGGGAAAATCTCGAACACATGGGTACAGGGGAAAAGTTCCTGAACAGAACACCAATGGCTTATGCTCTAAGCTCAAGAATCAACAAATGGGACCACATAAAATTGCAAAACTTCTGTAAAGCAAAGGACACTGTCAATAGGACAGAACGGCAACCAATAGATTGGGAAAAGATCTTCATCAATCTTACATCCTAGAGAGGGATAATATCCAATATATACAAAGAACAAAGGCAGCTCCAGAAAACCAAATAATCCTATCAAAAAATTGGGAACAGTGCTAAACAGAATTCTCAAATGAGGAAACTCAAAGGGCTAAGAAGCACCTAAAGAAATGTTCAACATCCTTAGTCATCAGGAAAATGCAAATCAATACAACCTTGAGAGTCTACCTCACACCAGTCAGAATGGCTAAGATAAAAAACTCAGGTGATAGCAGATGCTGGCGAGGATGTGGAGAAAGAGGAACACTTCTCCATTGCTGGTGGGATTGCAAGCTGGTACAACCACTCTGGAAATCAGTTTGGCGGACACTCAGAAAATTGGACATAATATTACTTGCAGACCCAGCTATACCATTCCTGGGCATATACCCAGAAATTGCTCCAATATGTAATTCGGACACATGTTCCACTATGTTCATAGCAGCCATATTTATAATAGCCAGAAGCTGGAAACAACCCAGATGTCCATCAACAGAGGAATGGATACAGAAAATGTGGTACATTTACACAATGGAATACTACTCAGCTATTAAAAACAATGACCATGAAATTCACATGCAAATGGATAAAACTTGAAAATATCATCCTGAATGAGGTAAATCAGTCACAACAAACAAATATGGTATGTACTCACTAATAAGGGGATATTAGCCCAAAAGTTCAGAATACCCAAGATTCAATTCACAGCAACTGTTGGACTGAGCATGGGGTCGCTGATGGAAGAGTTGCAGAAGGGTCTGAAGGAACTGAGGGAGTTTGCAGCCCCATGGAGGGAGCAACAGTGTCAACTGGTCAGGGCCCTCGGTGCTCCCTGAGACTGGACCACCAACCAAAGAATACATATGGAAGGACCCATGGTCTAGCCACATATGTGGCAGAGGAGGGTCTTGTTAGCTATCAGGGGGAAGAGAGGCCCTTGGGCCTGAGGGTGTTAGATGCCCCAGTATAGCAGAATGCCAGGGAAGGAAGATGGTAGTGGGTGGGTGGGTAGGGGAATACCCTCATATAGGGTAGGTGTAGGGGGAATGGTATAGGGGGTTTCCAACGGGGAGACCTGGAAAGGGGAAAACATTTGAAATGTAAATAAAGTATCAAAACACACACACACACACAAAAAAAAAAAAAAAAACCCCAAAAAACAAAAATAGAGACAGAAATTATGACAGTGATTTAAGCAAACCCTAGCATCTCCACTTAACTAAATTAAAGAGATATGATGCATATTTACTTAGTTTGGGGAATAATATATATGTTGTCTACTGAAATGTCTTCTACATATTTTCTTCTTACCTGAGAATGAACTATAGAATATGGGAACCACAGTAAGAACAATTTCAAGAGTACCCATATGTTAGTTGAAGAGAGTATAGTAAAAAGAAAGAAAGGAGGGAGGGAGAGAGGGAGCGAAGAGATGAGAGAGAGAGAGAGAGAGAGAGAGAGAGAGAGAGAGAGAGAGAGAGAAAGAGAGAGAGAGATTGATTTGGGAGAATATTAAGCATAGATTCTAGGCCAATTTTAGACAATCCCAACCTGAAGAACGTTTTTTTACCCTGTGCTCAATGTTTCTTGACCTATTTCTTCTGAAAAACTTCTGCCTAGAAAACAGAAGGCATTCATTTCTCACATTAACTTGAAATTTACCTTGAGATAGAACTCATTAATTGTATAACACTATGCCTTATTACATATGTATAAAACAAACCCAAGAGGGCTTGGCATGAAATATTTCATAAGTTATACTACACATGAATATTAAAGAGAAACTCTAAAGGAAAATTAGCAAAAGGCAATACTGGAATAAGAAATGAAATAACTGATGAGCTGAGAAGTAAGAAAGACTATTTCTTGTTATAACTCTATGAAATAAAAAAGCCATTTGTTAATGATGTGCTACATGCTCAAATCTTTATGTCATATAAAATTTAGACATTTTATCTCAGACCTACATGTTAGAACTCTGAGTTATATGGAAGAATCATAACATTAAGCAAGTACCTCTATTTCCTTATGGTACTACTATCAGAAACACACACATAAACATGTATATACACACATTATTTTATTGATGAATTTGTTCTCAGACAATTTCACAGCTGTATATACTGTCTTCTGATTACTCTTTCTGCGCTTTTTCATAACTCTTCTGACCCAATCAACCCATACCCCAATTGCTACCAGTCATTTTCTCAAGTTCATGATGTATGGGTTGATTTTTTTCATACATTTTGATGAACTAGGTCCATTTCTATGCACAGTATTTTCGGGGATTAGACTAATGGATTTTAGTTTCACTTTATCAAGTATAGGAGATCCTGGATCCTCAGTTCCTCATAGCCTCAGAGTTCCAAAACTACGTCTTTGTTCTGCTAATATAAACCATATTTTGTTGGTATAAATGCAGCTTAACACCAGGCATAGTATAACATTGATTAAAGTTTTTACCAGCTATGTCAGCAATACATGATAATTAGGGGCAACTTGAGAAAGCTGTGAATGTATGAGATATGAGTGCTGTGTTGAGAGTATACTCTCACACATAAGCATTCTAATTCATCAGACAAGAGGAATATAATGTTCCCTAAAGTGTTTAGATCCTTGATTGGAGACAGATGCTGGAGCTGTTTCACAGTATTACTAAACAAAAGGTAAGACCTATAGGGAGTGTCACAAAGGCTGTAACCCTGCAACAGTCTCCTCGTTATGAGGCAGTAACATGCATGGGCACACTGGTAGATAACAGAAGGTTGGAGAAACAAAGTGGCAATCTTTTAAGCATGTGATAACCAGGACAAATAAATTCTGGAACAAATGCAGATTGGGCATTTCAACTAGAGCAATGAAAATACTGGATCATTTCAGCAAATACCCACATGGAAAGAGATCCAACTCAAGAAACCAAACAAGATGCATCTCTCACCAATGATTAGAAACACGACCTAATACTGTAATGCTAAATAAAACTAAAATTACTGCTTTTGAAGAGAAAGGAGGGCCAACAATTCCTAAAAGTAAAGAGTAAACCTGAAAAGCTCCTGAGGTAAGAGTCTCTAAGGAACATTAAGTAGCCTGTTAAGATAAAAAAAGGTACTGGAAAAATTTAATATGGCTACATGAAGATGAAGTAACCAATTTTTGTCATCTTAAAGTAGTGTGATGGTAGGATTTGCCTATCATATGCATTTAACTTAGTAAAAAGAAATGGGACTTCAGATTTCACAAAAGTAATTCATGTATTTAACTAATATCTGTAGAAACACTCTAGTCTACAAGTTTTGAACATTGTAAATAGTAACACAATCAATATTTATACTATCAAACTTCATAATTTACAATATTGTGGCTTGATGTGGTTGAATTCTTAAGTTGTTGACTATAGACTCATGACTGTAAATCACATAGCTATTTGCTAATATTGACCATATTCTGCCTGATGCTTAGTTAGTGACCAATAAATTGAATACATTTATGAATGAATAAACATGTTTTCTCTTAGGTACATGGTAAAAGACTATGAAAAATTAGACAGCATCTTACATCACACACAGCAGTAAGGAAGTTGTTAGAGAGGGAAAAAGAGGAGGTGGTTAATGATATTGAGCATCAATAAATTACTAATAGACAGATAGTCATCTTTCTTGAATATCATTTAATTATAGTGTTAATCCATATAAGAACATGGGGATAAAATATAAGTAATTTAACCATGCAATGCTACTAATATCTGATCTGAGTGCTTGTTATGTGCCCTTTACTAATCACATGCAGGGCATTAATACATTTCCTTCTCACAACAATCTTACTGCATAGATATTTCTTTTAAGTCTATTGTGCAGATGGGAACTACAGGTGAGAGAATTCCTGTTACAATCCAAATTTATACAGCTATTTGTTACTAGATGTGAAAAATAATGGAAATCTTATTTCTATCACCCTATTAAAAGTCATCTGCAATGGCCTTTGCCACCAATCTAGGGGCAGAAGAGTAGACTGTGGTCACATAATCATAGACAATGTTTTGGTGTCCACTCACTAGACCTTAAAACAACCCTCTTTCAATTTGCTATTGTACCCAAATCTAATTTCACTTCTCTGCCTGTTTATGTCACATTAAAAATTGGTACCTCCCATTTCTTTGACCCACATACTTAAAACAGGTCACACATTTAAATATGGCAAGCCCTCAAGCACTGCAAATGATGAGCAACAAAATTTGTTTGTACTACTGGCAATTAAAAAAAAAAAACTTACCCACACCTACTTTTATGATGCAAGTTTTAAAAGACTGTATAGATTTTTAGAACTTACATTCTATTGATACAGATATTTAGCTTAGCAAAACATTTCCTGAAAAAGAAATAATCATCTTAATTTAAATGTTTTTACATTGTTTTAATCAATATCTTGCAATATCATTGAAAATCATTGAAGACAAGGTGATCATGTTAAAAATGATTCATTTAAAAGGATATTTAGTGCAAAACTACCTCTATGTAAACCATCCTCAGTATCATGGTTCCTATGCTCTAAACACAACCTCAAGACATTGACAGGAAAGAAAAGAGCAAATGAAAGGACACCTGCAATTCTCTATGAATTTCATTTCCAACAAGAATTTTAGACATGTTATAAAGCCATGTGTGGATTGCTTTTGAATAACGATTCCTATTGTGTCTTTTCCCCTACAATTTACAACCTCATTTCCCACCACAGAGGCTTTGAAAGAAGCATTCTGGACTTCTCACAGTGTTTATAGAAATGTAAGAATTATAAATATTAATATGAATTTATTAAGTTTAGACAGTCATTTATTTTTTTGTACAGACTACAGAATGCATTTGAAAAAATGCTCCAGTTCTATAGTCATGAATACACATAAAACCTTTTGTTTATTCATAAATTATGTTCACTCGTTGATTGTTCAGACAAACAAAAGCTTCATTTGGTGTCATCCGTTACATCCTTTTATATTTACATCAGCTGGATACCTGTGCTGGCAAAAGGAAAACACACAGCAAACTGTGTGTTGATGGAGCCTTTACATAGAAGCAACGGGGGCAGAATCACGTTTCACAAATTTATAGCATTACAGTACATCAGAATGCAACACTGGAAGTTGCTTTGAAAAAAAAAGAACTTGAAAATGAATAGGAGATGGAAAACAACCACAGAGAGAACATCCAACAATCAACACAGAAAAACACAATTTCCAGGAGAACAAACACAGAACCAAAAGTGAGGGGCGTGGCTTGTGGCTGTCCAAAGTACTACCACTGATCTAAACTACCTTAAAACTACTCTTTCATCCCTGTGCTATCTGAGTCATGGCCCAGTAACCCAATATTCCGGGATACGTCCATGGATTCCGTGAGCAAACTCCAGGTCTAAAAAAATATCAGTTAAAGAAACCTCATGTACCCTGACACATCCAGGAAATCAAGAACTGTATTTAATTTAGCTTATTGAATCAAATCTGCAGAACAAAACTTCAAAGTTTAGATATTATCACTTCGATCTCAATTCATTTAGTGTGTATATGCTTACAAACAGAAGACAAAGAAGGATGTCAATACACTCTTTTATATTTTTTAACTTATTCCTTTGAGGCAGGGTCACTAGATGTTTTTCTCTGGCTTGTTAGTGAGATCTCAAGGTATGTCTCAATCTGCCAGCACTAGGATTCATGCATGTTCTACATTTCGCTTGGATGCTAGAGAACTTAACACAGACCCTCAAACATGTGCAGTAAACTCTCCTACCCACTAAGATATCTCTCTAGTCATTCAACCTAAACTCTTAAAATATTTCTACCATAATTCACAAGTATTAATTTCTGTGATGACTTTGTTAATATCAGAACAGAGGCTTTACTAATAATTTAGCCTATAAATTGTTATGTTAATCATCCAAGAAGCTGACTGGGCCACGACCCCCACAGAATTTAATTGTCCTCATGTACTTCTTATCTAAAAATCTCCAGGACATTCTAGTTCACCTAGTTATATAGTCTCCTTTCCTTCAATGACATGGCTTCATTTCCTTACATTGTAATATTCATTGCTGAAATGTTTAAATGTATTTTAAAAGATGAAGAAAAGAATGGTAACATTAAATTTGGGTCACTATGAATAAGAAGAGAAAATAAAAACTCCAAAACTGAGAGTTTAGAAGGGCAAATTGGAAATGCTTTCCATTCCCTAGATAGACTGTCTCTATTTGCTCTAAATTCTAAACTTAACCAAAATTAGGCCACTTTCCTCCAGAGAGCGAAAAGAAACTGGTCACTGTAGAATAGTACCCTACTGAAATTTTAGAAGACTTTTATATATTTGCTTTTTGTTGATAGCATCTTTTGAAAAGTAAAAATATGTACATATACATAATGACCAAAGTTAATGCAAATCTCTATAGTCAGTGCGAGCTTAAGTATTTCTATGATGCCTACTTAAATATTGGAATGAAAACATCCTTCCTCACCATCTTATTTTTCTTTTGTTTTATTTTAACCAATTATTCAATTATTCAATTTATTGGCTCAGTTCTCCAAGTGGTCCAATGAAATGTTCATAGATCAAGAATACTAATTCAATGGTATATGAGCTTAGTGTAGAGGAAGCTTCAGGATCAGTCCCCAGAAAACACACACACACACACACACACACACACACACACACACACACTATTTCCTTAAACTTTCAAAGTAGGAGCTAAAATAGAAATATTAAAATATTATGTAAAAACTGTTTCCTCTTTGAATAAATGTTCCCATTCACATATGTATTTTTAAACAATTTTGACATTTATATAATTGTTAAGGTTGTTTCCTTTGCATAAAAACTCAGTAGTAAATTTAAAAGCCAACTTCGATTAAAACATTTGGTTTGAATGTGTATTTGTTCATTATAATCTGTACATCACTATTAAATAATCGATTTTATATACTATCGTCTTTTCCCAGAATATTTACAGAACATTTAAAACTACTAACTCATGATTTGAAACAGTCTTAAATATCCTAGGATGTGAGAATGGGGTCAGGATAGAGATGGGATGGGAGTGGGATAGGGATTGGAATGAGGTTAGAGAAGTAATTCACAAAATAACAAAGAAAAAGAAACTAAGGCTAAAATGGTTTTGTGGGAACCCTAGCAGTTGAAGCAGGCATCTCCCTCACTCTGTTGCCTGCTCCTGTGCCTCTTTTTTTTCTCCTATTGAGTTGCTTTATCCAGCCTCCATAAGAGGGCTTTTGTGTTGTCTTATTCTGTCTTGTTTTTTGTTGTTTGTTTAACTGTCTTCTCTTGGAGGCCTGCTCTTTTCTGAAGAAGAGTTGGAGGAAGGGAATGGATCTGGGAGAAAGGAGAGATGGAGAGGCTGGGAGGTGGGAAGCTGGGAGAAGTGGAGGAGGGAGAAATTGTTGTTGAGGTTTTGTAAGAGAAAAGAATATTTTCAATTAAAAGATGCACACAGGATAAATAGCATTATTAAATATTCTGAAAGTGTGCCCTCAATTTTCCTTTATCACCACTTCATTTTAAACTATCCAGGTCAGTAACTGTAAACCAATCTTTGAGAAGAGATGAAGAACAGCAGCAGAGTCATAAAGATTTCAATCTCTAGCTTTCAACAGACCTGATTATAGGAGTTTGAAACAATCAGTCTCTCACAGGGCAGTTCATCCCACAGCCTGTGACTGAGCTTTATTAGAAGGAAAAATTAAGCTAGTGAAAGTGAAGAGGGTGGGAAGAAGAGATGGAGAGAAAGACAGATCTAAACAAAGAAATACGACTAATGAATTTTAGCACTTATACCAAAAATAAATAAATAAATAAATAAATAAATAAATAAATAAATAGTCAAGATGTTATCCTTAGATTTGTGTGGCCATAATGTTATTTAGAAGTGTAAAAGAGTAAGAATCATAACTTCCTTTAGTAGTTCCTTTCATTTTTTATGACTAAAGAAAGAATTACCCATCAATTCTATCAGGTCATCTAGGCTATTATCAAACAAGTATCCACAAATTCAAAAGTCTCAAAAGCCAAAATAAAAAAACTATGCTTTAATATGGGTCTTAACGTGGCTTAAAATTTCAAAGCTCCATTTATGTCACTAACATAAATAATGTAGCCTTTACGATTAAGTTGCTTACTAACATATTCATTTGAATATTATTGAATATGGATTTTTAAAACTAGATAATATGCTCTCTTATAGAGGCATATTTACTATCTCTAATGCACAGTTAAATGTTTGTTTAACTTAATGACTATTCTTATATTAATATCCTTTATATCCCTCAAAACTTACATCTATATAACTCTACTAAGAATTGAAGTTTTTGTTTACAAATCCATATTATATGTATGGATATTTTCTATATATGTACATCTGTGCACATGTGCATGTCTGCCTGTGGAGCCCAGAAGAAAGTGTTAGATTCCCTGAAACTGGAATTACAAAAGAGTTTTGGTTACTAAAAATAGAGTACGTGTCCTTTGGAAAAATAGCCACTGAGCTATCTGTCAAGCCCTCAAAATCAAAACCTTTCTGCAGTTAAACAAGTCATATTTTTAATGTATTCATTAAGGTAAAGTATCTTTAACACACACTCACACATAGATACTCACACTGGTGGGGTTGGGGGATAAGCAGTAACTCAAGATAAAAAATAACTTTAGAATTATTTTCATAGTAATTAAAATTTTAAATGATGCTATTCAACATAAAGTTTACATACTGCTTTTCTTAGAATAAAAATTTCCCATATTAAAAAGGCATTAAAGGTTAAACAGGGCAAAACATCAATTTTTCTTCAAGTTTTTAAGAACCCTCAGTCTACAAATAGCCTTAACTAATATTTTAAGCTAATATCTCAAAGACATTATTTACAAGTGTATTTGTGGGTGATATTTTCCCCCTTTAGCTCTGAAATAATCCTAGGTTTAGTATTTTTTTCCAGAGAACACAAACATGCTAAAATAAAATTACTGTTCACGTGCAAATGTATCTTGAGAATACAGAAACATTTATTTGAATAGTTATGAAACAATCAGTGAATTAAAGATTGTTCAAATAAAACTAAAGAAACTGAAAATGCATAATCATAAGACCATAGCATCTAATTGGATAAAAATTGATTAATATCATCATGGTAATAAAACCTTATCTTTTGTTGGTGTCTTTGATTTCCACCATGAGCATTATTTGTGCACATACTGAACAAAGTCACATCAAATTTCTCATAATATGAATCCTAATCAAGAGAAGTATACTTACACAGTGGTATACTCTGGACATTTAGTATGACACTTGAAGAACATTTACTTATTCTTATTTACTTAGTTACTGAATAAATGTTTACTGAGACATTGAACCAGGTAACTGCTCCTTCAAGAAGCTTAATGACTAAAGATTGATAAGGATCCATAAATAAGAAATGTCATTGTTATTTAATGTATGTTAAGAACAGTAGCAGGGGTGTCAGTATACAAGAACGATTCTTCCAATAACATCAATAGTAGTCATTTCTTAAAATATAGACATCATCTAAATGGTAAACATGGGTTTTTCAATGAATATGGGTTAAGACAATGGGGAAGAAGTAGAATATAAAGGATAAGAGACCACTTCATGGAGACTAAAACCGACTAAAATAGAGTGATATGTGAAAATGGACAGCTGGAGAAATGTCCCAACAGAAAAATATGTATGTCTGTTAGGTAAAGAGGTATTTTAATCCAGCCACGTGGCTGCTCTGGCTGGAATGAAGACATTCCTTTAGTAGTTAGTACCTTTAATTCCAAATAACATAGGTAAGGTTAGTTTATACAAGGAAGCAGTTAAAAGTGACATATAATTGAAGAGCAGGCAAAGTGAGAAATCAGGCAAAGATTTGTCAGACAAAAGAACAGACAGGAAGGAGAGGCTATTTAAGAGCACTGCATGAAGAAAGAGTAAGCACATGAGGCAGGGCAGTGGAGCTGAAATGAGTTCATTTCTGTTCAGTTTCTGCAGCAGAGGCAGTTGAAGCTAGAGAATAAGGAAATGGTAGATTGGAATAAATTGCCAGGGTTACATTGACGCCAAGTAGAACAATTCAGTGAGATGCAGAGAGAAGATAGTGAACTTGGGGAAGAGTTTGAGCCAAAACAGCAGAGTTGAACCAGCTTGCCTGAGTTCAAAAAGAGCCAGAAAGGGTACACATATTAGCAGTAACCCTCAGAGGCAACAATTACATCAGACATGTAAAAGATACTTTTACAGGTAGGTATTCTGAAGTAGACAAAACTCTAAATACACTGGAGACAAATGAATTCATGGAGATACCAAGACCATTTTACTTAATGCACATTTTATTCTTGGAGCAATAGAAATTTAAGTAATTTTGGCAAGTGACATAGCATGAGCTAACTTGCATTTGTATAAACTCTTTGTTGCAAAAATTTAGATGCTATGGTTTAACACTCTGAGAAAGGATCATAGGAACTAAGGAGATGGCAATTTCAGGAAGCTCTTGAAATAACTGACATAAAAGTTGCCACAATTTAAGATATTACTCATAAGAACAAAAATAAATAAAAAGCATATTCATAAACTTTTTTTAAGACATGAAGCTAATTAACTGGCAAATTTAAAATTTTATTTATTAGTATTTATTAGTGTGGGTGAAGGGTAGAATTCAACTTTGTAGATCATTCTCTCTTTCCATTGTGATATAGTTTCTGGGTATTCAACCCATATCACCGGGCTTAGGTGGTGCCTACATATTCCCGCTGAGCCATCTTCCAGATTCAAATTATTTAATATTTGAATCGTAAAGATTTTCTATGATAATGGTTCATGTTGATGCCTTCTTAGATTTATCATATGTCTGTGTGCATTTACATATATAACAGATGTTTATAATCAATTCACCCAAGCTTTAAAACATACATTTGATGTATTTATTATTAATATATATTTTTATATATAGATGTACCTACTATAATGTTTGGAGTGCTGGTCTAGTTTTTATAAACATCATTGCATCATATCATATTCATTGATCACATTATTACCTACTCCAACGATTGTTTGCAAATTATTTGACACTGGTTTTATATTTTAAATGTTTATAAATTAATTATAAGGTAAACTTATTATTGAATATTAACTCATTCATATCAAGGAACATGAGAACAAATTACTGTGACAAACAAATGTATTTTAAGTCAACTGGTTATTCATTTAAATTCATTTTGAAGTAATCAAACATGGCTTTTCTGGAGGGAAATGACATAATCCAGTAGCATTTCAGAAAATGTCTGAATTGAAGTGTTGAAAACTACATTACAGTGGGAAGGAAACTGATTCCATTTCAAGACATCTAGACTAGTCCAATTATGAATTGATGTTTGCTAAAGCCAAAGTAATATTGAACAGTGATGTTGAGAAGAGGCACAAGAATATCATCTGAAACCCTGAGAAACTTACTGTATGATATCTTTGCATAAGCAAGAGAAGATAGAACAAACGATGAATTGTTTTTTTTTTCATTTAGACATACTGATTTTGAAATATCTAAATATTCAAGTAAATATAGTTGATATAACTAATTTGTATGTATTGTTTAAAAAGACTTATTTGTGTAGTTTTAGATACAACCAAAGAAAATTGAGAGGTAAGAGTGAAAAGGAATTATAAAGGATATTTACATGAAGATAGAATAAATCTCTAAGAAAATTACACAGATAATTGATAGCCATAAAAGAAATGCTAGAAAGGAGGGATAGAGACAAAGAAAAAGACTTTTTCAAAAAGAGGCAACAACAACCAGTACTAGAGAGTGGTAAGATAGGGCAGACAGTGATCTGGGTCTCAATAAAAATCAATTTAGATTAAAGGTTGTAGTATGTGTGACATAATCTGATTCGGGGGTAACCACATGAAGTAAGATATCAAACAACATAAATACAGAAACTCATAAAGAACTTTAGCTGTAAGGGTAGAAAATGACACATTTGGTAATGATGAAACACCAATAAAATAATATCTGATTCATTACTGCTGAATTCATCACACTTAGCAAGAATAAATTAATATAGAGAGCTTATGGCTGATCTAGTAAAGTATTTGTCACATAAGGATGAGTATCTGAGTTTGGCTTTTCAGCACTCAGGAAAAAAGCAGGACACAATAGTGTATTCCTATAATCTCAGCTTTGTGGATATGGGGACTTGAGAATCCCTGGGACTTGTTGAACAATCCCAATCTAGATGAATCAATGTTCAGTAATAATTGAGAAAGATGACACATGGTTAGATCTAGAATCCTAAACACACACACACACACACACAACACACACACACACACACACACACACACACACAAGTAGATGCACTCAAACACACACATGCACATACACAGTATGTATGCCCACAGAGCAAGAATGGTCTACCGTGAAGTAAATATTTGAATTTATGGGGAAAAATCCAAGTGAACAACAAAAATGTGTCCTAATGGTTTTCTTCAACAAGGCATTTGTTATTTTGGCAAGTAATTTGTTAATGTTGGGGTGGGCATTGCTGAATATCCATTATTGCTGCATATTATAGCTTGCAGGTTAGGCACTGCAAATGCTCATTCAAATTACTCACTTGTTATTCCTCTGGCTTTGATGGAGTATAGAAGAACACAGGGTTTATAGTCTGAAAAATGTAAGATCCCAGCATCTCTGAAAGCCAGCTGTGTCACCCGTGCACAAAACAGCAAGCCGGTTATAGCCTATTTTCTCATTTGTAAAGCAGGGTACTAACAATAGTTCTTTTATAGAATCACAGGGGATAATAAATGGAATAATGAGTGTATTGCTTAATATAATGTCTTTCAGTCTTTAGATGCTGTTAAAATCATCCACAGAGCTTCTTAAACCACTAACTCCTAAATTCATGATTTAGTATGTCTAGAAGAAAACACAAGGTTTTCCAATTTTAACAGGATACAGAGCAATATTGCAAATATAAACCATGCTTTGGAAACCACAGTTTTAGTACACTGGAACTCGTATAATAATAATAATAATAATAATAATAATAATAATAATAATAATAATAATAATAACAACAACAACAACAACAACAACAACAACAAATGTAAATATTTGTATGTTTTGGATGGGGGCAACCACACACTACTCACAGCAGGATGGTTCCCTTTGATCTTAAGAGGTTGTATCCTCATTAAAGCATGCTGGCTTCTCCCTCAATGACTCTTGCTGTTTTTTTTTACATTGAAACAACATCCCCTGGCCTGCAACTCATTATTCAAATGCCTGACCCTTGTCCTTTCTTGTCAGACACGCAATTCTGCTACAGTACACACTTATACATAAACACCTTTGTTTCCTCCCATTTTTGCTTTGACATAATTAATATGAAAGCGATGTTTACCTCAAAATATCTCCTTTGAAGCATCCTGGAATGGACATCTTTATCATTATTGCGTTGATTATAGAATCTCTTACAAGAGATTGCCTTTGAACCATGACCTCTAATGGCATGTGTATTATTATACTGATGAGATTTTCTTCTCTCTCATCCTCTGTTATAACAAATCAGATTCATGGCTCACAGTTCTCATAAAGACTGAGAACATTAGTAATTAATGATACATGTGCAAGCACATATTGATTAAATTAGAGATGATTTTTTTCATAGTTCTAACACTTCTAAAAATAGTGTTCAGGGATATTTCATATAAAAGCAATATGACACGTGTGTGACTATGAAAGGCAGCCTGGTTTCTGGTTGAGCTAAGGTTTAAAACCCGGAGCTCCAGTAGGGGGTTCCCAGCAGGAGACAACTGTACAAGGGACAGTAGGCATTTTGCCATAGTCCTAGGCTTCAGGCTCCTGACAGGAGGCTGCAGCTCTCCATTAGGTATGTGACCATCATACATGTAGCCCAAGCCCCTCCACAGGTAGAGGTGTGGTCATGTAGCCTCAAGGCATTCCCACTTTAATGAGGCACCTAGAGGCTTAGCCAATAAACTCCCCTTTCCAGCCACTAACTCCCTGCAAAAGGTATTTTAATCTCCGGCCTGTTCTGAGATTGGGGGGTAAGGATTCACTCATCACCACACTCCTCTATGACAATAAATGCCCTAAAACCAGGGATTGTCTCTCTTTACCAGGATCTGCCATGGAGAACAATGGAAACAGGCCTTCATCTAAAGAGCTGCCGCTAGTCTTCCAGAGCCAGCCTCTCAGCATTCTCAGCCACGATCTCTACCAAACCAACCCAGCTAGCTGGAGACAAGCCAAAGACTGGGTCCCAGTGGGACCTAGCCAGGATCCTCCCTGCCTTTCTCCCTCAGCCCAGGGCTATATCCAGCCTGCGGGCTCCCACTCCATTCCCAGCTCTTCTGAGGCATCCTGGGATGCCCAAGAGCCTGAGAACCTGATGGAGCTGGCTCCGTGAAGTCCTCAGGACCGCAGGCCGCCCTCCCCTACTGCCTGGTAGTGTCTCATGGCTTCTCACAGCCTGACACCCGTCCAGTGGTGCCATGGGGTGAGTGAGGGCAAACTTTCCAAGTCCTGCCTCTCCCAGAGGCCAGAACCCTGGGGCAGACAAGAGACTCTCACTACTCACCACTATAATCCAACAGACACATGCATTTATATGGACTAGACACAACATAATGTTAGAGACTTCTAAAACAGCACAATTTAAAATCATATTAATATTTGAGACTTATAAGCTTGGTATTTTTATTTTCTTTGCTTCATTGCCTAAAAATCCTGCTTGGAAAAGACTTAGTAAACAGTAAATCTAGTTAGGCAATGAAGGCAAGATTACCTGTTTGTGTGTATTTACTCTAAAAATGGGTGTATGTAGAAACAAAGCCATTTTCGATTGAGGCTTTGAATGAAGTACATTTTTTTAATACATAGTCTCACTCTTTAGTTCGTGTAACCGTGAAACTCCTGGTCATGCTTTGACCTCAGGCTCCCAACTTCTATGCAATTTCAGCCATTCTAGTTACTGTTACGATTACCATCCTCTACTATATTTATGTCTTGATTTATGTATATATATATATATATATATATTATAAATGATATATATTGTGTGTCTTTGGTTAGACAAAGAAAGAAAATTTATGTGTTGCATTATATGTGTGTTAGTGTGTGGATATGTATACAGATGCCTATAGATGCCAGATTGCCTCGGAACAAGAGTTACAGTTGGTTTTACCCTATGTGAGTGCTGGGAATACAACTTGGATCCTCTGTGAGAGCTGTATGCACTCTTAACTTTTGAGTCATCTCTCTAGTCAAAGTTGCTAACTTACTATATCTAAATTTATACATGTTTTATAAATAGTACTTATTGTGTCTGAATTATGAAATCTTTAACTGTGGAAGACTGTAGACATGCTTCAAAACAGCATTCCATATATGATGACTTAGACAACTATATCCTTCTCTCTCCTTATCTCTCTCTTCTGCATTGATTTCTTCAGCATTATACAATGACGAAAAATAATCAGATGGTTTTGTGAGTTTATAAACAATGTTTTACTAGGTTCTTGGAGTCCATTTCATAATCACTGGCATAATTTTTGGCAGTGGAAGCTGCTAAAGATATTGAGGGCTTAATAGCATTGGAACCCCTGAGCACAGTGTACTTTAGAAAGATAATAAATCAACATCATTTTCTAATATATACTATTCAAATTTTGTTAGTAATATCCAGACTGAGATTTTGTCATGGAACATAGCATGGAAAACTGAAGTTTACCTTAGCTTTCTCTTTATCAATTCACAGATAAGTAAAGAAATAAGTAAAAGAATTCTTATAGCCAAAGCCATGAATTTTCTTTCTTGTTTGAAAAGTATTGTAAAGCAGAAACAGTCTTGCAAACAGGTCATTTAGCATATTTTTGGTTAGGATGCATGAATTTTAAATTAATTTTTATCTTTCATTCAATATTTCCATTAACAAAACAGTAATTCAGTCAAGGTATTAAAATTTCAAAAGAAAGTGCAAAAACAATCCAAGGACTGAAGTTCAAATTTTTTTGAAAATGGTATCAAGTCATGAAAAGTTTTCAGTTTAGCAATTTTTGCCATCTTTCAAAACAAATGGTGATGTGTAACCCTAGTACATTAAAGACCATATTATTCCATGGCATTTGTTAACACATAGATCAGTTTTACTAAGGATTATAATCTTAAGTATAGGAATCTCTGAAACAGGCTCATAAGACCATGGATAGAAACTCAGCCTGACTATGAACACAACTGGGATGGAGATTCTAAACTAACTTAATGAGGTTCTTGGTAAAGAAAGGCTGGGTGATTAGACAAAACCTCCATGATGGGGAAGAATGAGAAATGTGATCTTGTATCAAAAATGATTGAGTTTAGAAGTCTACTGAACATCACTAGAGAGAATTCTTTGATTAAAACTGAATCTTATAAGAAAGTACACAGATAAACCTAGAAAAAAGTTCAAAAATTGTACTAAAATGTGACCTAAAATCCAATCCCTATTCGTATTAGCACAGTTAATAGATGTTGCAGGATAGTCTAGTCATATATGCATGAAAATGGGTTTCCTAACGTTGCAGTCTCATATGACATTTTATATTAATCAATGACCTGCATTTCATAGTGACACAAACTTAGGAAACACTGAGTAAACAAGTTTCCCAAAAATATCTTTTACTACAGAGATTTTTGAGGCTTATGTTGTGATTATCCAAAGAATGAAATAGAACTGCTGCATTCTAACGAATTTTGCTTTTAATTTAACATCTTATTGGATTAATGTTCTGTAGAAAAGGGAAGAGTGGAGTGAGGGGATGTGAGAGGGTGGGCCTGGACGTGAGGGCAGTGATCAGGATGCAAAGTTAATAAATAAACTAATGGAAAAAATCATACTTTTAGAAATGCTGGCCTCATCTGTTACATAAATTATACATTTACAATATTGACTCTAAATACTTTAACTTGCTATCAAAGCAAAATTATTAAAAACAATTTTGTTTTTGTTGTATTATTCTCTTTAAAATCCAAGGGAAAAAAGTGTTAAGTTGAAAGCTATGCTGCTTGAGAATCCTTTAAAATACATAAATAGATATTATATACATGCAAGCAATTACCTTTCAGAGGGGTTCTATTTTTTAGTTTTACTTTTAATATTCAGACCTCTATATAGGTTCTAAGTAGTAGAAAAATGGCTCATTAATATTTAAAAGGATGAATTTGTGGAAGGCAACTCAGTCTATCACAACACATGAGGAGTCAGTGATACCCTTCCTGATTAATACAAGATGGCAGTGTTTTTACCAGCATAATTGTTTAATCATCATATGTTAAGCATTTGATATTTGTCATGATGCCTTAATCTAGGGGCTTAACTTAATCTGGTTATATGGTGATTAAAAAGACAAGAAAATCAGTGGTTGCACAAATCATTGACAAAATCCTGCCATGACTAGATAGTATCTGCAAATGCATTCCTATAGTCTTCTATGGGTTTCCTAGAAAACACTTTTAATGGGTACATTTGTCTATACCTAAAAATCAGAGAAGCATTTCATTAGATCTATGGCCTCTCTAAGGCCAGCGGATTGAAGATCCTGGTTTGAATGAACTGTCTCCATATTCTTTAGCATTTTAAAACTTGGTCCCAGTTTGTGGCTTTCTTGGGGAGGCTTAGTCGATGTATCCTCACTGGAAGGAGTGTGTCAGTGGGGGCTGTCTTTCAGGTTTCAGAAAACTTGTTCCTTTCCCAATTTGTTTCCCAGTTTTGGTTTGAGATATGAGCTCTCAGCTGTTCCTGGACCATTCCTGCTGCCTGCTGATGCATTTCTGTGTCATAATGGTGATGGAGTGTTATTTCTCTGGAATCATAAATCCAAAATAAGCCTTTCCTTCTGTAAGTTGCCTTGGCCATGATGTTTTATCACATCAATAGGAAAAACTAATACAGTGAGGTGCACATATGCCTAGAGCTAAGGATCAGCCAAATCCAAGACATTGTTTCAGCTGCAACTTTAGATATTTAGATTTTTCTCTTTTCTGTAAGCAGACAGTATTTTAGACAACAACTATGGATATCTTAACATGTCAGAAGACAACATGTATTATTAAAGGTTTGATTGGTGGTCATATAAATTAATGGTAAGAAATATTCACTTCCCATATTTGCTAACAATTTTATCAACAAAAGTTGTTTGTATTGTAGAAGTCAAAAAAAAAATCCTTTTAACAACAGAAAATCAAAATGCAAAGACTCTGCATGTAGGACTTTGTTTTTCATGATGAATAATCATTGACAATTGGATTCAAATGCCACAACAGATGGAATAGAATTGATATGGAATAAATTTTTATTTCTTGATCCACCCTCTCTTCTTGAATATGTATATTTCTGGAGAGCAGTTTGTGAATTTTACTCTCATTTATGCATTTGCCTACAGTGATTGAATAAATGGACAACAATTTGTGTTTAAATAGTCTAAGAGGCCTATGCCACATTTCATAAAAGTAGCAACTTCTTTCCCTAATTTACATTAAGCTTTATAATAATAAATATGAAGCCTTAATGTGGAAATGTACTTTCAATCATCAATAAACATATGACATAGCTCTATTAACAAGCAGATTGAAATTTATGGCACCATCCAACCATCTGTGTTATGCAGATAACTGCTTTGGATTATGAGAAGAAACAAGATGCTCAAGAAATTATAACTATATTTAAGTTACCTATTAATGAAATGTATTTACTTGAGTCGTTAAAAAAACTTTTAAAATCTATTGTTTAGTTTTTATTTTTATTTTTATTTTATATGTGTGGATATTTTGCCTAGAAATGTGTCTGTGTCACATGTACCCAGTGTCCATGGATGCCAGAAGAGGGTAGCACATAGCCTGGATCTAGACATAAGAAGTAAACTTGCTAGGACTTGAACGTGTGGTGTGTGGCATGTGTGTGTGTGTGTGTGTGTGTGTGTGTGTGTGTGTGCGCTTGCAAGTGTCATGTGGATACTCATGAAGACTAGGGTCTGAGATACAGGCAGTTATGTGTCATACAACATAGGTGCTGGAAAGTTGAAATGGGCTTCTTTGGAATAGTGGCTTTTAACCACTGAGCAACGTTTGCATCCCAATTTGATTATTTAAAAAGCTATTTGTACTTTATTTTGGCAAAAAGAAGTCATGTAAAACTAAGTGAAGAAAAATAAGATGCTGTATACCAGAGATTCTGCCAAAGCTCTAATAATCATATAGAATTGTGGGAGAAAAGTAGAAGTGGGCTATGGAGATAGCTTAGTTGGTAATGTGCTTAAAGTACCGAACTGAAGACCTGAGATCAGACTCCAAGCACCCACCTACAAAGCTCAGTAATGTGCATGCCTGTAAACACAGTAGGAGGGACAGACAGAAGCAGGAGGATCCTGGCAGCTCACTAGTCATACAGTGGAGGCTTCGGATTCCCTGAAAGATCTTGTGTTTTAAACATAGGACAGTGATAGAATAAGGCAACCAGACTCAAACTCTGGCTTCTGTATGCACATGCGTATACATTTCCATACATGTACATGTGCATGTGCTCATACACATACATATACATGTGCATGTACTCATACACATACATGTACATGTGCATGTGCTCATACACATACATATACATGTGCATGTACTCATACACATACATATACATGTGCATGTACTCATACACATACATATACATGTGTATGTGCTCATACACATACATGTACATGTGCATGTACTCATACACATACATATACATGTGCATGTACTCATACACATACATATACATGTGCATGTACTCATACACATACATATACATGTGCATGTACTCATACACATACATATACATGTGCATATGCCCACATGAACATCTAAACACAAATATACAATTCTCATGTACTCTAATGAAGCTTCTACTCCATGTACTATCTCTTGTTTCCCCGGCCTTCCCAAACTGGTATGGATTCTCTATTTTCTATTGTGAGTATTTGTATCATGGAACCATTATCACTAAGATAAAAGCCTGGAATGTGTGGAACTAGAGAAATGGCTCAGTTAGTAAAGGGAGTAATGTTCAAGAACGAGAACCTGTGTTTGACTTTTTGGCTGTACTGGCTGGTTTTGTGTGTCAACTTGACACAAGCTGGAGTTATCACAGAGAAAGGAGCTTCAGGTGAGAAAATGCCTCCATGAGATCCAGCTGTAAGGCATTTTCTCAATTAGTGATCAAGAGGGGAGGGCCCCTTGTGAGTGGTACCATTCCTGGGCTGGTAGTCTTGGGTTCTATAAGAGAGCAAGCTGAGCAAGCCAGGGGAAGCAAGCCAGTAAGTAACATCCCTCCATGGCCTCTGCATCAGCTCCTGCTTCCTGACCTGCTTGAGTTCCAGTCCTGACTTCCTTTAGTGATGAACAGCAATTTGGAAATGTAAGCTGAATAAATCCTTTCCTCCCCAAATTGTTTCTTGGTCATGATGTTTGTGCAGGAATAGAAACACAGACAAACACACTGACCCATTAATAAATAAATAGAAAATGAATAAAGGTATAGCACATCTGTCATAGCACTGAGGAAATACAAGATCCAAACTGCTGCCTCCAGATTAAGTAAGACACCCTGATTGAAAAAATCAAGGTGATGACCAACAAGGAAGCCACTTGTCATCTACCTCTGGCCTCCATATAATCAGGCATGCACTCATGTACACACATGAACATACACACATACAAAAGCATGCAGGTAGGGTCCTAGTAGCATTTGTCACAGATATTATGCAGACTTATGTACCTTAACTACATAATATTAATACTGTATATTTACTTTTGTATAATGCAACCTTGTCTCTGCATGACCTATTTAGTGAATTCTAGGTCAGAATATGCTATGTAACTTGGGAAAACAGTCGAAATTTCCTGGCAACATATCAATCCAGTCATTCATGTAGTATTCTTAAATTATTTTATCTAAAATTTAAGAATAATGTAATACTGTATACTTATGTTGTATAAAATATGTCACACCATAATATTAATATATTTTATGTTACTGTAACCTTTTCTTTTAATTCTATATGAATGTAGAAATAATAGAAAAAAATATTTTCTCCTATTTCTCTGTTTTCTTTTCTTTGAGAAATCTCTTTAAATATTCATAGTGATGATAACTAGACTCATTAAAAACTTGCATAAAGTAAAAATAGTTACCTGGTAAGTTCTATGACATCACTACTCAATATATTCAATGGAAATAGATATTACAGAGCTATATAAATATATTATTTAGTTTAACTGTATAAAGTACAATGAATTGCCAATTATGTTGTGCATTAGAGATAAGAAAATGTCAGTACTCTGAAAAAATCAAGGCTTGGTGGATAATATAGTCTTATATATGAATAGGTACAATACAATAGGAAAGTGCAAATATATAACAAAGGCAACAACCATTATATGTTTGAGATTTCTATTCCACACCTTTTATCTTTGTGATAATCATCAAAATGCACTAATAATTAAAATAGAATATATAGAATTCATACCAGTTTAGAAGGGTACAAGTATACTTACGGGATGATGCATTATGCTTGGCTTGTGGTCAAAAGAAGTAATAGATATGTTGGAATTTACCTACACTCAACATCTTTCATCCCTACTTAACATGATTAGAATCAATTACAAGAATGCATACTCTTACAACAAGTCCAAATCTCTTTACAGTCAATTCTTTGTCGTTCAACATGATCATGACCATTTTGTTTTTAATTACATAGGACCATTGGATTTTTAACATACTGAAAACACCATGAATATCTTGTAAAGTAGAATTAAATTCTTTTCTTGGTATATTTTTTCGTTTTCAAATATAAATTTATTTTAATGAAATATGACCAATTGTCAATTGAATAAGCTATAACCTACAGAAAATTCTATTTTTAAAAAAATGCATGAATTATTTTAGCAGGTTGAAAGGCATTTTGGATCATTTAGTAAATTAGGATGAAAATATAGAATGTATTTGCTGCCTACTGTCACCAGAGATTATGAGCTGCTCTAACAATGGATTTTCTTTGCATAAAGAACACCCATTATATTCCTGAGATTTCTATTCCAGGAGGGTTGAAACAAATGTTGGAAGTCATTGTTTCTGACTTTATTCTTAGCCAAACACTTCATTTATGTTTCCTTGGTTATACAAAGAGCAAGAACTGTTTTAAGTGAAAGGAACAGTCTTTTTCATCTTGTGTGTGTTACACTGCAATGTCTGCACATTGGTATACAATGATGCCTGTAACCTGGCATGAAATTCCTTAGAGCTACAAACCCACATTAGGCTAAACCTAGAGAATGTTCCTTCAGTATTATAACTAAGGGCAAACAGACAACAATGAGTAAGATGCATTACCCACTCTCAGACATTAACATAATTTCCCAAATTGAAGCAAGGAATTTGTTTTATATTACTAAGATAACAAAATATCTTTTAAAAATCATATTAAAACACTTTAAGAGTGTTAAATGGAAATAGAGACATTCAATTATTAATTTAAAGGTGGGACAATATCTAGATAAAAAAATAATTAGGGGGTTTATTTTTCGAAGCCAGAGTAAGAAACTACAGGGAACAAAAGTCATCAAAACTATGGACTCATATCTTAAACCTGTAAATGCTCTGTGGAAAGGAAAAAGCATTGTAACAAGACTTTAGAGCAGTGGTTCTCAACCTGTGGGTCTGGAAACTGAGGTCAAATATCATATCCTGCATGTCACATTTCCCATTACAATCCATAATAGTGGCAAGATTACAATTGTGAATTAGCGACAAAAATAGTTTTATGGGTGGTTACCACAACATGAAGAACTGTATTAAAATATTACGGGATTAGCAAGGTTGAGAACCACTGCTGTAGAAGATAAATGATGTCTTTTAAATCACAACTCTTAGTTCAGAATTGTGAGTCAATGTACACAAGATACATAGAAGATTTTTTATTACTGACATATTCGAAGTATATAACTGACCATTATATTTCCATTTCCTTCTGAAATATAAGAATGTGTACCACACAGTTTTGGCTATCTAGACAATCTCCAGAGGTGTTTATAAAGTAATATTACTGTATGCAAACTTATGAAAATGTCAGTGTTAAATGCTTTATATATTACTTGGAAGTCATTTGCACTTGCATACGTAGTAGCAAATGCTTTCTAGAACTTTTTTCTCGTTTCTTTCATGAAGATCATCTACCTATATTTTGTTCTCTGTATCATTCAAAGTCAATTTCTACATTTAAAACCCATAGTGGTAAGAGATGAACTTGTAGTTTATGCCCAAGAAGAAGAGTGGTTTCCAAAGAAAGTTCATGCTGATTTTAATGCTTTTTAAATACACTGATTACTCAATAATATGACACACACTGATAATGTACATATACATATCAATTTTGATTTTTTCAACCAAAATTGATGGGCACAAGAACATGACTTTTGTATTTCTGAATTGCTTCAATCGAAGTGTAATTCTATAACAACCAATTAAAGCCTATCATCCACTACTATGATGAAGACCTTGCCAGCATTGCTTTTAGTAAGAACAACAGCTTTCCTCATTTTTTGGAAAAATCGGGGAAATTTGTAGTCCATTTATTTATTTATTGATTGATTGATTGATTGATTGTTGCTGTTTGAATGGTTTTCAATACAGTTTTTCTGAGTATCCTTGGCTGTCCTGCCACTCTCTGTGTAGCCCAAGGCACATGCACCTGCCTCTACCTTCTGGGGTCTGGGATTAAAGGTGTGCACCACTACCACCAGGCTCAGAGTCAATTATTTAATAGAACAACTCCAAGGTAATTTATTCTAAGGTAGGCCACAGAATTATTAGGATCTAACTCATAATTAAATATTTATATATTTTAAATATATAATTAAATATATATTTATTAGTCTATATATAATTAAATATATTTAACTAATTATATAAATATATCACATGTGAGAAAATTTTTGCTTTGGATTAAGTATTATAATTAAGAATAAAAAATTTTAAAAATGTATTGGATCTCTTGCAGCTTATTCACTCAAATAGATCTCCCTGTAAAGGTGCTTCTCTATTACAATAGTATCTCTTTCCTGTTTTTCCTGTTTTTATGACAAAAAAGCTCTGCTCAAGCTGAAAGGTAAATGCATTGAATAGAAGCATAAATTTGAGCTCAAGCCATATCAACATTGTTGTGGATCTACATTGCCAGGAAATGTTGTTCAAAATTATGCAAGGGTAATTATATCAACAGAATGGAGAAAAATGTTGGTGTGATATCAGAAAGGTAGGGAAATGGGGTGGGTTGCTGGAAGTGCACTGCTAGCAGACAGCCTAGAAAGTATAATGAAACCATTTTCTCATGTTAGAATCTCATTAAACCAATAAAGTCAGTGAAAAGGTACTTACTGATTAAACAGATACACTTGAGTGTATTCTAACTTGTCATCATGTGTTCTTGTGATTTGTGTGTGTTCTCTCACACACCCACACACACACATACATTCATGAACTTGTTCCTCAATTTACACATATTAGCAATAATATAAAACAAATGTTTTCAAAGACATTTCCACTGGTGGCCCAAACACTCAACCTGCCTGTTCTTGATGCATTGACAAAAGAGGTTTATCTCAGTAAAAACTATGGATGTAATTCCTAGGTTCAGAGTTTATTGTAGAAGATGTGTTATAAAAACTACTAGAACTATGTTTTTATTAAGGGAATGCATTATTAATTTCAAAATATGTAGGTAGATAAAAGGTAAACAAAAATAATGTAATGCATTTCTATATATAAATTTTTTTTTAGAATTACAAATCCCAGTCTTATACCTAACTGCCTAAATCTACCTCCACTTCTCTCTTATCTATACTTTTACAATTTCCTTCCCTAGGAGGAAACTATGTAGACATCCTATTTTAATCTGGGTGTAGCAACATGCTTCATCTAAGGTAATGAAATAAAATGGAAGATAAATTGGTAAAAGTCAAATATGTTAATGAATGGTCTGATTACTCGGAGAAAGCACCCTAATACATGCAAAGAAAACAAATCTCAGAATATGAGACATATTGCAAAGATCTGTGTAGCTATTCTGTCCTTCTCACAAATACACTGTTTTGCACAAAGAATAATCACCAGAAAAGAATTCTGGAATTAAAGAAAATATGTATATCTCTGTGTGGCTTTATCACTTACTAATTATGAGATCATGGATGTGTTATGTAACATTCTTGAGTTTCAGAATTTTTCTAGAATACTACAGCAAAAATATTAGGGCTAATTGGTAATTCAGATGGGATAACATGTAGCAAAGAGCCTGAAACCATTAAGAATGCATTATATTTATACAGCACTCTATGAACAACACCCACTACATCATTATTACATCATTATAAATTCAAGAATTATCAGACTTCAGTTTGAAGAAAAATAAATGTATTTGAAACTAGCTCAATTATTACTGTATGAGACTTCCTATTATCTCATTCCAATTATTATGCTTTAATCTTAGACTTTAATTATATATTCCAGCTTTACTTAGTCTGCTAAATAAATGTAAAAAGAACTCACATTAAATAAAACCATTTAAAATTTTTATGACATCACCATAGACACATTCGTTTCGCATTACCCTGGTATGGTCAAATTCAATTAATTATTCAAACTGGCAAAACATCTTTTCAATTTTTCATAAAGATTCTAAGTGAAAAGGCTATACTTATCACTCAATTAAGTTATGCATCTTTCAAAAATAGCTACTAGATTGAAGCAGAGGCAGTGTCACAATCACATATTGTATTCACTGTGATTTAGCAGATGTAAAATTGGAAAGCTGGATGGTTTTCAAATGTTTTCATAGTGGTATTCCAATAAAGTAAAATCAACTGGATGAAATTGTGAACAGAAAGTCCAAAGACATATATTGGTTTAAAAAAAAAAATCTGGGCACAGATAAATTACATGGGGATTTCACCTACCCGCCGGTACCCATAGATATAACCCAAAGTAATTCCTGAGAGATGTGGAATCTATCTGGACAATTCTGGATGTCAGAATAGCCTCTGAGTAATTCCTAAATCACCTGAAAAAGCACATATGATTTTGACAATGGTGGAATTTACCTATTTGTCCACTTATAAGGTCACAAGGATAAAATTTCAGATCTAGCTAGCCAGCCAGTCTTTGCAATGAGTCAGGGAACATTTGAACAATCTAAACTGTACAAATGGTACTGTATCTCAGCTAAAGTAATAATAAATTGACCAAGTTATTATGACACACAGCTATATACTTCTATAGTAAATAAATAAAAATAAAAAACACTTTGGCAAGATTTCATCATTATTTGGTAGCATTAAACAAGCAAATTGTTAATTAGTTTGTATGAGGATCCAAAATTTGTAATTATGCATATGCTTATGGTAGTGACTTGTGATGTGAGCAGGCCTCCCTTCAGGAATTACTGAGAAGTATCCATTTTGTTGCATGATGCTGTCTTAGGTTTGTTTAGGTAAAAGATCTACAGTCATTCATTCTGTGGTGTCTAGCACTGTGTCATTTGATATGCACAAGCTTTAAAATAACAAGAATGAAGTTGAGTGATATGAGAACTGTGGCTATCATGCATATGTGAGATTCTCTAAGCAAAATGAGAGTAAAACATATCTCTTCTAGCATGGCTTATTTTAATCATTCAACAGAGGTATTAAAATACAGAACTTAACACCTAGTGATTGATATAGGAATTACTCAAGACATAATCAAGCTACATTTATCATTTTGCTACCAGTAGGGTTTTATCTTAGAATCTTTACATTTTTTTGTATTTTTATTCTCTGGTAAGAATGTATGTGTTTCCATACCACATTTGATAAACCATGAAAATGTAATCCCATCTAGGGAACTTCTATTCCTTTCAAACTTAGTTAAGCCATGCTCTGCATTTTGTTATACAGCTTTCCAAAAGTACCTGTATTTGTATAGGGCTAGACTTAACACATACTTAGTAGCTCTCTACAACTGAGCTGTCTACTGAAGCCCAACTCTATATTGTCTAATTTAGAATGTATATGGGATCTCACTCTTAGCTTTGGTTATTGTTAGGGTTAAGAATTAAAGTCTTTTAAACTTGGTTAAAAGATGCCAAGTGCCTTTCAATTGGCAGTTCTTGACATGAAATGAATAAATAAATACACTAACAATAATATATTTACTAAACAGTAATAAATACTGAAATGAAAATGCTCTGAAGAATTATGATGATAAAGGTAATTTAGTATGAAAATGACAAATAGTAGTAAATATTAATTGCCAAATACATCAAATGTTGTTATAATTTTGATATTAAAGTTTATAATATCATTACTGAGAGACTCTTGAAAATCAATTATTCAATTTCCAAAGAAATCTTTCATATTGTAACAAAGGCATTTCTTGCTAATTAATGATTGTGTCTGGTAAAAGAACCACGAAAAATATAAGAATAACAATGCTGTCAAATATGCTAAAAAATACTGGAAAAATAAGTAAAAGATGAGAGAAAATGCTGACTCTTCTAGCTAAACAGGAGTGCATATACAATTGGGAAGCTGAAGGACTAAAATCAGTATTGTCCCCAAAGAAATGCATAATTCCTATTTCTGCTCAATTCTTAATTGATTTTTCAATCCTTAAAAAATGATCTTAAACATCATTATAAAAGAGATACATACAATGTAACTCTTGGGGAAATAAAATCATTTGAATTAACAGTTTTAAATCAGCCTTACTAGCAGACAAATAAATAAATAAAGATAGATAGATAGATAGATAGATAGATAGATAGATAAAAACCTGTAGAACAGAGGGCTATTCGGAGAAAGACTTTTGAGTCTTCTTGGCCTAAGCATATCAAAAATTAAAATTAATAAGCTAATTATTATTCTTCTCAGTAACAGATCTGTGAAAGGACTCTCAACATTAACAAAAGAGGACTTGGGAGAAAAATCAAGTAGGACATGGGCTTATTCAAATTTAACATCATTCACTGATACTATTTCCTGATTTATATTTTAAAAAAACAGCAAAAAATCTTCATTATGTCAAATCATACAGTTACTAAGCTTCCTGACAAGTTTCCACAGTCAACCATGTGAGTACAAAACAACTCTAATTTTCTGGGGTAAAATGTACCCACAAAGGAAGCCATGACCACAAATATTGTTACCCATGTTCTTTAGAGAGAATGGATTTCTTTTCATTTGAGCTAGATGAAATTGGTTTGGAAAGAAATGGAACTTGTTTCCTTAAACTCACTGCTTGCAAGGCTCAATGACTTTATAAATATCTAGCTAATGTTCTATTTGCATCCCATGCACATTTCAAGTATATTTCCCAATATGATTTACTTGTATTTACTCACAACTAAAAATATAGTCTTTCTTTATTGCATATTATAAAATATTGTAGTATATATCAAGCTACATTATATTTGTATTAAATATATCATGTATATGTTATATGCTATTTAATATGTAATATTGATCTTTAGCCACAAAGTTTTAATATTTTAATGCTGTTATTGTTATCATCATCATCATCATCACTATAGTGTTGAAGATTGAATTTTTGGTCATTGTGGATGCTAGGCAATCATTCTGACCCTAAAATACATGTCCAGTCCTCACTTTTCACCTTTTAGAACAAAGCTCAAGAGTTCTGTCTTACTAGTAGCTATAATGATATTATAGACTACATAGACCATACCCTTTCAGGATCAGTTGGCAAATTCTACAATGCCTTGATAAATAACCAGAATAATTCTGACTGCCTGCATTATTACTCTTATCAATAGGAAATTGTAAAAGTATTGGGAAGTTCTAAGAGAAGCTATTATTTCTCTCATTTTTCTGTTTTCTTACTGTCATTCTGCAGCAACTATTTTTTTGGAAGTATTAAGAGTTCAGTAGTTACTAGAATGAATGAACTGAAACAGCTGATGTTAAATTTGTATGTAGGCATCCATGTCGTCACTCAATTTCTATTGTGTTTTGAGATCAGATTTAACATGGTAGCCCAGGCCAGTCTGGAATTCACTATATAGCTCAGTGCAGCTTCCTCTGTCTTCCCAGACTTGGGAACAAAAGTCTAAGCAACAACACAAAGCTAACATTTCTGTTTCTTCTTCTTTGTCATTACTTTTGTTGTTTATGTTACTATTAAGAAATGTTTCTTGAAAACCAGGTAGGCTTCCTACAGATCTCTTCTCTGTCTGTTACCCCCAGATCTAATCCTCCAGTCTCATTCCCAGCTCTGCAGCAGATCACCTGTGGCAGCCTTTCCTGCCTCACTGCTCCCATGGACCCTGGATCTTACTGATCTTCCCCTTCTAAATTCCAGCCATCCACTCCTTGCTTTGCTCCAGCAAGAAACCCCTGGCAGCAAGTCCCTGTAGGATGAAGGTGAATTCACACATCTCTTTCTGCACTCTCAGATCCAATCCCCTCAAGTCTTATTCCAGCTCTGTAGCAGATAAACCTACTGCAGTCTACCTTTTCCCTCTGACCCCATTACTGAGCTTCTCCAATTTTCCTTCTCCCAACTTATCACATTATCCCAGCCTACAACACCAGCAGGCATTCCCTGAGACCACACCAGCTAAGGAGGCCAGGGTAACAGGTAAGCTAACTGAAGACTTTCACCACTTCCTGCTCCACTCCAAACCCAATGCCCATGTCTCATCCCAATCTCTGCAACAGAACATCTGCTGCACCCTTGCTTCCCCCTCTGCCCAGATCTCCTATGGATCCTACTGACATTCCCCTTCTTTCCACTTGTTTCTTTCTCATAGCCTTCAACTCCAGCAGGCACTCCTCACAAAACCATAGACTACTCTTGCCAAGAAAGCAGGTAGGCTGCATATAGATCTTCCCCTCCCCTTCTGTTCTTCTAGGTCCAACCCTCCAACTTCATCCCCAGCACTATAGCAGACCCTCTGAAGTAAACTCTCTTGACGTCTTCCCCATTCCAAGAACATAAGTAGCTCCTAAGTGAACATTCTGCTCTTCCCACTCAGAAGCCTAGCATATCTCCATTCCTAAATGTCAGCTCCCGCCTGGCAGTGGTGGAGCACGCCTTTAATCCCAGCATTTGGGAGGCAGAGGCAGGCAGATTTCTGAGTTCGAGGCCAGCCTGGTCTACAGAGTGAGTACCAGGACAGTCAGGGCTATACAGAGAAACCCTGTCTCGGAAAAAAAAAAAAAGTCAACTCCCAGAAACACAATTTACCTTGAACCTCAACAGCCAGTAACAAGTGATAGAAGATAGAATCTTAGATATTAAAGGCACAACAGAAAGAATGGACACAATGGCTAAATAAAATAAAAAAAAAAAAAAAACAAAAAATCTACTCCTGACAGAACACATCAAGAAACTCTGAAAAGATCCCACCTAAAAAATAATAGGAATAAAGAAAATAGAAGGAACTCAGGTCAAAGATCCAGAAAATGTTTCAATATAATCATAGAAGAAAATTTTCCTAATCTAACGATTCCTAGAAAGGTAAAAGAAGCAAACAGAACACCAAGTAGATTGGAATAGAAATGAAAGTCCCCTTTGCACATCAAAACATAAAAGCAAAGAAAGGGCAGGTGGTCACAGGAATGGGAGGAACAGCTGGAGAGTGGGAGAAGAAATAAGCTTTAGGGAGGGAAGGGAGGGAGCAGCAGCTTAAAATAAGTGATCTTCAAGAGATGGTATGGAAACCTAGTGCAGTGGAAAGTCCCTAAAATATATGAAGGCAATCCCAGTCAGATCTCCTAATAATGGAGGAGACATAATCCCAAATACCCACCTCTTGTCACCAAACCAGGACTGGGTTACATTCAGTTGAGTTGTTGGTCAAAGGAAACCCATGGAAATCCCCAAACAAATTCAGACTGTTGCTAAGATAATGAATTGTTCTCAGAAAAATGATAGTAGACTACATTGCCAAGAACAACACCCACATACCTCCTTGAACATAGAGAAGCTGACCTGGTCCTTTACCCTAAGTTTAGTGCTTGTATTGCAGTAAAGTGCTCTACACGGTACAAAAAGAGAAATGTAAACAATGAACAAGCCACAATACCTTTGACCTACTTTTGCTAGGGCAATAGTGTCACAGAACTTGTAGGAGTAGCCAACCAATGTCTGATTTTACTTAAGTCCTACACCACAAGAAGGAACCCATATTAAACACTGCTAGAATGTCCAAGAACCAGAGACTAAACAGGTATCAAATCAGGAAAATGACTCTTAATGATACTGTGCTATACTCTTAGATCAGTACCTTATTCAGTTATCATCAGAGAAGATTTCTCAAGTAGCAGACTGGCAGAGATGTAAAGACCTACAGCCACACCCACACGTTACATGAAGAGAGAGAGAGACAGAGACAGAGACAGTGAGACAGAGAGAGACGGAGAGAGACCTTGGAAAACACAGATCTGGATGTCTCCATTGAATCCTTCCCATCAGAGGTGGGGAATCCCACAAAAGCGGAGGAGAGATTGTAAGAGCCAGAGAAGATGGACAACACCAGGAGAACATGGTCCTCTGAATCAACTAAGCAAGGTGCATATGAACTCACAGAGACTCAAGCAGCCAGCACAGGGCTTACATGGGTCTGCAACAAATCTTCTGATATACATAATAGCTTTCTGCTTAGCAGTATTATGGGACACCTGTGTGTCAGAATGAAGATGGCTTCATCTTGTGCCTCCTCATGGGACTCTCTGCCTCCTGTTGGGTTTCAGTGTCCAATTTGATATTATAGTTTTTGCTTCAGCTTAGATTTAATTTGTCATGTTTAGTTGTTATCATTTAAACTGTTCCTCTTTAATGAGAGACAACAGACAGGGGATGGATCTAGATGGGAGGGGCATAGGGAAGGGACATTGTAAAAGATATATTGTATGTAAAAAGTAATCTATTTCTAATTAAACATAAAATTATTTTCAATCTCTTTTTGAGACAAAAGAGGAAATTAAAATAATGCATTAACCGTTGATATCCAAATGTGAAAGAGTGGTTGCAATTGATTTACTCCATGCAATTGATTTACTCCATTATAAGTTATTCAGACTGAAATGATATGAAATGTACAACTGTAGTACCAAGCCTTTATTTCACTTTGCCTCTTGAGAGGGTCATATACATGATTATGACAAAAGAAACTATATCCCAATATTGATGAGATATCAAATTTGATTTTACATATATAGATAATAAAGTTCTGAACATCTTTAAATCAGTAAACTTTAGGAACTGGGGAGGTAGCTCAGGTTGTAAAGTGCTTGCTATGCAAGAATGAACATCTAAGTTTAATCCCTTGCACCTGAAAAAAAAGTTGAACATAGCAGTATGGCAATCCACACTTGTATTCCCAGCTCTAGGAAAGTAGAGATAAAAGAATCCCTGGGATTTGCTGGCCAGCCTGTCTAGTTAAATCAGTGAGCTCCAGAATCAATGAGAGACCTTTTCTCAAACATATGGTAAGAGCAATGGAAGAAGAAATAGACATGAATTTCTGCTCTCCAGATATATATACTTGAACACTGGTGCACACACATATGTACCAAAAAGTTAGTAACATGTATGGAATAATTTACAATGGACTTAAGACAGTATGTTGGTTTCTTGTGAAAGTAAAAATCATAAAAATTATTCAAGCAACACAATTTGCCATGAGTATATAAACACCATAAAAGAAATACTTGTAGATTCTGATTGCATGATGATGGGTTGCTTTCATGACAGAAACACTGAAAACATGCTAAAAGCATTATTCTTAATGCAGTGCAATCTTCATAATCAGACTTAATTGCAATCTTAAAAACCACCTTCTGCTATAGAAAGATTGATCGTTTGACTTCTTGTTTATACATAACCACCTGGAGAAACCTGTTATTCTGCTTGTTTCTTTTCTTCAGTGACTCTGACTTTCATCTTACTCAATAGCAATCCATGTGCAAGATCTGGAGATACTGGGACATACTTGAACGCTGCCCATGATAAAATTATAGTCTTTTGAGAAAGGTAAGGTGACAGTTTCAGCATGAATCAAAAAAAAACAAAAAAACAAAAAAAAAACTGAATGACCCAAGTAAACACAGAGGGAAACCTGGGAAGCCTAAATTGCATTGGAAAAGAAATATAGCAAAGAATAGATGCAAGAAGGAGGGCATTCTTAAATCGAAAAATATGTTAGTTACTACATAAGTATGTATAATGCATTGAAGAAAAGGCAAGGAAATTCATGTGGCTGGGCCAAAAGTATTTTAGAGGAAGCAAGATAAAATTGATAGGCTTTTCAAGCAACAAAAGTACTTTGAAATAGGTTTTAATTTTTATATCATTGCATATTATAAAAATAAATTTGGCAT
This sequence comes from Rhynchomys soricoides, assembly GCA_019843965.1. Classification (NCBI taxonomy): domain Eukaryota; kingdom Metazoa; phylum Chordata; class Mammalia; order Rodentia; family Muridae; genus Rhynchomys; species Rhynchomys soricoides. The sequence continues at coordinate 184,232 of JADRCH010007279.1, forward strand.
TTTATCAACAAACTAAATAGAGCTTGCAAGATGACTCAGTGGATAAAGGCATTTACCACCAAGTCTAACAATTTGAGTTTGATTGCCAGGACCCACATTTTCCTAAAGAACTCTAACTCCCATAAGCTCTTTCCTGAATTCCACATACAGTATAAGCCTACACTAAACCTACAACCCATTTCCCCATACAGACACATTTAAAAGTAATATGAATAAGTAAAATTAAGAACAATAAACTAGGCAGCTTGGTTCACAGTGCAATGGAGGAGTTGGTACTTGGACCTCAACATGTGTCTGACTAGCCTTGTCTCTTCCTAGATTGTAAGAGCTACAGCACAGTTTAAGATGGCTGATGGTAAGGCTTGAAAGGACTGCTATGGAAAGTCCCAAATAAAGGCGGTTTCCTGTGCTGGCTTACAGTTCCATGTGGGCCATATTCCTCAATACCTGAAATATAGGACAACTAGCCACAGATGTGTGGGTTCGAACACAGCTGTGTACAGCACAGCCATCTAGTAAATCACTGCAGTTACATGAGATGGCAGAAAATGCATCAAAAGACTTAAAAGTGAAATTAGTACTCCTCTTGCAACGTGCTATTTGTAGAAATGAAGAATTGAACTCTCTCATCAGGCCATAGTCGCTGGTCATGGTATCATTCTCTAGATGCACAATTCTCTAATGGGGAAGAAAGGACAAGAAAAGACTGGCTAAGAGTGTCTGGATTCCTTATTATCTCAGGACTCTATATGGTAACAGCTGTTGGTGATTCTGGACTGGATCTCTGTGAAAAATACAATTTTGCCTTTTTGTAGTCCTATTTTTGTAAGTTGGATGCTGAATTGGCCTTCTAACTGACCAAATTTCTGCATTTGAGTCTTAACCATATTTAAGTGTTACCATGGTTTCAAAGACATTATTGAGTAGTGGGTTTTAATTGAGATAACTCTTTTTTAAGAACTATATTTGCATTGTATGAATAAATTATAGTAATGAACATTTGCTTTTATACAAAAATTGTTTCCACTCTGGTGCATCAGCTCAATAAAGGTCAAAAGCATGGACATGGTAACCAAAAATAAGATATGGTAAGTGAGAGAAACATTGTATTTCTATGAGTTATTTTAATAATTTCTAATTTATTGAATCCCTATAAGAATGCTACATAAAATACAACTTCCCTCAGAATTTTAGGAAGCACAAGGCAGCTAAGAAAGCTCTTTGTAAAATTTTTTAATCTATTTTCTGGGTTTAAAGTTATGCCGAAATCTGTTGGTAAACTAAAGCAGAGTTTTAAAATCCTGATTTTTGTAATATGTTTGATTAAATATAGAATTAAAACATTTCAGAAAGGCAGTGTGATCTGTTCCAATAAATGCCGTAGTGCATATTCTACAATATCTCTCTATGAAAAGGGGAAAACATACAACTACCACATAACAAGACAGACTTCCAAAACACAGACGTCTCCTTTGAGTTGCTTTAGCTGCAAATTATTTGTGAACATAAAACATAGAGGGTTTCACAAATAAATTATAATGTCAAGCATTCTCAACAGGATGAAAATCAACATTAGCTAATTTGTTTTCTGTATAGTTCTATGTTTTTATGCACTCCTTTAAACATAAAAGTAATATTTGATCTCAAGCTTCTTATTTACAATTTAGCAAAAATATCTTTGCTTATAATAAAAATACGGCATATAAAATACTGTTAGGCTTTTATATTTCAAAGTCAGCATATACAGAGAATTTAAAAAAACTTTTGAAATCTTTAGGGGTTCATCAACATGAACATTCTGTATCTCAGCTAATGAATAGATACAGAAAATGTGGTTCATTTGCACAATGGAATACTATTCAGCTATTAAAAACGAGGGCATCAGGAATTTTGCAGGAAAATGGATGGAAATAGAAAATATCATTCTGAGTGAGGTAACCCAGACCCAAAAGGACATGCATGGTATGTTCTCACTGAGAAGTGGACATTAGTCAAAATGTACAGAATACCCATGATATAATCCACAGACCCTGAGAAGTTAAACAAGAAGGCAGGGCCAAGTGAGGATGCTTCAGTCCCACTGAGAAGGGGGGAAAAATAATCATTTGAGGTGAAGGGAAGGAGGGAGGGATCTGGGTGGGAGAGAGGAGAGGGAGGGCAGGATCAGATATAGGGGAGACAGGGAAGCCCAGAGGGCCAGGAAAATGAATGGAAATATGAAGCTACTGAGAGTGGGAGGTGGGGTGAACCTCTAGAAAGTCCCAGAGACCTGGGATGTGAGAGGTTCCCAGGACTCAATGGGGGGTGACTTTACCCAACAGTGGGTAGATGGAACCTGAAGAGATGACCTCCAGTGGTTAGATCCCAGTGGATGGAAGGGTACACCAACCCACCTTCAAAATTTTTAACCTAGACTAGTTCATGTCTTTTAAAAAAAAATTGCAGGGAATCAAATGGAGCAGAGCTGGAAGGAAAAGCCACACATTGACCAGCCCAACTTGGGATCCATCCCATGGGTGGGCACCAAATTCTGACACAATTACTGATGCTATGTTTTGCTTACAGACATGAGCCTAGTATGGCTCTCTTCTGAGAGTCTCTATCAGCCGCTGACTGAGAGAGATGCTGATACATACATCCAATCATTGGACTGGGGTTGGGGAGCCCTATGGAACAATTAGGGGAAGGATTGAAGGAGTTGAAAGGGAGAGCAACCCATAGGGAGAACAACAGAATCAACTAACCTGGACCTCTGGGGCATATGTAGCAGAGGACTGCCTTACTGCCTTGTCTGGCCTTAGTGGGAGAGAATGTGCCTAATCCTGTAGAGACTTGATGCCTTAGATAAGGGGGATATTGTGGGAGGAAGAGCAACTTCTCAGACCCAAAGGGAAGGGGGGAATGGGTAAAGAACTGTGAGAGGGTGAACTGGGAGGAGGCAACATTTGGGATGTAAATAATTAAAATAATTTTTAAATCCTTTGAAATCTTTAGGGGTTCATTAACATGAATATTCTGTACTGCTCTGCGCAAAATCATAACAAAATTATTTTTAAAATATCTATGTAATGTGTCTACTGATGAATTCCTACAATCCTAGCACTTAGAAGGTAAAGACAAAATAATAAAAAGCAGTGTTGAGTACATACTGAAGCAAATTCAAATTAAGAGCAAATTATCTAGTAGTACATATCTTTCAATTACAGGTTTGTTTCCCTCAGTATAATTATCTAAAATTCTACCCATGTGACAAACAATTCACTCTTTTTAATTCACCTGCTTAATTTTGTTTCTTTCTTTCTTTCTTTCTTTTTTTTTTTTTTTTGGTTTTTCGAGACAGGATTTCTCTGTGTAGCCCTGGCTGTCCTGGAACTCAGTCTGTAGACCAGGCTGGCCTCGAACTCAGAAATCCGCCTGTCTCTGCCTCCCAAGTGCTGGGATTAAAGGCGTGTGCCACCACTGCCCGGCTTATTTTTATTTTTTTTAAAGGCACATGCTGAAGCAATTGAAAATATATCAGGTAACATAAATTTGCCTTTCTACTGCCTTACTACTCAGATTGTCTTTCTACTTCAACCATACATTTCAAATTTTTCAATAATGGTTCCAGACTACTTAAAATTGTGACTAGAAAATGAAATTCAACTTTGGAGTGTAAGTAGAACTTAACTAGTTCTGGGCCTCCATTGGACCTCATTGACTAGGAAAACGTGATATTTAATTCAGTTAAAGTTAGTTGCCTGTCACAATAATTATTCCTCTTTTGAAATAAATTATTATTTCCTCTATTTCTTCCTTAATTTAGTTCCATAATTCATTCACTAAAGTGACTGTTTTTTAATATAGCTTTCAGAAAATGTAATGTACTCTAATAATGAACTAATAATTTTTTTCTATTTGAAAACCTCCAAAAGGACTATTAGCCTAGAAGCCTCTTATTATTTCTTATAATATGTTACTTTAAAAACTGAGGCATTACACATCATTGGACAGAATGTATTAGATTTCTGAGAATTAAAGACAAAATTATTTGACAAAGTTCTAATTAACTGCTTGCACCGTTAATTTTTTCATGTCAAATAACCTTTCAAGTATTTTCTCATCAAATAACTTCTTAGAGAAAGATTTTATTTCAAATAGGACATTGGAACATTTAAGGTTATGATTCAAGTTGTCTTCTAGTTAGAGAATGAGTATGATAATGATTCATGTCTAATAATGTGTTATCTCTTCAACTCAAATTTATCCATTTGTCACATATATAATGTACCAGTTAAGTCTAGTAAGAGTTCATTCAATACTTATTGAGTCATCAATAAGTCAGCAGACATTTTATGTTTTAAATTGTAAGTGTATTTTCAAGGAAATTTCAACCATATAATAAAGTGAACTTTTCTTACTGTCAAAAAAGAAAAAAAATATGTGCCTGTTTTGTTGGCCTGTTATCATAGCCCATATTTATGCTTTAATCCTATTCATGGTATAAGAATGGAATGTATACAAAATAAGATTGATTTTCTGAGGGATAGGGAGATGACTGTGCTGCTACAAGCACTTGGAGGACTGGATGCCCTCTTCTGGCCTCTTGGGGTACCCAGCATCCAGGTGGTACATACATGCATATACATGCAGACAACCACTTATACATATAAATTAAACTTTTAACTGTTTTTAAGGATTCATAATCAGAAACAAAGGATAGAACATTTCAGAAATCTGGGTGGGTATTTGACGAGGGCTGAATTTCATTGTGATGAGCATAGTAATGAAAAAGCTAGGTAGGAAAATAATTTATAACTCAACAACCAGGAAGAAACTCAGCCACAATAGTCTTTAAATAATAATTTAAAACATATTTTGAGTATTGTGGTTTCTTGGGATTTCAAGCCTAAATTTTTTCAGTAAAAATTAACTATTAGTTTGAAAATATTTTTAATATATTTCCATAAATGACAGACTAGACAAAATATAAATGTGCTTTATACTCCTTGAGTTATAATTTGTAAAACTAGACTTAAAATTCAAGTTATTGTCAAAAACTATTTCAGAAAATTTGACTTTATAGTAAAATGTGTATAATTCAGTCATGCTAAAAGTGACTAGTTACCCTGGAGACTGATCCACCAACCAAAGAATACACATGGAGGGACCCATGGTGCTGGCCACATATGCAGCAAAGGAGGGTCTTGTTAGCCATCAGGGGGAGGAGAGGCCCTTGGGCCTGAGGGTGTTAGATACCCCTGTATAGGAGAATGCCAAGCAAGGAAGAGGAGAGTGGGTAGGTGGGTGGGTGGGGGAATACCCCCATAGTGGCAGCGGGAGGAAATGGGGAGGTTCCAAAGGGGAGATCTGGAAAGGGGAAAACATTTGAAATATAAATAAAGTAGGAAAAATTAAAAAAATTAAAATTAAAAAAAAAAAGTGACTAGTTACCACAGAAAGGCGGGAATGAGAGGCCAAACCCTCTTGGACCAGCCTCCATGTTAAAAAGGCAAAAAGTCTGAGAACTTGGCCCATAGCTGAACCCAAGCTGCACCCAAGTGCCAGGTAGGACCCCACAGCTTGTCCTTGGCCAGAGTTACTCCCTAGATACTTCCTAGCAACAATTAACCAAAGCTTAATCTGATTATTTCAGATGTACGTTTAGACCCTTGGTGATTGTATACTGTCTTGCTTCAGAGCACCCACCTGTTGGTGTACAGTAGTTATTCAATTAGACATTTGCCAGGCTAAACTCTTCTAGCTTGCTCACTATTTCCTATAAAGCCTTGTCCCCGTAGGAGCTCAGGGTTGCACCCCCTCCCCCCATTCTGCTGTCAGAGACACAGTCTGGGCCAAGCTCTAGCTTGTAAATAAACACCCTAATGCAATTGCATCACAATCAGCTCCTTGGTAGTTTTGGGGGGTTCACAAACACTTCCTGGCACAACAATGCAAAATACAAATACTGAAATACCAGCATAAAACGTCTTTAACCATTTTTTCCTATGAATAGAAAGGCAATTCAAATTAGGTAGGCTTACCTAATGATTAATTAGGTCTGTGAGGGAGTAATATAAATGAGTGTAATTTAAAAGTAGATTATCAATACTTTTCAGCAAAGAAGAGTTGATAGTATCCATTAACAGTTTTATATATTTTCTTGAATCATGATTACACTATTGATTTTCTTTACATTGTCTTTTGATAAGAAAATTCCCTTCTAGAATCTGGTCATATTGTATAATTTTTAAATAAGCTACCTAACTTTAATAAGTTTGGTCAGTTTTAAAAGAAATAATAATAAGCTAATGATAATTTAAAATAACAATATTGCATGTTTGTTTTCAATATAATACTCATTGAATAGATATTTTGTCATTTGAAATTAAACCATAGAAATTCAAATGGGATTGATAAAACTAAAATTTATAAAGTATGAGTCACTATATAAAATAGTCTTTTATTTTCAAACTGAAATCACTATCCAATTGTTGTAACTAAATATAAATGAAGTGGACACTTAATTTAAGTGATTAAATTTTTCCTGCGTCCTCACCTAGCAACATGAACACTAGATGACAATTATTTTAAACACTTGCCTATAATTTAAGTACAATACTATAAAATGTGTCTTCTAGTAATAGCACGTTGGCAATCTTCTATTCATTCATACAGCTTAAGAAAGTGTACAAAATAATAAATATTAAGTAATATTGAAATAAATGTTTTATTTTATAAAACATTTTCATTATTTTACTCTCCAGTAATCTTTCAAAGTCAAATTACAAATCTGCATAAAAGCTTCCCATGATCTGTGTCATCTTTTTATGCCTCAATGTTATTCTCACATTTTCAATGTATTCACTCTCCTCATTCAGTTGCCCTAACACCATCAAGTGTGACTTCATGTTTTCCCATGTTCACTTCCAATAGAGCTCCTGTTAAGGCTGACATGCATTAAGACTATGAAACTATAAAGTTACATCGGACGTGAAATTGTGGGAGAAATACAGGTTTGCTCTTTTCAGTGTGGTCATGTTTCTGCCAGTGTGTTGCCAGGCTATGGCCATTTTACATTTATTGAAGCAAATGGCTAAAAGGTTTTATAGTAGTAGGTCTATAGTGACAATTTTGGAGTTTTAGTTTCTCTAAAATACACAGAAATATTTTAAGAATAAGTTTTTCTTTTAATCCCAGGTTTGGGATATGGGGCTTCTTCAGATCGTCCACAGCACCAGACTATGATTTGTCTCCTCCTCTAGCAGGGGTGCAATTTTGTCACCTTCAGATAGTTTCTGCAATTGTGTGACATTTGGAATTCTGGAGATTTTTGGGGGAATACACAAATTCTAGGGCCATGAGAGGTTTTGGTTGTTTGCTGTTGATTGTTGTGTGAAAAGAATAATGGAGAAGAAGAAATCCTGATGGTGAAGGTCAGACTTGCCCTAAGGAACGTGATTACCCTAAACAGCAGAAAGTAGTTTAATGATAACATTGCCCCCCGTTGCTTTCAATACATTTGTTTCTTTTCTATCTTGTGTTAAGAGGTTAAAATGATGTAAAGGGGGTAGAGAGGGTAGAAGAAAGAAGAACCCACAGAGTAGCAAATGTGGGCTTCAGTAGGGCAAATGCCCTAGCAAAAATAGGAATTAACTCAGTAAACATCAAAAAAATAAAATTAAAGGAGAACTTTAGGCATAAGCAAAAGGTCTTGAATAAATGACAATGGCTGGCAAGATCCACCTGTAGCAAAGCTTATTAGCAGTGGAATAGAATGTCTAAATAATACTTTGCATAATTTAGAAATTCAAAAACCCTAACTCATGAGCCTAATATACAGACAAATATCATAGTAATACTTATTTGAAACTTCCTGCTGACTATTCCTATGAGAACTGATAGGAGCAAAAGAACAAACTTTTATTTTCATTAATATGAAATCTAAGTGATTGAATGTGTAATATAGTTTTGGCTATAGTTTTGTTTTGATTTTGGGTCATATTGTGGAACCCTATGTGGTCTAGAACTCACAATGCAAGTGTATGAATTACAGCATTGCTCTCATGCTTACATGTTAGTTTCCCTGAGAATGTTTATTCATTAAATTTGTTCCTTGACAATTTCACACATGTATATAATGAATTCTGACTGTTCTCATTCACTCTTATTCCCTTCTACTTCTGTCAATCTTTCCTGTTTCCTAGTGGTCCCTTTCCCCTGTTCACATTGTGCTGTGTTGTGTTGTGTTGTTTGTCATCCACAGAGTTTAACCAGAACCTTCCATCTGAGTGTCTATGGAACTATTCAATGGCACCTGGTGGGCCCACCAATGTGTCACAACTGAATATGCTTAAATCTATTCTCCCAAAATATATCCATTAGTAGTATTTCAAGAGAGAAGGCTATACATTAATTGTTTCTAGATAAAAAGCACATTTCAAAAGATTTATTCATCCATTTGTTCAATCAGTGACAATTACAATTATGTCCATTTTGTAATTTCAGTATACTTAAAGACTATGGATGCCATTCAATGTGTGCACATTTCATTTTTGATTTGGGGATGACTTTCTTTAATTGACATTAACCACAAGCTCAAGAAAGCCCTGTTATCACTGACAGATTCTGAGTTTGTAAAGAAAGATAATAAGAGTAGGTGAAAGTCTACTGTAATTACATCAGGGAGCAAATTGATGTCATATACTGGATCAGAAATGTGTTGCTTTACCAACAATGAATTTATGTATGTATGTATGTTTGTATACATGCATGTAATATCACATTTAAGTTATGATTTAAACCAGAACCCCTTAAATTTTAAACCTTGTCATAAGTTAATGTTACAATACTAGTGACCTTAATTAGCTTGTTAAGATTTAAATAATAAATATCTGTGTGTAATTGTACTACCAAGAGACCTGATACTCCAACTATGGCATGTATGACCACAGTTTAATGTGTTATAACTCACTATTCAGCAATGTTATCCTAGAATATCGGATTCCTTTCATGTACCCCTTTCTCAGCATGTGCTTTTATTTTGGAAATGAAAACAAGTGTTCAGATACAACCAGTATTTCAGCCTGATTTATGAGACATCTTCTACAGGATCCTGTTTAAAATCAAGACATAATCACAGCATAAGGGAATGATTGAAAGAGTTCAGTAAGATGTGGATTTCTTTCTCCAAAAGGAACATGAACAAAATTGTCTAGATTAAGAGAACAATTTAAATAGACCTTGGTAGTCTATTAGTTTATTTTCCAACCCCATGTCTTTTTGCAGTTTCTTGAAATCAGAGCTACTGCTCTAGCTGACCTTCATTATAATCTGGCTAGTCCCATCGACATTTCTCCTAGAAATCTAGCTAAAGAACAAATTTAGAAAGCCTGAGCATGGCAAATTAAGCTGCATTTGATCATTAAGCCTGAACAGCAACACCCTGAGTGTTGAAAAATATATGTATTTGAGTTATGTAGTTCACTCTCTTGAGACTAAGCAGTAGCGAAAGATGGACCACAGGCCTGAATGGCTAATCATTGTCTGAAATCCTGATGAGAAAGTGAGGCACTGAAACAGGTTTATCCTATTTCCCCAAGTCAATGTTGATTGAAATAATGAGAGATTTAAAAAGCTAACACAGAGCTCTGAATGAATCTTTGATATTTCCTGCCTCTTGTCTGCAATGTTGCTCTTTAAAATATGGCCAGTTAAAGTAAAGAGCCATAAAATAGTTTCTACTCATTAATGATTAATTTAGACTATTTTGCAAGAAGAATTTTTAAGCACTGATAAATAGAAGCAAGCTAAGATGCCCAACAGCAGCAAAAAAAAAAAAAAAATGAAAATTTTCACATCACCACACTAACTGCTCTCTATTTCCTGACCCTGATTGCTCTTATCTGGTTACTTTGAACCTGCTTCTCTGCTTTTTAGAAAGCTTTCTCTCCCACATTACTGCTAGTGAAATGATAACTCCGATTTCCAGTACAAATCAAAAGTTACTTCACCAGTCCTTCTGGTTGGCACAGTTGCACTCTATTTCACAGCATATGGCACAGATCTCAATGGCTGTTCTGTGCCATGGGATTATTTGTATTTGCCAAAAACTCCTCAAAATGTGGTGCTTTTAACTATTTTTGTACTGTGGCTTCTCTTGGCAACTGCTGAAACATTTAGAACACTTCCTACAGTTTTTTAAGATGGACAAAATGAAAATAAAATTATATAGGTATATAAATGAAATTAATTATAATGTAATATAATTAATGTATTGGTATAGGAATCTGATTTGCAAGTTGAGAATATAATGACAGAAACTCACAGTGGTGGTTAGTGTATTAATCACTAGTGCATATTACTCTGTTATTTTGCCAAAATATATACAACTAAGACTTATTTTTGACCTATCAAGGACAAATTCACAGCTATCACCATGTTGTATTTTACCTATCTTTGTAACTTGAAACGCTAAGCTGCAGTTACAAGTTAGTAAAAGTAAAGATGGAACTTCTTCTTACATGAATTTTGTGGAGTCTAGATTAGGAGTATTTAATTTTTGGCTGTATGGAGTCAAGAGCAGAGTTTTTGACATCTTCCTTATTGTATCTTTAGGAAAAAACAAAACACTTGGCATAACACAAAGATGTTCAATATCAGATGAATCGTGTACTAAGACTCATTTTCCAACTTTATCCCAGGCTTTATGACATTAAAAATCACAAATTTGATATAATCATTATAATCAAATTTTAATTGATATTTATTAAATGTGATGAATTTATAACAGGTAATATTGTATATACATTGAACTACATGTATCTTTTAGCTTATATTTAGAAGCACAAAATTAAAATTTTTCCTTCTAAGTCAAGCAAAAGCTAGAAAGATTGCAATGCTCTTGGAGAGATTTTTATACCCCACATTAATACATGAGTAGCTAAAGCTCTCTCAGTAGAAGCTAAAAATTATTACAACTCTTCCTGAAGAATGAGATCTGGGATATATCAATGATCTCAGCAGTTCTGTCACCAAGTCCATTGACTGACACATAGAAAGACAATCAGCTATTAAATACTAATGGTGAAAACTTGTTTTCCAAACTTACCGATTTCTCTCTGACACTAAGAACCCAACCTAGAGATAAATAAAGCTTGGTAGTAGAACACACAAGTTCAGTCATATCATGAGAACAAGAGAAGAGAGGGGAGTAGGCAAAAAGAGAGAAGGGAGAATCATGTCTATATGGTAGAAAATGAACTTAGTAGTCATTTACCTATCTCCTTAAGACTGAATCACCAATAATTTGGAATATTGTTTTCTGGTTTCAACTGCTTTATTATATTTTTTGATCTAGGAGCTGTTGAAGAAGCTTAGACTATCTGTGAGTGTACTATGTGCCTCAGGCTGGTCTGAAATTTCCTAAGCTGCATTATTTCTCTTTTCCAAATGCTTGGATTACAGATATGCCTGATTCACAGCTTTATATTTGGTGTAATATTTGGTATAGCTATAGGTAATTTATGTATGCTATACAATTTGGTAAAATTAGAGATTAAAACTCATTAAAAAACATTATTTTTCTTAATGTGTACTAACAACCTAATTCCAAAAATAGCATGAGCTCATACATTAGTCCAAAAAGTAAATAAATAAAAAAGTCTAGACCCATTAGTAAAGCAGAAACGATGCCTCAAGAAGGAATCTCTTTTTCTTTAATTAGAAAACAATTGGGAGAAAGTAATGAGAACCACACCAGTGAGTAGCATTCCTCCATGGTCTCTGTTTCAGTTCCTGACCCTGGGTCCTGCTTGAGCTCTTGCCCTGGCTTCCCTTAATGTACCCATAAGATGTAATAAACAATTTCTTTCATTAAAAAAAAGTCTAGACCATTTGACAAATGTATTTTAAATGTATATTTCATTTCCTGTTGAAATGTAATGCTATATATGCTATATATTTTTTCTTACATTATATAACTAAAATAAAGTTTTATTTCTTCTAAAACCTTCTAAATTCAAAAAAGTTCAAAGAGATTTTATAATAGCATACTGCTGATTATTGACATTAAGAACCTTAATATGTAATTGCTTGAAGTAGGAAAATGGTTTTAGAGTAGTAGATTTCACAGTATAGGTATATATACAATAGCCTATTCTTTGAGTTTAAATAAGACTTCTATTAAAATATTATTAGACTCTTACAATGTAACTCTGTTAGACTCATGATTATCTATACTATATGACTTTACCTCATAAGATTTTACCTATAAAAGAAATTCTTTCATGTTATAAAACCAATAAAACATTCAATTTTTAACATTTAAAAGTAATAATATTAGTAACACCTAAACAAATAATATAGCAAAGTCCACTAGTATACATGTTATATGTAATCATTACTTTTTATTTTGCTTCTTTTTTAAGATTTTTATTGATTTAATGTACCTGTAAGGGCACCAGGTCTGCTGAGATTGTATAAGCAGGTGGTTGTGAGCCACCATGTGGGTGCCAAGAACTGCTGGGATGTCCATTGCAAGAGCAGTAAGCACTCTTAGCAACTGAGCCATCTCTCTAGGCCTTGCTTTTGTTTTGCGATGAAATTTTGCTTTGCAGGTGAGGATCACCTTCCTTATGCATCCATGGCTGTCCTTAACATTCAGTCCTTCTGTTTCAAGATTCTTAGTGCTGAAATTTCAAGACCTCATCAAAGCAATTTGCACTAACCACTCCATTGATAACAGAATCAGAAAGCCAGTACTCATCAAGATAACTAGGGAACTGAGTTTAGTGTAGAAATTTTAGTGTTCTGAGTCCTTGAATAAAAAATACAAATAAATATCACATAAAAAGAAACATTAGTTATTTTTTTCTGGTCCTAGTAAATAAGAAAGACAATTGCAAAGCAGGTATTTCAAAATATGAAACAAAATTATCATTCTTGCCAAAAGAATCTTCTAGCATCTGCTGCAACACACAACCATTATAATGCAATTAGACAGACTAAGAACCAGATGCTAAGGAAGCAAAATATAAAATATGAAGCATGGTGTTATTTTGGTTAATGAATTTTATTCCAAATGTTACAGAAGTGACTCATCAACTTTTTTCCCAGAAGATCACTTGTCACATGTACATATTGCATTTTAACAGGATTTATGTGTAATCTAATAAGAAAAGTAGATTCTCTCGCACACAGTATTTAGAGGTTGGAAATGAGTAAACTTTGGTCAGCCATTTATATTAGAGATAATTTTAAACATATATTTCAAAACATTGGGACTTTGGTCATGATATAAATATCATGCAGTACTAGAAAAATATGAAAAATAAATATATATTTCATTCATCCCCAGTTCTGGGGGATGGCTTAGTAGCTAAAGCACTAGTCTTGTGAGTATAAAGTTCTCATTTTGTTCTCTAGAACCCATGTAAAAAGCTGAGCTTGGCAACATGCTCTAATATTCTCAGACATTGCAAGATGGGAGGAACCTACCCACAGATTCGTGGAGCTATCTGGCCATCTTACATTGCCTACTAAACAAAGTTCTGGCACATTGACAGATTCTGTCTCAAAAATTTGGAAGGCAGCAGAGGAATGATATTAAAATTTGTCCTCTGACCTCCAACACATGTCCACAAACATATATCTGAATATGTGTGCCCCACACATGAATATATATATACAAATATGTTTAAAATAAAGCATATATCCTCTAGTGTTCAAAACTTGGTACTGTAATATAGTGGCAATGTGCATCAACCTAATCATAAAAATACAATTTAAATACAAGTTAAGACTTGCATCAATACAGTATTATGAGCAGTCACCCCAATGAATAAAAAAAAAATGAAATAAAAAGGAAGGTCCTAAGTATGGTGGAGGAGACCGTTTATTGTAGATATGAGGGATGAATAGCGAAAAGCAGTGATATCTGAGAGATCTGTAGTTGAACATGACCCGGAGATAGGCCATGTGAGGAGAGTAGGGAGGGGAGAAGGAAGAGCCAGAGCAGGAGAGTAAAGGAAGACAAAAAAGGACCAGGCATCCAAAGTGGCTGGATTTTATAGAGAAGGGCAACTGGAGAAAGAATATTCCAGACGTTGGGCTGGAGAAGTTTAGGGTAGGGGGAGTTGTATGCACTAGCCATATCCTGTAACAGGTGAGCACTGAGAGATGGAGAGGACCTAGAGGCCATGTCTGCTTTGATATGTTATACCGGCACCTAAGCTGTTTGTCCTCAGTTTGAGACCTAAAATCCAAGTACTTATTATTTTGAAACAGGCATAATTTTTTTAAAAAAATCTATGAAACTTAAGAAATGCAATAGAAGAGAAGTCCCTTTGGGGGTTGTCACTAAACTTTTGATGACTATGGAATAAACAGCAACAAAAAAGGCAAATTTTCTATAAAGACAACATTAGTTATACTATGTCAAAAACATTATTCAATGAGTGAAATTTTTATAAACAGAGACTTCAGTGTATAGAAACACTCTACTGGATGGTAATAGATTTAACAGAATATAAAGCATACCACCTGCTTTAATAACCTTACAGAGAGCTATAGGTTCAAACATAATCCACAGGAAGTAGTTACTGATGAATCAATTTGAGCAGTAGATATATAAATATTTATATGCAACAAAGAATGAGGTGAGTATTAGGACAGTTACAGATAGTGTTGCAGTTGTAATACTTGAATTGCTGAAGATGGAACTGGAAGCAAAGGCAGATAGAAGGACAGAATTACAGAAGAAAATGGAGTATGCCAAATAGAAAGCCTAAATGAATGAACAGTACTGCATAGGAGGGAGACTGCATGCTGTTTATAAGAATACACAGCATGAATGTCTCTAGGTGGCACTTGCTGGCTTGCAGAAAGCCCCAGCCTTTTGATTCATGCCCAGTATCACAAAAACAGTGCATGGGAAACACATTGGTCTTAGAGAACTCACAGTCTTCTAAATTCTATTGCATTAGAAAATTGAGAAGTAGACACTTAGATTATGACCTAGGACCATAATTTTTGTTTATGTAGTTATTAAACACACAACTATTGCGTCTCCATATAAGCCATTTATAACCTACATATCTGTTTCAGAATAGCATTTATACAATCTTACTTATTAATGTCAAATAAAGCATAATAAAATGTTAGGTTTACTCATATTAACCACATTCAGCTGTGACCCAGAGAATCACCTGTGCTCAGAAGTTGAAACAAGGACTTCTGAGTCTATGAATCCAGATACTTTCTCAAAAATGAGAAAGAAAAGAAATGAAATGAAATTAAATAGCCTTTATGATTTTGAAAAGTTGATTTCAGAAAAGCAGGGAATGTAGTAATAGATGCCTGGGGCAGCAGCTGTGGAGAATGAATGACATGGTCAGCAAAGGGTGTAAATGTTCAGACATAAGTGGACAGAATAACTTTCAGAAATCTCAGGTGTATAATGATGACATGCTGAATTGTAGCCTGTACTCAGTAGTAGAAATTTTCTATGACATATCTTCAGTTCTTCAGGAATCTCACCATAAAAACTGGTAGCCAAGGGAAGCGATGTGTGTGATAACTAATTGAATTGTGATAGTAATTTTATAACATATTTTTTAAAAAGCCACCAGTATCCTTTTTATTTGTCAGGTAGAGCTTGCTAAGGCTGAAAAGACAACTCACCATTATTTTCAGTTTACCCTTACTTCACGTGGTTATTTCTTCCATTTGACCCTTTGAACAACTGACACTGAGAAACAGTGATCTTGTATAAGAAAACAGAGGTCCATTGTGGAAGAATCCTGTCCCCACTGCACAGTCACTGTAGGAGTCAAACTCTTACTGGTAAGTCCTGAATACCCAGTACGCCATTACGCTCTTTTGTTATTGAGACTAGAGCATTTTTTTTTTAATGCAAAGACTTCTAGGATGTCAGGAAGAATATAGCACTGGCACAGAAAAAGGGTGATGTGAACTCAAATTCACACGTAAGATTTCCCTTGTAAAATCTTATACTGTGGATCAAAGCAGGAGCAGGAAGGATAAAACAGGCTTACCCTCTCAGCCCTGACTGTTTTTGAAATTTAGACAATTCAGGTCATTAGTCATAGACTCCTAAGGGGAAAAGTACGCCTGATTCAACACCAGTAAAGCCAGAAGCTCTCTAATTTGCATCCCCTCCTTGGCTAAGGATATCAGATGTGTTCAGGTTGAACAGATTCAAGACTCTTGCTCGAGTAATTTTAAGAAATGTAACAGTCTGAATAGTAATTGGTTATTTAATAATCCTGTTTGCAGTGCCTATATGAGCTCAGTTCACTCTTAAGCACAGAACAGGACCAAACGCCTTAGTTAGTGCTACATTGAAAAAAAAAAATCAGCTGCATATAAGCTCTAAAGTCAACCTGATGTGAAATCCTGAAATACACTTACAAAATGAATGGATTAGTGATAAAATTAATGAGAAAACTGAAGTCTCTGAAATGAAAAAGCTTTAGCATGTGATAACATGATATGTTGCCCTCAAAAGGCCTTTGCAATTAGATTTCCTGAAAAGTCTCAGCCTAGCTCTTCCTGCATCATGGCTATTTTAATATCCAAGCCAAGTTGTCTATTTGTCGTTGTTTCACATTTCTTTTCATACTTTTAGTCATTAATGTCAGTATGTGTAGTGCTCTGATATTTGCCTTTTGGATGTAGAAGGATGCATTTTTATGCACTATCACCAAAAGTTTCATACTACACTTACTATTACTGCCAACTACAACTTCCTCACCCGCTAAAAGGTCTTTAATTCACTACCATTTCACATGCTTTGTACTTTAATATATAGCCTAATTGGACTCGAGCTGACTACTGGAGTGTCACACGCAAAGAACCTCATGGCTCTAATTCCTGAATTTTATATGTGAATATATGCATGACACATTTATACATGCATTTATGCATGCACTGCACTACAGATAACAGTTATATAAACAAGCTTATATAAATGCATTAAAATTGGCTGCATACAGTTGGCAGGAAGTGTGCTTCAATCATACCAGTGAATCTCTGAAACATTGTGGAAAATACACATACATAATCAAATATATAACATAGCAACATACCTATGTATTCCATAATACCCAAGGAAAAATTCTAACTATTGTCTTTCTTTCCTCATCATCCGCTTCTCTTTTCCTAGGAAGCACCAATGTAAAGTGTATCTCTCCACAAATGTTTTTACTAGCACTAACTAAGGCAGTTGGGCCTGTTCTGTGTTTAACAGAGGAAACAATCTTATACTTGCACTGCAAACAGGATTAGTAAATAACCAATTACTATTCATTACATTTCTTAAAACTACTCAAGCAAGAGTCTTAAATCCGTTCAACCTAAACATATCTGTCCATGTTCACCAGAATTTCACTCTCGTATATTTTTTCAGCAAGAACCTATCACAATAGTACCATGTGGTTGATAATAGGTTTGATACAACATATTCGATGATGAATAAAACAGGTACAGTGGAGTTAAGCAGACCTTTCTTGGCAGAGGCAATGCAGATGAAGAGGCAAGGTAGAAGAAAGTAATGAGTACTTGAATAACTAGAGCAAATGAATGTGACTGAGGGGGAAAAGAAGAATGGCCAAATCTGAATCTCGGTAAAGATGTTTGTTGCATCAAGATAGTAATGTGTTTTACAAGATGTCCATATAACCTGTTTTATGTTTTTGAAAGATAATTCAGGAATTATGGGTAGAGAATAGAGCAAGTAGGAAGGGGTCTATATTACAAGCCTCAAAGGCAAGTTGATAGAGATCACTGCACTGAATATATTGACTTAGGACAGAGGTCAAAAATACGGTGATGTGTGCTAACTTTATCTGTTGTTCAGTGATCCCTCTGTTCATATATTGGTGTGTCTGGCAAATATTCTTCCATTATTACTTTTTAGCCTTTTTAACTTTTCATGGTAACAAACTTTTTTCCCTTTCTATGTACTAAACAGATAAAGTTACCCTGTCTGTATTCCTTCATACTCTCTTCCTTCCTCTGAATCTGACATTTCTTGGGCCTAACTAATCTTCTGCTTTTCCTCATATTAGCTACAATCAGACATAAAGACTTCAGAAAGCATGTGAAGGCAGATAAAGTGAAACTAAGACAGGCAAGGAGGCAATAAGATGTGTATTCATACGCGTGTGACTGCTGGGGACAAGTAGAGCTGATTCTCACTGTTCTGCTCTCAAAGTCTAGGAAAAGTACCACCCTCAACAGCCCAACAAAAGATGAAGTGTCTAGGTGACTGTCATAAGGACTCCCACATCTAGTGATTAAGGAGCTCGTCTTATGGCATTAGCATCCTCTTTTGGTGTATTCTGGATGAATCTTGCTTGCAGTAGAGTAGTTTCTAAGGATCACAGAAATAGAGAGAAAGTCAAGAGGGACATGCTTCACAGCTTGAAATCTAAAAAAAAAAAAAAAAACCAACCAACAACAACAAACTAAACCACACAGGTATTTAAGAATACACTAACTCAAAGTTTCTGAACCACAAAAGCTATTTATGTTTCAAAAATACTGTTTGCAGATTCTCTTTTTACGTGTGTAATATGGCTTTTGGGAAAACAAAACAAAAAAATCATGTACTCATGTTTTTCTTGTACTCCATTAAAACTAGGAGAAAGATTTTTATAGTGCTGGAAATATTTAAGGTGATTGTTTTTAAAAGTCTGTTTGCAGTAATCTGTCAGTATTGTGGTAAGCATCATCTGATGCATAAGTATAATTGAACTATGACAAATTCAAACAGCAGGCTAGTTCACACAAATTAATTTCTTAACTGAAATATCTTCACATGTGGTATAACTTATTTTTAGTCTGGTTTAGTTTATGCCTGACAATTGTGATTAGAGTGCTGTTTAAGTCTTAGAATTTGTTGAATAAACAATGTATTCTACTCTATATAGTAATGTGCATACTCAATGCACTTATTTAAATTCAATTCATACTTATACTGTTAAAAAGGCACACATGTATTAAAACTTCACATTGTATCCCTCGAATTTGGATCAATAGTGTCTTCTTAAATATGTTGAAACAATCATTTAAGGTATAATTTCAGCATAATAAGTAAATGCAGGAAGCTACCATGGATAATTTCATAGTCTCTAACTATATTGTGAGAACTTCTCATCACTCCCCTTGATGTAGAGTATATAGTAGAAATCACCACAATTCTTTTTTTTTATTACAAAGAGATTTTTCTAGATTTCCTTGATAATTTAGTGAGACAACTGCATCCATTAGTCATTTTTCATTAGACAGGCCAAGTCATGTAATCTGCAAAAGAAATCTTTCCAAAATACATTTTCAAAATTACTTAAGCTTAATTAAAAAGAAGTTTCCCACAGGTTCCTATATTGCAACTTAAATATGTTATTAAGCAAAGCAGAAACTTATTTCTGCTTCTGGCAAATTTGAATTTTTCCAGGAAGATCCTAACAACTTGGAATCTCTTCTAAACCTTACATCTCTCTCTCTCTTGCTCTCTCAGATAATGTTCAGAACACTATCCATAAGATGGATTACTCATTGAATTTGACTGACTAGAAAAAGTAGCTACCCATTACAGCATCTTCCTTTTTCCATTTCTCACTTTAATTTCAAGTGCTGAACCTAAACAAAGTATATAGAGGCATGTAAGTTTCTCTCTCTTTCTCTCTCTCTCTCTCTCTCTCTCTCTCTCTCTCTCTCTCTCTCTCTTTGTGTGTGTGTGATTTAGAGAGTATCAAATGAGCTTTAAATGAACCTCAACATTAATAAAAGCAAATGAAAGCCAAACAGCTTGAAATTCTCACATTCAATTGTCTAAAAGCTATCAAACAAAATATCATAAATATTACTCACTTGGTTATAATCAGCAACACTAAAAGCAAAATAAAACTCTCATCTTTTTTTCCAGGCAAAATGAAAGCAATGAGTACATTTGCTTGTACTCATTGATTTTTTCATTTAGCTTATCCACTGAATAGACATTATGACCCATGTATGCTTTAATTGCTAAAGAGTCTATGATGATAGACAAAGGATATAAATGAGTACAGTATCTGTCCCTGTTCTGAAATTTATACCTTAAACTATTCTTAAGAATGACTTTATTTTAATAAGTAAAACCAGTAACATAGATAAGCATTATCTATGATAGTAATTCTGTTTCATTAAGCATTAAAGAAAAAAATTTAAGATGAACTCAACAGTGAGCCAGAGCAAAACAAATGGTTTGAATCTAAACATCAACTCCTAGTTCATTCAATTGAAATATTATTTGAATTAAGATAGCACAGAAATGCCACCAGAGATATGATG
This sequence comes from Rhynchomys soricoides, assembly GCA_019843965.1. NCBI lineage: Eukaryota > Metazoa > Chordata > Mammalia > Rodentia > Muridae > Rhynchomys > Rhynchomys soricoides. Next base: position 204,563 of record JADRCH010007279.1, read on the forward strand.
ATTTTAGAACTGTGTGTTACAACTGGCCAAAAGAAAATATACAGAAAACTGACATACATGATTATGCTGCTTTAGCTTGTTTATTTAGGGAAATTGATACTATCATTATAATAAAACTTTCTACTTCTTTAAAGGTTTATGTACTCCAACTCTAAGATATAAACACCTAAAAATAAGAACATTTAGATTACATTCTGTCAGAAAACATGAATTTTAGTTGAATTGTTGTGTTCTACTATAATATCAAAAAACTTAAATTTTACAGAAAAGTGTGGGCCATAATGAATGGACATATTATCTTACGTGAACAGCAAAAGTATAGGTTTTGAGTGCATGGCTTTAGGGTTTAGTATCTTAAAAGTTATGCTTTACTCTTTTGACACAATAATTTAAAAAATATTCAGCCTTGCCACAAATTGAGTATCGAAACTGTGGTTCACTAGGGTGAATTGGAAGCAGTAGTTTTACCTACTCAGAAAAGGGGAATGAAATGCAGTACCATTTAAATACTCATAAACTACACAGATCACACTTTAATTTATTTAAAAGGTAAAGAATAAATTCTTACTTAGAGAAGAGTCACAGCTCATTAGAATCTAAGCCATCATTAAATATTGATTTTGTACGTATTTGAGGCTTAATGACCAACTGTTCATTTCAATCAATAAGTTTCACTATTAAGTAAATTTATTTGTAATTTCAATTGGAAGGTAGTTCCTTGAAAATGTATTACATATTTTGAAAAACATTATTAAATCATATGCCTCAATTTGAAAAGGGATGTGTGTGTATTTTCTTGTACACAAGGAAACTTTTTCAAAAGCTGTATAAAAGGACCATTGGTAAGGAGTCAGAAGGATGTTTTCTGTCTGTTCTAGTGTTACGAAAACGTATTTTCTCTTCTTTGACTTTCAATAGCACTAGCATATTTCTGAGAAGCTTGTTAGAAATATAAACCTTGGACACCAGCTCACAAAGGGTGAGACCCAAGATGCTTTACTTTAGTAATCCCCCCCCATAAGAGTTTTACACTCAATCCAAGATGAGGTCCACTGCTGTTGTGTTTCTTTTACAGTGTTTATGTGAAGACTTGAGCGGGGAGGAGATTAAAGCATAGGAATTTAAGGAAAACATTCCAACAAATAAGTAAATCAAGGACTATGTATGCATAATTTATTAAATAGACCTACCATTGTTTTTGTTATTTTTCTGTCTATTTCTTCTTTAGTTTCTACATGCATTTAGAGATAATCTCAGCAATGTCAGCAAGCTTGGTGGCATAGTTCAAGCTGTGAGGGTTCAATAAATAGGTCGGCAAACATTGCAAATCAACACAGCTTTTGATGAAATGTCAAGCAAGACAGAGCTTAGCTATATTTTGCTCAGCTTGAACTCATAAACCATTAGCTGGCCTCTGTACTTCCAGGACAGTCTGTCTGATAAATAAAATATAAATATTAAGAATAATTTTTAAAGTTTAGAATGATATTAGTAAAAAGGCAATTTGTAAGGAAGAAATGTCAAATGAAAGACAAAGCTAAGTTTCTTATAAATAAATTTAGAGGAAAAGCTGAGACCCACACACACTTTGAAGTTTAGACTGCCTTTTTTCCTCAAAAGACATTCCCCATTTTTAAAAGGCATATTTAATTATTTAACTTTAACATGTTTAGCTTCTACTCCTTCAAAAAAGACTATAAATCTGAACAATGATAGAAAAATCTTGCCCAAATAGGAATCTGTTTGAAATTTATAACAGTGCGATTACCTAGCATTTAACACTTTAGCGATACTGGTGGTATATATTGACAAAATATCTATGCTATTTTAGAGTTTTAGGATAGTTTGCAATATGAAAACTAATTTAATTAAACAGTATTCCCTTTTACCTCACTTGAAAAGTATCATTTAATAATAAAATGTAGGCTTCTAACATCATTCTTCCACATTTCAGGTAATTGGGCAAACTGGAATTACTATTTACAATATGTATCTCATTTTATTTCCAAAATCATATATCTGAAATTGTTTAAACTACTATTCACAGCGATCTTTATTATTTTTCTTTTATTTCATACATAACTTCTTGAAAATATATATATTATACATTAAACACAAGTTTTTCTACTGTTAAGATCAATTTCCTTCACATTAGTTTTCCAATTAGTTTTATGGTGGTAGAAACCAACTTTGAAGTAAAAATGTAATTGTTTATCAATTCACATCCAGGTCATTATTTTTATGATATTCTTGCTAAAAATGATTTTGTGATTCTGAGGATAAAAAGTTCTTAAAAGCCATAGGCTCAAGAGCAGAATTTGGGTTCCTTCTCGTGGAACAGATTAGATAATTCTATAGGTCACTGATGTGAAATTCTTATCCTTTCTGCTTTACAACAAAAGCCCCAATTTAACTTTTATAGAAAGACATATTGAACAGGAGCGATTCACAAACATCCAGAGGTTGCAAATTGACCAAAAGAGTCACCTTTAGGGAAGCCTGTTTCCAAATTCTTGTGGCATATATCATTCTTCTGAATGGCTGTTGGTTATCTGCAGCTTTTACTCACCAGAAGAAACCTCAGACATTTCAAATTCTGCGGAGGCTGGTGACACCTTCATAGGAAAGCAGTTGGCTGATTTCCCTGTTGGTACTTTTCTCTTACACATTCTATGGGGTAGGACAAACCTGGAGGTAGAGTCATAGCTAAACACAGATAAAGCGGGTCCATAATCTCTAAGCAGCCTGACAAAAGCAGACAAATGCTCAGTCCTTTTGCACCTGTTTCTTCCACTCCAATTGCTTTGAATAGTGAGGTGTTCTTCACAGATTCGGCTTCACAGACAGCATTTTGCAAACACTCCCCTCTCCCTGCAATGGTTTCTTCCCTCCCAGGCTCAATCTACCTGATTATGTTCCCCTCTAATCAGTAACCTCAGTTCCTCCAGTAATAACTGTGTCATCTGCTTTATATAGGATTTCTCTAAGACTGAAGCATCACTGGAGCGGAGAAATAGAAGAGCTGATTATTATGAGGACACCTGTATTTTTGTCTAGTCTTCATGTGAACTCGACAGTGCACTCATTTATTTAAACATGTTAATGAAAGAGAAGCAGAAAGGAGGAATCATAAAGAAGACACCGGACTCATAAAGTTGTGCACCTGTGTGATGCTAAGAGATGAAGAAAACAAACTCTAAAAATGCCCAGTACTACTCAAAATGCATCTCACCATCCTATGACAGTATTCAAAGGGAAAACGACTGCTTGACATTCAAATATCTTCCTCCACATAAACCTTTGAAAAAGCTATTCTAAAACCTGAAACAAACTGAAATGCAACACAAGCCACAACACAGGAGGTACTTCTTAAAGCAAATGGGGATTATTTAAGATTGAAGCTAAAATCCATCCATGTAAAACCAGTTTATTTTTTAATAAAAGGAATAATCCCTGAAACTTAACTTAAAATTGCACTTGACGTTAAAACTTAAATCAGCATCTTACTTCTTGAAAACACAGAATTGTTCCAGCCTTTTGTAATGAAGGTTTCTCTGAGCATAAGAAGACTGGAGTGGATTTTCAGATTAAAAATAAAACTCTTAAGTATGTCAATCCTCATCTGATCAAAGCATGTAAATTACATTTTTCAAGTGCTTCATTAACTACATACTAAATAGAGCTGTCATTCTGTATGTTTTCTCTAAAGTAACGTGTTAATGTGATTGAAAGTTCATATAAAGAATCCTAGATTTGGCCTTTATTTCCCCTTAGTAGACTCAGTGCCTGACATAGAAGCCTGGCCAAGAATAAGTGTTCCATATGTGTTAGTTAATACAAACAAAACCACACCATTTACAACTTTTTTTGTCATTCCCACAGATATTTTTTTCAAAAGCTATGTCCTGCACTTCTTTAATTTTTATATAAGTCACAATTATACAACATTCTGAATAATACCTAAAAATGTACGTTTTTTTCTTTAATGTAAAACAATCATCTATTATAATCATATGATGTGTTGAAGTGCTAAAATGTGATTGATGTTTTTTGATCTATGCTTCTCATTGTACTCTTCATTTCCAGATGCAGAAATTTCATTTGGAGAGAACAAACAGGAGATATTGGTGGTGAAAAGCTCATTAATCCTACCACATCCCCTTGTCTACAAAGGGTACTGCATCCAAATTACAAAAGAACTAAAGAAATTTTGCAGCATGAGTGTATAATTAGCAGTGCTGCTAAGTGAAAGGAAAAGGAGGTTGCTTAACTTAATTAACTGTAATCATTACTCATTGTCATCCTACTTAGAAAGATTAGTTTGGGTATTTTATCTCTCTCGTATAACATGAGGTATTTCTACTTCCCTCTTAAACGTATAAACAATTATAATACAGAGATAGGATTGCCTTGACTTTTCAATCAGATAAAAATTTTCCTGAAAAAAAAATAGCAAATTTTACATATTACTTAAGGCAGCAGAAGATAAGTAATGGGAAAATATTTTGTTAGGCTAAAGCTAAAGAATGAAAGAAAATGGGTAATTATGAGATTAGTGTCTTGAAGAGAAAAAATAATCAGTGGAATTCTATATATGAGTTTCTGGGAAGACAATTAGTTCTTGGCTAAGGAAAAGGAAATAATAGCTTAAGTTCTAAAGTGCAAGTTCAAAGGTAAGAATCTGATGATGTGGCACTTCTCATTAAGCTGAGTACCACTGAACATCCAAGCAAGATGCCCACGTTATTTTCAAGGATATTTGGCTAAGGAGTCCCTTCCTATGCTTTATCCATTCAGTAGAAGATATCTGCATGAACTTTATCCAAATCATCAAGGATCCAGAACAAAGACCCTTCATTAATTCACAAAGAACCAGGTCCTTGCTGAACTTTGTTTCATTTGGTTTCTGATTATAAGAGCAGAAACGGTTTATAAAAACTGCCTCCTAAAAGCGACTTAGGATTACTGAGGATTTTCTATATCAGGAATGTAACCATGAGTTTCAAGTATGGGTATTTTCAGGTATTGGTATCTCAACAGTCTTTGATGCAACTCTTGTGTTGACATCATTTTGACTAGTCCATTTCACGGAGGAAGAACTTAGTAGCCCAAAAGGTACTCCTCCATCCTTTCTAATTAGAAATAGATATGAATCCAGTTCTGCTGGTCTCCTTAGACCAGCATGTCAAAAAAGGCTAATGTGCACACACATCAGCTAAGAACCTTGGTAAAAGTAGATTAAGAATTAATAACTTTCCTTCAGTGTCTGAAGGACAGACCATCCAGAGACTGACCCACCTAGGGATCCATCCCATTTGCAGACACCAAACCCCCACACTATTGCTGATGCCAAGAAGCACTTGCATACAGGGGCCTGGTATGTCTGTTTCCTGAGAGGTTCTATCAGTACCTGACCAATACAGATGCAGATACTCACAGCCAACCATCAGACTGAGCTCATGGACCCCAATGGAAGAGCTAGGGGAAGGACTGAAGGAGCTGAAGGGGATTGCAACCCCATATGAAGAACAATATCAACTAACTGGACACCCAGAGCTCCCAGGGACTAAATAACCAAATAATACTCCATGGTTACCACAGAGTAACCATGTATACTCCAACCAAAGAGTATACATGGAGGGAGCCATGGCTCCAGATACATACGTAGCACAGGATGCTCTTATTTGACATCAATGGGAGGGGAGGCCCTTGGTCCTTCAGAGGCTTGGTTCTCCAGCATAGGGGGATGCTAGAGCAGTGAGGTGGGAGTGAGTAGAGGAGTACCCTCAAAAGGCAAAGGAGACAGGGAGAGAGAGGGTGGGACGGGGGATTTGTGGAGGGGTAACCAGGAAGTGGGATATCATTTGAAATGCAAACGAATAAGATGATTAATAAAAAAAAGAAAAGAAAATAATCAATAACTTTAGAATACAGATGCATCCTACATTGTCAAAGTCCCACATACTGATGTTTCTGATGGTAGCAGTCTTGGAACAACATACTAGGTATCAAGGCCCTAGCTCAATAATTATGAAAAGTAATATTAGAAACAAATAGAGTATTTTGAAAATCCCTATAATCAACCTGCACTTCATAACAATGAAATTAGAATCTTTGAGTATATGAATTAAACAATTTAATACACAACCATGCTGGAGAAACTGTGCTCGCAGATTTGTTTTGAAAATCAATGTGTAGCAGAATCTTCAAATGTCTGCGTAAGAATATATAGATATAAGTTTGCTTAGGTATATAGAAAGAACTTGGGCATTGACAAATTAATGTAGTTTTTGAGCCTTTTTGATATCTAAGAAAAGTTGTGAACTACTTCATAGGTCATGCACCTCACATCAATTCAACCAATACTGAAAAGCAACTGTATTACTAAGGCAACAGTGCTGAGGAGGCTGACTTGTTTTCAGGCATATTCTCTAGTTCTGAAGCTTAATAACATATCTTTCAAGCAAGATATCCCAGTATCTCTGAAACCAGAACACCCTGAAACCAGCCTAGACAATTGGTTATTGCTTTTTGTGGTTATCAGTGTTCTCACTGTATATTCTCAAGAGTTGTTTCTACATTCTTCTTCTTGTACTTCATTGTACAGTAAATCTATTACTCTGCCAGTGTTTCAGTGCAAAGTATATTCATATTATATGACATCTACTATATTCCCAGGATAGCTATATAATTAAAAGTCATTGATTTTGAAAAGAACACAGTGCAAAGTTAAAATGAATACAGAAAAAAAATAATCTTTAAGCTCAGTAATGTCAGCCCAATGTATTACTCTATAGCTAAAACCTAATGCACAAATGATCCCCAACTTCTCTTCAAGAATTTGTGAGAATGAGAGTCATTTTGACTGGTAACTCATTTTCTCATCCTGGGACTTTTAGCATGACTGTTATTAGAGAATATATCAGCTTAAACATTATTATGAGCAGTGGGGGAAAAATTTGAGTATTCTACAAATATAATGAGTATGATCCAAATTTTTCTTCCTGATAGCTCTCAAGAGCACATACAGAGAGGAATGCGTTCAATAGGTTCCTTACAATTATTAAGGTCTTTTTTCAAACATTTCTTTCAATGGAGATATTGACAGCGGCTCTGGACACTACCATGTGTGAAAGTGGTTAAAAATGGATAGAGTAGGGCAGAAGTCCATTCCCATAATTTATCCTCAGGCCACTGGACCAAGAAGAGAAACTGTTTTTTTGTGGGTGTCTCATAGAATGGGCTTCTTTTATTGTTGTTTATTATTGTTAAGATTTAATACACATATACATCATCTATTAGCTTTCATAGTGGCATCTGAGGTGGTAAAATTTTGGGGGACAACTAGAACTGATTTCAAGGAGAAGGAATTAGAATTTTTTGAGATGAGGAAATTACCTAAACTTTCTGTATTATCAGACCTTAAATCCATAACAGAGTGGCCCTATGCCATATAGATTCACAACTCCAGTTTGGAGATCAATGCAGATGAACTATGGCTAGAATTCCAGTTCTTCTTTGTAGTATAGTTTCACATGATTTGAACCATGGTTTATTATCTGTAAAATGGGTATGATAATTTGCAGCTCCCTAAGGCTTATATCAACTGCAAAATATTTAACGAAATTTTTGGTGCATTCACAGCTAAATAAATGATGACTGTTCTTTATCAACAACATCAGTAAGATTGTAACAACTCACTTTTCTTAAGGCTTTTAGAGCAGTGGTTCTCAACCTGTTAGTTGCATCTCCTTTGGTGTCACATTTCAAATACCTGCATATCAGATATTTATATTATAATTCATAACAGTAGCAATGAAATAATTTTATGCTTGGAGGTCACCAAAGCATGAGGAACTGTATTTAAGAGTCACACAGCATTAGGAAGACTGAGAAGCACTGCTTTAGAGAAAATTAAGTAAGCAAGACTTTGAACTGTAATACACCATTATGTTACTGTAGACTTTTCCTCCTACTTTTAGTACATATGATTTCTGGATCTTAATTTTAGAGGAGCATGAGTGATAAGAAAAGAAGATGCAGAATTTTTGCAAATATTTGGATAGAGTAACTGTTGTGAGAGACTAGATTCCTACTGGGAGTTGATGTCAGATACAGGTCGGGTTGCACAACCCTAAATATACAACACATCAGGGAACGATGTGGGCTCTAGATGCACAGTCCAGAAACTAGAACTTCAATAACCTGGCAATTTGCTGAGTAAGGTGGAAGTAAATGATCAGAGTCATAACTGGGCTGCAGTAATGTCGTAAAGGTATACTTTTAACAACACAGAAGTCTTCATTTATCACCTAAGGAGGAGCTTTACGTTCTGTCATTACGTCTTTTTTAAAAATATTGGTTATTTTAGTTATTTACATTTTAAATGTCATCCCTTTTCCTGGTTCCCCTCTGCGAAGCCCTTATCTGATCCCTCCACCCCTTGTTTCTATGGGAATGCTTCCCCACCCACCCACCCACTCCTATCTCACTGCCCTGGTATTCCTCTATACTGGGGAATTGAGCCTTCATAGGACCAAGCGCCTCTCCTTCCATTGGTGCTAGATAAGGCAATCCTCTGCTACATATTCAGCTGGAGCCATGGGTCCCTCCATGTGTACTCTTTGGTTGGTGGTTTATTCCCTGGGAGCTCTGAGGGCTCTGGTTGGTTGATATTGTTCTTCCTATGGTGTTGCAAACTCCTTTAGCTCCTTCAGTCCTCAGTCATTATGTCTTAATTAGGGTTGTGATGAAGCACCACAACCAAAAGCAAGTTGAGGAAGAAAGGATTTATTTGTCTTATATATCACCAGTCACAGTCCACTGAGGGAAGCCAAGGTAGAAATACAATCCTTGAAGGTAGGTGTTTATGCAAAGGCCACGGAGTAGTGATGCATACTTGCTTATTCCCCGTAGATTGCTCAGCCTGCATTCTTAGAGAACCCAGGACCAGGAATGGCACCAACCTCAATGGGCTGGGCCTTCCTCCATCATTCTCTAAGAAAATACTCTACAGGTCTGTGTACAGCCCAGTCTTATGGAAGCATTTCCTTAATTGAGGTTTCCTCCTTTCAGATGACTTTAGCTTGTGTCAAGTTGACATAAAACCAGCCAGCACACATTAAGTTTAGAAAAGCCAAGATTTTTGGAGTGCTTTTTCTATCTTCTGTATGGTTTCCACAATCATTCCACCATAGATGAGTGTGCCTATGCAACTCCTTCATAACTCGATGATTGTTTAATATCATTTTTTCATATCTATGTCTTTCAAATGGATGGAATTACAGCAATTTTGAGGAGGGAAAGGGGTCAAGAATAAAACCCTCCCACAATTTAAGTACATCTTCTTCAAGAAGTCAAACAGGATGAAAATTTGCTTATTTGTAAATAGTCAGTGTTAATTTTCATCACAGGCAATGACCACAAATTGTTTCTGATCTGGGATCACCTATAAGGAACTTTTGCCTAAAGTATCACACACATATCCAAGTGTCAAGTTTCTGTATAAACTTTAACGACTGAAAGGATTTCAGCCAACTTGGGAACTATTATTTCATTGTGCCTCTTTGATCAAACAAACCTCAGAGTTCTCCTTCCTTAGCTTTAAGCTTTTCTCAATGAACTGAGTAATGGAATCTAGGGATACCTTTAAATCCCACAGTAGAAGTAAAAAACCTTACCCACTGGTAAGTAAAAGGATATTTCTGGCAACAAAACCTGGGGGTATAGCTTTAACTCGGTTGGCCTTCAATTAAATGCTACTTGGGAACCCCTGAAGGTAACAACAAGGACTTAGTGTGAAATAAAATGTCCACAGACATTCTGGAGAATAACTGTCTCATAGAATGGTGCAGATAACACCTGGCTCTAGGATTATTTGAAAATCACCAAAAGTTCAGCGTGGCTACAGTTAATAATGATATATTCTCTATTATGGATAGCAGATAAGATAGACTGCTAATACTCCACAAAAGCAAAATAAATATGAATGTCAATTATCTTAACTAAACTTTTCTGCAATGTATATTTCAGAACATTACATTGTACTCTATATTCACAATTATTATTTTTTTATGTTAAAATTTACTTTATTAATGAGACTAAAAACTTTGGTAGGAGGAAATTCCGATTTCCCCTGTATCAGTATTTCTCAAACATGATAATCAAATGAGGTGAGTAGACAAATGAGATTTTCATATATAAACAACACTTAAGAAACTATAGACAAAAATTGTCTTTGGTGTAATAAAAAAGAAACCAAGGTATTCTTATTGATTCAGATAAGGTACCTATCAGCAACCACTTATATTTAAATGTGATTACAGTAACATAACCCCTCTTTTTCCTGCTGTGATTTCAAAGGCCCACACCCTTCCCAGTTGGCTCTCTTTGCCTCATAGTTCTGGATCAGATTGCAAGCAAGCACTCAAGTATCATGTTTGCTTGCCTGCTGCCATGCTCCCTAACATAATGGTCAGAGACTCGTCCTCTGAAACAGTTAAGTACTAATGAACTCTTCTATAACACACCTTGGTCAGGGATATTCACAGCAATAGAAAATTTATACATATGCATGTATATAAATACAACCTGAACAAGACCTGTGCAATGACACCATCAGCTGACATGCCAAAATGGATTGAGGATGTCTTATAAGGCCTAATCTCAAAAAGAAAAGCTACTAAGAACTAGTCTTACCCAGGGAAAAGTCTATTGATAGGTTATCCAATCCCAAGTTGTCTGCCCTAACTACATACATAAATGCATAAATGGACTTCACAATTATTAGTTTTAATTAGAACTAAATGCTCCTTATAAATATCTTCTATACTCAGAACACCTATGAAAACTTATTTTCTAAACCCACTAACATATCAGAGACTATAAGCAAACAGAACTGCTTCTTTCACTTGTAGTTAGCATTCAGTTAAGGACATATCCACACGATATTAAAATGTTATGTATAGTATATAGTTTTTTAATATCACAGAATGTCTGGAATTGACTTAGAAAATATGAAATTAAAGGCATATCTCTGGATATTTTCAATACTTTTATAGATATATTAAGCATACATTTATCTTTCTCTGTTAGGTTATTTCCATGGTTAAAAATTAGAAGAAAATTAATCAAAAATAGGAATGAAAATTATTCTAATATTTTCAACTAACAAATTTGTATGTCTTTAATAGAAAATCAAATTCTTAAGTGGTATTTCATTATATATATGCATATATTAAATATATATAAATATACATTAAAACATTAGGCAGTTTACAAAATTGCTTGCATAATACTAAAAGTGCATTAAACACCTTGGCTCCAGAGACTAAGTACCTGTTTTAGAATTCTGGCTCTTTTTCATACTGGCACCATAATCTAGAACACTATATCCCATCATGTTATTAGACCAATTATCTCCTTTTGAAAATGGTATAATAATAATACTTATGTCACAAAATTATTGTGAAACATAAATGGGTTAAATTTAACATGTACAGTAATTCAAACATTTCCTGAAACACTGGATACTAAATGGCCAATAAACAATGGCTATCATGTGCAATAGACAGATTGCTATTTATTATGGATTAGCAAAATTATGAGTAACTATAGAGGGAGAGGTGGGTGGGAAGTCCTATTGGTAGGCCCCGGTGAGGAGCTACTGACATTTGATGGCCACTGGGAGAAAGTCTTTAAGACTGTTAATCCTCTGGTAGATCAACCACTCTACAAGGCAGTCCCCAAACTCTAGAGAATTTGGGAAATAAAACATAGATACTATCCATTGGTTGGTTGTAAATATCTGCATCTGACTCTTTCAGCTGCTTGTTGGGCATTTCGGAAGGCAGTCATGATAGGTCCCTTTTTGTAAGCGCTCCATAGCATCAGGAATAGTGTCAGCACTTTGGGCTTCCCATTGAGCTGGATCCCAAGTTAGGCCTGTCACTGGACCTCCTTTCCCTCAGGCTTTTCTCCATTTTTGTCCCCCAATACATATACAGCAGAGGACTGCCAGGTCTTGACTCAGTCAGAGAAGAGGCACCTAACCTCAAGAGACTGGAGGTCCGAGAGAATGCGTCAGTGTGTTGGGGTAGGGATGGGGGAGGACATCCTTGTGGAGATGGAGGGGGGCGGGGAGACCGTATGGGATATGGAATAGTCAGAGGGTGGGCCAGGAGGGGGCTAAAATCTGGACTGCAAAAAAAAAAAAAGATTAAATAAAAAACTGGTAGGGGGGAAGGAGAAAACAAAGTTTCATGGGTAAGGAGGTAGAAGTGGATTTGAGTAGACATTAGGGAAAAATAAATATGATAAAAATAAATTGCCTAAATGTCTCAAAGAATTAATAGAATATTATTTTTAAAACTGTGAGCAACTGTTAATCTCACTGGGTTTTTCATAGCACTCAAAGAAACAAATTTTCGTTATTTTTGTGTCAGGAAAATGAAATTCCTCTAAATATTTGCAAAATATTTACTGAGGTATTACAAAGATGTCATGCATAAGGACCTATTCTGAGGCTAAACTTCTATGGAATAGAGCAGGTTGAAATAGAAAATATCACTTCCCCAATTGAGTGACTTGATTTATTAGTGCTATGTTCTGAAACTACTCTTCCTCCGTAAATTCTTATGTTGAATTAGAATCCCCAAAGGCATAGTATTAATAAGATATGAGGTGATTAAGCCATGAGAGTGAAACTCTCCTCAGTGCAGTTAGTGCCCTTTTAGTAGATAGAAGCTGGTTCACCTGTTTTCCCATTCTGCTATGTAAGAAAACAGCAAGAAGGTGCTATTTATGGAATACAGAGTAACCATATTTCTGTTTTTATGCAAAGTAGTCCAGCTGGAATAACTTTCTCTACACATTTAATCACAGTATTTCAGTTTAGATAAATTTAATGAACTGATTTTTAAATGCTGGATATATATTTTATGTGCCAGAAACTGTAACTTATGCTTCCTCATATTTTCAAAGTGTCTGAAAATGGTAAGGTATGAATAACTGCTTGATTAATAATATTCACTTAGTGAATCCAAACTCAAGTGATGCATATATGTATATATAAATAATACATATTTTTGCAACAAGCTGGTAGATACGAAGAATTGGAGAAAAAATGATGGCAGAGGACAGGGTTTCTAGAGACATCATTAATTTTAATTCCCATTTAGTATTATCAACAAGTTTAGTATGATATATGCAACTACAGATGTATTGAAAAACATCACCGTATTTAAAATAGTAAAGATTGTTCTTACTGCATAATTGATATTATTCTATTTTTTTTTCGTTTATTAACTCAATTGTCATAGTAACCCTATAAAGATAATAAGTATCACTAACACGATTTTATGAAGAAAGTGAAGGGGGTAAATGACCTATCTATCAGTACAGAGAGAAAATGAGTTAGGGTTTCAATACAGAAAGTTAAGTTTGAGTTGTGTTTAGTATTTTTACCATTATATTCCTTGTTTGCTTTGTTGTTGCTGCTGCTGTTGTTGTTTGAGTAGGTTTTGCTATGCTGCCCTGCTGGCTTGTTGTTCATGAAGCAGTCCAGGCTGGCCTCAAACTTACAACAACCTTCCTGCCTCAGCTTCGCAATGCTGGGGTTACCAGCATGTACACCAGGCTAATCACTAAATCATTAAACACTGATACTCTATTATTTCCATTTATATATGTATCTCTTCCTCTTCAGTGAATACTACTTTATTAATGATCATGGAGTTAGAATAAATATTACCATTACCTATTCGAGAGAAACATTAAACAAAGATGACTAAATGTAATCCTGTGGTTATATAGTGTCAACAAAACGTCCATTTAAATTAGAAAATACAAATTCTAACACTAAAACCATTCTCCTAACTCTTGTTCTCATACCTCTAGGATATTTCACTGGAACATGCAACAGAGGTGGTATGAGACTTAAGACTAGTTGTACAAGACAAATGATGGGAACATGGGTCCTTGCAGAAGCTACTTCATTCTCTTTGCAGCTATTTCTGATTTCCCCATGGTCCATCCTCTCTTCAGTTTTTATTCATTTTCAATGATATCCATTATGTTTTCATTATGATTAATTTTAACACACATAGGGCATGCATGACTTGGAAAACAATAATAAGCATCCCTTTATTTTCATCCTGTAATAGATAACTGTAAAGTAGAATCTTCTATTTTTCTTTGGAAAGTTAGTTATTTCAAATGATATTTTTGCTGGAGCACACAGGGTAAAAGACATATCGCTAAAGCAAAAACTTGAAAGAATTTTTCCTGAAGCAGACACAGGAGAAAGGATGATTTGCTAGAACAGACACAGGAAAAATGATTTCCTGAAGCAGACACAAGTGAAAGTATGTTTTGACATAGTAAATACGTGAAAGGACCCAGGATGAAGGATTATAAATATGACCCCACAGACAGTGGGATACAAACACTGAGCATTGGTTTGGTTGCTCTGCCTCACTATTCTTCACTAAAGACATGCATTTCATTAGCCTTACATAGCATTGTAGAGCTAAACTTGTGGTATCAAGGCCATTGAGAGAAAGGTGCCAAGAACTGCTTCTGAGGTTCTTGCAGCATCTTCCCATTTCTGCATGAATTGGAATATTTAGACTCCCAGTTCTTTGCCTTTTAATTGTTTTATGTGATGTGGTTCTGCTTGGCATTTTTGCTATCAATATTTAAAATCCATTACTCTGTATTGAAAATATCACAGGCACATTCTTTAGTCTGTGATCAGTTCATTTCATTAATTACATCACCTGTTAGAGTCCTGAAATGCTGTTTAATATCTAAGAATTTCAAGTGGGTTTGCCCAGCAAGCATACTGGCAGTATATATAATAAGCAGGGAATTTCCCTTTAACATTATGGAAGCTATTTTCAATATTTTAGATTATTTTTAGAAGGGATGGTTTGTAGGTTGGTCTTGTGTTAGGCAGAAATTAAAGAAGAAAGGTTTCTATATGCTTTCTAGGTTTTCTTATGTCATCTAGAAATTTCAGACAGAAGAAAATATTGCTATTTTATATATAACACTTTAAACACTTACTTAGACACCATATTTTAATTGAAAAATCTAGGATTTATTTTGGGTAATTTCCTTCTCCAAAACAATAATTAGTATGACCTCAAATAAATCACTATCCTTTCTGATTCTCTTTTTTTCATCCATAAAATAATAAGTGGGCTCAATTTTAAAGTCCATCTAGCTTCACCATTCTAGATCTTGCACCTATTGACTTATACACTATAACTGCTGTGAAATATACATGTATACAATTATGGCGATGAACACTTATGACTACACATAATAGATTTTCCTGACAGAAAAACTGTGCTGTACTTCTAATGGGCACTCTGGCCCTGGAATAAAAAATCTATCCTACAAATGCTAATGGAAATGATCCCAAAAGGTCTTCCATCATGAATTAAAGAAAGTTGACCAAACATACAAAACCTCTAAAACCAACTGTTTATTTTTAAATGATTGGGTTGATTCCATCTTCATATATATTTGTATATTTATGTATATGAAGTCATTAGTATATTTATACTTTATAATCATGACAGTAATTACCATGCAAAGTTTAAGTGGCATGACACTTGCCAACAGTTCTACAAAGTAAGTAATGATATTACCCTCATGTTCAAAATAAGGAGACAGAAGCAAAGGCTAAGCATCTTTTTCAAGGTCATAGTTATTCAATAGGATTATTGAAATTTGAACTCAACAATCAGGATGGCTCTAGAAATCATCCATGAAATAGATGTCTTTAACAATATAGTTGTGACTATCCATTCTCTTGTCTGCCTATCTATACTGAAATCAAATTTTTATTTATTAGTCTGTTGGGATAGTATGACTTTATTCTTCCGAAAGAATTGTCAGTATGGCCTTATTACCTGTCAACCATTTTAGGTGAATGACTGCAAATTCTCTCACATGTTCCTCAAACATGTACCTTGCTATATTTATGAACCAGTGGAGCTAACTATGGAATAAAAATACATGAAAAAGTGATATATTAGCTATAGAGGATGAAAATGGAAAAACATGTGGAGTTGGGGTTTTAGTCATATATCTCTATGAAGACTTTTTTGAGGAGATGAAACACTCATATTTACTTACCCCAGATAAGGAACCCACAACAGACCAAAATACATATTGTAAATCCCTGCATGCATGAAACGGCCAGTTCCCACCCATTGACTCTAACTGCTGGACCCAGTGCCTTGAGATGTATGAATGGTCAGTCTCCACTTCCTAGACTATATTATTGTCTGTAATGGTCATTTCCAACCCTTCAAGTTGAAGAAGAGACCAAGCTCCACTCTATAGAGGAAAAAATGCCCAAGACCGGGCCATGGAATCCTGCCATCCTTAGGACATCCTGGAAAGCTCTGCACTATCCCTACCCCATGTCCCAAGGAACCCTATATAAAGCCTGACTCCCAGTCGGTTGTTTGCTGTGTCTCTCCCAAGAAGTGACAGCCATCCTCTTGTCCTTCCCAAAAAAATCTCTTATGTGAGGTTTATTGTGTGGTGTGACTTTGTGCTATTCCTTGCTCTCCCCTGCCAAGATGGGTTTCCCTTTAGAGCTGTAACACATATAAAAACACCATCAAGGTCCAACTTGGGGAACCAATGAGGTTTTGTTGAGGTTACTTACAAGAATATGGGTGAGGGGTTACTTACAGGGGCAGAAATGTCTCCAAGTACAGTTGCATCATCAAAGCCCATGCAACATAGATGAAAGCTCAGAAAAGATAAAAATGTGAGCACAATTCAAAGCCTGCAGGCAGCTCAACAGGTTGGGAAATGTTCTTTCGAAGTAACTAAGTTGGTCTAAAACCTCTCCCAAGGCCTTCAGTTTGTCTCTGCTTCTTTTTCAGACTGGTTGGCTGATCTCTGCTACTTCTTAGCTGCTGGACTTGTCTGAGAGGGCTTTTTTTTTTTTTTGGTTTTGTTTTGTTGTTGTTTTTGCAACTTAGTATCTTTGAGGGTGAAACTCTGCAGTCTTAGTTGTTTATTCTTTGGACAGAGTTACCTAGTGAATCTGATCAGTTTCAGGGACTTCCTGAGGCTATTTTGAGTTGTTTATTTTCTATTTTAACAAGTCAGGCAAATCCCAGAAGGAGCAATGTTTTAATCTCATGGCAACTAATATACAAAAGAAGATTAGACAGAAACTGAACATATGGAGTAGAAAATAATGAGTGAATCTATCAAGTCAGTTCAATGAGTTTCATTAAAACAGTGCACATGTCTCTTATCGGCAGCCTATAACAAAGGAAATAATTTTACATGTTCTGAAAACATAACACTTGATGATCAGAATTAATTTCTAAAATTTCATGCATTGTACAAATGCATATATCTTTTATTTCAGGATTTTATATACCTCAAACAAATCCTCAAATAATAAATACTTAAAGATTGCTTCATTGAGCTGAAAACCTAGAAAGAAAATTAAAGGTAAGAAACTTAAATTGACTCAATGCAAACTAGTCAATTTTTAAATGGAATAACTTAAACTTAATGATTCACATGGTTCCCTATTGTCCAATGTCATCTAGCACAGGACAATTTTATATATATTATAAAACAGGCAGAGAAAGGGGATTTTAAAAACCATATAACCATATAACTGATTAGTACTTTTATTTCCACATTTTTTTTTAACCACAGATATAAACAGTTCACAGCATCTCCCAAAGAGAGTGGCAGGTTCTGTACTGGTTAATTTGCTACCTTTCAAAGGTGAGGTTAATGAATTTGCATTAGCAATAAAAATTGAATATGCTATATTTTATCATTAGCTATCTTAAGTAGTCTAATGCATTGCAATAAATGTGAAATTAAAAATTATTTTAAAAAGGAAGTACAGATTTTGAATTTGAACATGTCACATGTGATCTAATATGGCCTTTCATGTTTGTCAACATACAAATGATTTCTAAAGGAAGTGATTTCTTTTTCTAAGGAAAGTAGAATTATGGACTCAAATACCTGGTGTGGTCTTTTAAATATCTGTTTGAAATAAAATGGCCATTTCAAATTAACTTGCCTATAAAATATTTTATATATCAGTACATGGAGTATATGTAACTAGAAGGCAATCAGAATAAAAAACAGAAAAAATGAAAAAGAAAAGAAATATAATCATAATTTCTGTTATTTTTTAATGTTTTGTTGTTAGAGATTGAACATAAGACTTTGCATATGCCAGCTCTGAACCAGCTAGGGTTACATGTATTAGTGCAATCATAAAGTTTAAGTTTACAAACTAAAGAAAAAAGTATTTACATATTTTTACTAGTATTTTACCAGAGATATGTTAATCAGAGCATATGTAAGTATAATCTTGTATTTATTATTTAAATTACATTTTTATAATCACTAACATTGTGAATTTTATAAATAGAAAAGTAGTAATGATGCTTATGATTGCTATGGTATTATTAGAATATAAAAGTAGAATATTTTTTACATAGTACATTATCAAATACTTATTATAGTCATTTCATATTTTGAGAAATTGAGTCTTAGAAAACACTAATCTCATAGTTTAAGCCATACTACGTGAAACTTTTTAAACTTTAATTATAACAAATTTATTCTTAGCTCATTAATTTGGTGCCATCATTCTTTAATATAATTTAAAAACTGTCCAAACACTAGAAACTTATTGTTATTTATGTATAGGGTGAAGAGTAGTTGAAAACTTTTGCAAAAAACTTCCAAGTCCTTATTGATGATGGTTTCTGTAAGCATAGTAATTTTGTACACTGTGTAAAGTTTACCCTTGGGTTATTCGAATGCTGACTTCTCTGCCCTTATATCTTGTTTCAATCCAGACAGGTAACTTTAATACTTATATCAAGAATCTCCTGCCTCAGGTTTGTGTAAACAGTTCCTACCATTTATTCTCTGCCTTCACAATAAATGCTGATACTCAATGGCTGGATAGAATAGAGAATAGGGTGGGATGTCCTCCAGCCACAGGAAAGAGAGAGGAATAGAGGGAGATTCAAATCAGCAGGGAGGATGGAAGAATTGGAGCCATGACGAAGTTGTCTGGAGACATCAGGGAAACACACCTGAAGCCCAAAGAGCCAGATAAATAATAATATGCAAGAATCAATGGAGAGGGCTGGGAGGGAGCCAGATTAGTATAGAAAGTTCAAATAGTAGGAAGAACAACAATATCAACCAACCAGAGCCCCCAGAGTTCCCAGGGACTAAACCACCAACCAAGTAGTATACATGAAGGGACCCATGGCTCCAGCCACGTATGTAGCAGAGGATGACCTTGTCAGGCATCAGTGGGAGGATAGGTCCTTGGTCCTATGAAATCTTGATAGATGCCCCAGTATAGGAGAAATGAAGGTCGAGGAGGTGGCAGTGGGTGGGTGGGTGAAAGAACACCCTCATTGAATCAGGCAGAGAGGGGTGGGATAGGGAGTTTCCTGGAGGGGGGGAACTGGGAAAGGGGATGACATTTGAAATGTAAATAAAGAAAATATCCAATAAAAAAAAGAGAGAGAAGGTTCAGATAGATCATTTAACTTCCCAGCTATTGAGGTACAGTTTTAAATAAATCTTAGTTTCTCTGTGTGGTTATTGGGATCTAGCATAAGGTAAAGAAATACAGCTGCTGGATTAATTCACTGCTAATATGTATATTAAAGATAATTCATTTACAATTTTCAACAAAGCAGCAAATGTTTGTGTTGTTTTCTTTTCATGTAGCATTTGAAAGAATATGAAGAGAGGAAATAGACACCAACAATATAGAAGAAAATGAAAACATAGTTTACAAAATACAAAAAGAAAAATATATGTATGAAATATTAGCAATTCTCAACTTGTGGCATCATGTCAATACATGGAAAAAGTATGTTTCAGTATTTTTGGTGCTTCAAATTAGGCATGTTCAATTTATTTCACTATGCTTCGAAGGGTGCGAATGGAAAACCTAAATCTTATGAGTTTAAAATGTTCAATGCCACATAATTTAAAATATAGGATTCTCTGATGTACAGAAATTAAAGTATGGGAGTTCAAGTGCAAATCCAGACCTGTAGATATTCCTATCAATTGGATAACCTGTGTACATTTTAGCAGTAGCCTGAGGTGTTTACAACAGTCTCTATAAATAATATTTGGAGATCTATAATTAAGATTTTTTAACCTATAGAGATAAGTCCTGGCATCAGATTAGCAGGTAACAGAAGACTAGACACTCTAGAGTTATTTCATTAATTGAATTTATCTGTTATTTCTCTGGTGCTTAGTTGGGTATATTATGGACTCAAATTGTTACCAGGAAAAGCATAAAGGAATTGCATTCTAACTTTAATACAAAAATTATAATAAAAAATAATTATTTCCAACTCATAAGGGTATCAAAGTATATATAAATAAGTATGCTATTATTTCTGAGATTCACAGCATGTGTTTTATTCTGCTGGCAATGAAGTTTAGTTCACAAGGAAGGTCCAGAATGGTATTTGGCACATTTGTCTACTCAATAACCTTAATAATATTTATAATTATCAACTGAATAAATTATATTGACTTATAATGTAAGCCCATTATTATGATGAAAATACTAATTTGAAAATTTCTGTTTGTATTTCTAACCAATGAATGCAATTTTCTAAATAGAGTAGCATACACCAGTGAGCAGTAATTGAACTGTCTGTGAATTTTGTTTTCTGGATTTTCTTGGCCTTTGCTCATATGATTCACCACATCTTCTAAGGATACAATTATCTGTTGATACCTCACAACCTGTCATGCTATATGCCATTCCTTAGATGAGAATTAGACTCAAGTATCATTATATACTTAAAATTTTATAATGTTAGCAGAAGCATCAAACAGTAATTAATGATGGGCAAAATGTATGAACTTTATAACCTAAAATACATTTTTATAGTAAATCACAGATTTTTCATTCTATTCATTAGTAGACTGATCTTTGAAGATCATGTGACACTACAATTAAATTTTAAAAGTTGAAATATATCTAACTTAAAATTTAACCTAAAACTGAAAGCTTTACTTTAGCAATTTTGTTGCATTTGGTTTTACTACATCTGCTAGAGAATGCACCAGAGTCCTTTATAGAAATTCACATAAATTGCTCCCCTAAAAATGAAGAAGCAATGTCTCTAATCTTGTGCTTTCATTTGGCTTGATTGCCCCTTCAGCTCGAATGGATGGATGATAATTAGTGGGTGTGGAATAACCAGTACTGCTCAAGAAGCAATTGCCTTTACTGAGAAAGAAAGTTTCTAAAGAAGCACAGTAAACTCCAAGAAACAACCAATTTAAGCTTATACACCTCCCTGTCATAGTTTTATAGGAAACAGATGTACTGAAAAGTGAACAAGAAGGTAGATAATATTTCTTAGGGTTCAAGCAAAAATAGAATCTATAACACTTGACTGCATGTATTTTTTCAAAAGGAATTATTACAGTATATAATCTATAGGAGGCGTCCAATTTTGAGATTTTTTTATCAAAAGAATTAAAATTTTACAATGAGCCTTTCTAATAAAATGCCACTAACAATTAAAATGAGAATAATATAAAATTTCTAAAATGGAATAATAAAAAAATTTCTTTTAACAGACTTGCCTGGTTACTTTTCTTACATAAACCCAGCCCACCTGCTTAATAGATTGCATCACTCACAGTGGGCTGGCCTCTTGTACATCAATTAACACTTAAGAAAATGCCTCACATTCTTGGTTGTTCTCCACAGCTTGATGGTAAGGCCCTATTACTAAAGACACCCCTTACTTATGTCATCAAATGTTATTAAACTTAGAAGTTTCCCACCTAGAAGCTTTAACCCTAGTGACTAGTGTTCTTCTCTACAAACTTCCAAGAAGAAATGGAATAATCAATTACCTGGTTACAAAACCTGCAACCTGCTTGCAAGATATAGTGGTGTAATAGGAGTACAAATGTTATTGGAATAAACAACAAGTTTTTGATTGGATTTAAGGCCTACTGCATGAGATGTAACCTGTACCTGACACTGGTAAAGTGGCCAGGAGCCTGAGATAAGATAGCTGACGAGAGTCAAGGATAAATACTATTACTCTTATTCTGCTAAGTGAAGAGAGCTGCAAAATGGTTCCCAATGAGAATAGTGCATACCCACAATCAGTACCCTATGCAGCCCTCATCAAAGAAACTTTTTCTTGTGATGGGAATTAGCGCAGAGACCAACAATGTTCATAAAGAGACAGACTTTGATGCACACATGCTTAGAAAAGGTTCAAGCCAGATGTGGTTCCAGCACTGAGAAGAAATAAATGGACACAGGATACCACCTTAACTAAGAAGTGATTTGTAACTGATATTTGTTGCCAAAGGGAAATTCAGTTTTCTCTAATAGAGGTCATCCCCAGAAGCAGTTAGAAGATACAAAATGAACCCCACATTTTTTATAATTAGGAATTATTGATATTTTTTCTATTCTAGTTCTCTGGACTATCCAGCCTCCCATTCCTTGTCATCCAAGCAGTGTCAGGCATGGCTCTCCTCTTGTGGCATGGCCTCAAATTAGGCTAGTCATTGGTTGGCCACCCTCACAAAGCCTGTATCTTCATTGATCCAGCACATCTTGCTAGCAGGATAGATTGTAGGTCAAAGGCTTTGTGGCTGGGTTGTTGTTCCAGTCTAATCATTGGATGTTGCCAGTTTATAGAAGATGGATGGTTCAAGATCCTTATGCTTCATTACTAGGAATCCTCATTAGAGTCACCATCATAGAATCCTGGGAATTTTTACTGCAGTAGGCTAGCACATCACTCTCCAAATGCCCCCCAGTTACAGTTGTTTCTCCTCATATTCCCTCCAATCATCCCTCTCCCTCTACCTAATCCTTATTGTTCTCAACATCACCTACCCCCAGTCCACCTGTAAAATCTATTCTATGTCCCAATCCCAGAGAGATCCATGCCTTCTCTTTAGAGTCCTCCTTGATACTTAGCCTTTCTCAGTATGTATATTATAATGTGATTATTATTTACTTTACAGCTAATATCCACTTATATATCATGTTTGTCTTCCGGGGTCTGAATTACCTCACTCAGGATGAGATGGGGGGTTTGTTTGTTTGTTTTTCTCTATGAACTTTGCATTTTTTCCATGGGCTTTTTTGTTTAGTTTTGATTTGTCTGGGCATTCTTTTGTCCTATTGTTACATTTGATTTTGATTTTCTATGAGTGTAGAAGCTGTTTTGAGATAGGAGAGAGAGAGAGAGAGAGAGAGAGAGAGAGAGAGAGAGAGAGATCATATGAAGTTGGATGGGTATGGAGATAGGAAGGGGAAAACGTGATCAAAATATATTGAATATTTTTAAATTAAAAAAACTGTACATACCAAAAAAGAAGAAGATGCCTTGTAGACTGTTCTTTTGTTAATATTCCCTCTTCCATGGTGTTCTAGGTTTGTGTCAAGTTGACACAAATTATTTCTCACAGACCTTAACAATAAAGTTACACTCAACTAAGGTGGAATGTTTTATTGAATTAAAGATAGTTGGAAATTTTTTTAAAATTTCCGATTTTGGATAGGTGAAATCTTTGTTTTTTCCTGTGATGGTTTGACATGGAAATGACCTCCCACAGGCTTATGTATTTGAATATGTGTTCCCACTAGGATCAGTGTTTGGGACATTACAAAGCCTTCCTGAAATTTGCTTTTCTGGGTCTAATACTTTGAAGTTATAGTAGTCTACTTCCACTTCTGTTCTCACTCTCTTCCTCAAAATCTGCCAAGGTCTGAGGGTGTCTTGGCCACACACTACCCCAAAATGTATTCTGCCGTACCTTTCTTGCCAGGGTGAGATAAAGCTATACACTAAATTAAATACTAATTGCCAGATATTTGGGCAACAAACTTAGAAAGAGAGCTAATACACCTCCCTAGAGTTTGGGCAAATTCTACAACTGTTTTGCTTATAAAATGTGGTAGAAAATATGCTATGTTTTTTTCTAGGACTAGCCCTTAACATATGGGGATTCATCTGTGTCATTTATACTAAGACCTGGAATGGCCATGGGAACAGATAGCCAGCACTGAGTCAACCATGCTAGAGTTGCCTCTAGTGAACACTAGTCAATGGTCCATTTGAATGAATTCTGGCATTTTTTTTTCTATTCAAAGCACCACATGCATGAGTAGAAATGTTTTGGATTCTACAAGCTCAATTCTACCAAATAATTTTAATTTATACTACTTAAAATATAAAATATTGCCTATGCCTAAATTCATGATCTATGAAAATATCAGACAGAAAAAGGTATCTGATGTTTGAAGATAAGTTAGAGCATGAATTGTAATATAGCAATAGATAACTGGAACATATGCTTACTAAGAATCCATTGTAATTTTTCTCATTCCTGTTCACATAATGGCAAAATATAATTATATACTACATAATTAGATGAAATATGACTATGAAATAAAGAAATGTGTTCCTTGTATAAAATGAAACTGAATATGTAGAAATCATTCCAGAAGAATGAGCCAAAATAAAGGTCCTTGGGAAGCAGTGGTATACAAGTACTGAAAACAAAATTCAGGCTTAGATCAGTTTTTAATGTCTTTTTCTTTTCTCCACTGTACAAAAATCCAGATAAACAAAGTCTGCACCACTAAGTCTGTACTACTAAGCTCCTTTAATTTTATGACTATACTACTTTGTACTTTGCAGCAACCACTGTGTTTATTGCTATTCCTTGAATACAGAAAATCCATTTCTACCAGAAAGCATTCTTTTCAGCTTATTCACTACCTGCAATGATTATGCCTCTAACACCTTTCTTCAACTCTCAACTGCTCAATACAAGCCACCATGACACCTAATTTCATATTATTCTCGGGGACCTGATTTTTTTTTACTTACTACTTTTATTTTCCACAGTAATCATAATTTTGTCACATCTATACAATACATTAACTTACTTGATTATTACCTTTCTGATTGTGGAACATAAGGTAGTTTCCAGTGTGAAGAAAATCTTTGAAGGACGCATTTAAAAAACCATGGAAAGCAATGAACAAAATAACCAGGGTTTTCCATATGCTCTACATTACGAGAAAAGAATGCCACCCCCCAACCTCTGGACATCCTTGGATGTAGCTCATTTGATAGAGTACTTTTCTAGCATGCTCAAGACATTGAATCCCACTCTGAGCACCTAATAAACATGGGAAGTGGCCCAAAACCTGGGAGATAGAAGCAGGAAGATCAGAAATCCAAGATTATCCTCAGCTACATAGGGAACTCAAGTTCTGAAGAGAGGAAAGGAATGGAAGGATGGAGAGAGTGAGGAATGAAGGGAAGGAGGGAAGGAGTGGAAAAGAGAGAAAACTCCAAGTTGTGAGCCAAGTGGGAGAAATCAGTATGTCTTGCTTTACTGTGTTATTTCTTCTTCTGGCATGGAGTTCTAGTAAGTTTACCAGTAGACTGTTCAAAAGATGAACAGAGTTCTTCCAGATGAATACAGCTACTCTTTCTTAAGTAAACCAAAATGTTTTTAAAAGAAATGTCTATGGGTGTTTTTCATTTGTGTGTGCTTACATACTTTGTGCGTGCCTGGTTCTCTCAGAAGCAAAATGAAGCTGCCAGATAACCAGGAATTGAAGTGATAAATGTTTGGTGAGCTGACATGTGGGTTCTGGGAATCAAACTGAAGTCATTGAAGCACAGTCAGTGATATCCCACAACCCAAAACTTTTCCAACTGTGAACAAAAAATGTGCTACAAGTCTCTGTAGCCACAGTTAGATCTATCTGGTGGAAAAAGCAATATACAACACAAAGCATATCTTCCATTGTCAGTTCAGTCTCCATATAAGTCCTGTTTTCTGTTTAAAGAAACAGAATCCTTGTATATGCAATGTACATATCTATGCCTTAAATTATACATAAGCAATTTAAGAAAATGGTTAAAACTGACTGAGAGATGGCTCAAAAGGTGAAAATCTTTGTCTACCAAGCCTGCCAATCTATATAAATTTGGAAGAAAAAAACAATTGAACAAAGTTGTTCTCTGTCTTCCATACATGTGAAATAGCATGTGTACCCACACAAGGACACACATATGCTCTTATACAAGCACACACAGAGACACAATAATAATATTTTTTTTGTAACTGAGAAGTAAGTTCTATATAACTATGGGCTTAACTTAAATATTCAGAATAAAGATCAAGGTCATTCATTATCTTTGAGTATCTGACAGTCCTGTGATCTTGAATCTAATCCTACCTGTGGTCAATTGCTTGTTCTGCCACTTGTAAATATAGAGAAGGCATTCAACTTTTTTTAACCCCAAAGATTATGGCCTATAAAATGAATTTATTCATATGAAAAGTGTAACTCAATTAAGTAGTTGTTTAGAATAAGATTCTTAGAGAAAAAGTCTTTTAGTGTAGAATATAATAGTAGAATTTTAAATGCACATACAGGAAAACATTAAGCTATATTGATAGGCACATAAGGTATCACATATCTTTAATCCCAGCACAATGAAGAGAAACAAAAGCATTTCTCTTGTGTGTTGAGGGTCAGCGTGTCTAGAAAACCAGGTGTCCAGGCCAGACAGCTACATAATGAGACACTGCCTCACAAGCAAAAACAAATATAAAACAAAACACTGGCACTTTTATGATCATTTAATCATTAAAAACCACTTGATTTTAGTTCATTTGTTGCTTGTTTTATTTTAAACTAACAAATGTCCACAGAAATGCATTTTGTAGCCACACTTGCTTCAGAATTAAACAACTTTTTTTTTTTCAATTTTTTTTTTCGGTTGTCTAATCTGAACTCTCTGAGGACTCACATTTGAGTGGTGTCTCCTCAGTCACTGAGGTCATCTAAAATCCATTTATAAACAAATTATTGACATTTCAGAGAACAAATCTTGTGATCACAAATGACTTTCCAACATCACACAATAATTGCTTCTTCTTATTGTTTACTGTCTTATTATTGCACAGTTTTTGCAAAAGGTATATACCATGAAAGACAGAAAACATTAAAATGTATGGTATGACTCAACTGGTGCAATGGATACAATAATAAGATTATATTTCAATTATAAAATTTAAATATATAACATGATTTTAAGACCAGACCATGGGAATTGTTTAAAGTAATTGTTTTTGACATAATCTGGTACTTGAAATGAAATTCAATATTTCATATAGCAACTATGATCTGAAATTATGTTAAACTGTAATTCTGTTAAGAGATGTATACCACATTTAAAAGTTAGTATTCAATTCTAGCCTTCTGTTTTCAGAATCAGATTTTTATCCATTAGTTTTCTTTCAATCAAAACATCTGTATATTCTTGATAAATCAAATGCATAAGAATCTCTAAAAAATAGCATAGACAATTTGCTTCTGCTGAAATGGATAGAAAAAGAACTATAGAAAAGCACAGATCTTCTAGTAGATCATATGCTGCAAACAATACATCTAATTTTTAAAAGAAAAGCTAAGCTTGACAGCTATTTTATTTCTAAAACTGGAGCCAAGAATTTTTCTTAAAGAAAGAAGATGTGTTACTTTCATTTTTTCTTTAAATGTTTCTATTCTTCAGAAATTGAATTTCCTTGGAGCACTAATAAATTCAAAAGGCTTTCAAGGAAAAACCAACCAAACAAACAGTAGTGCTATATAATGTCTAACCTGAGACTTCCCAGACCTTCTAAACTAGTGGTGTCTTTTCAGTCACTGACTTCATATTCAACCCTTTTATAAATAGTAATGTTCAGTCTCTGTAATCATTTTCTACAAAGAAGGGATCTTTCAGTAATTCCTCTTAATCTTGTAACCAAACACCAAGACCTTTAGTTGTAGGTGATTTGTGTGTGTGTTTGCATTTGCCTGTTTCTTTAATGGAGACTTTGCCATTACATGTTATTTTTAGAATATGGTCAAAGGAAAGCTTGTATTATAATCCAACTGTCGTATCTAGGAGGACATTGGAATTGCCTCTATATGGTTTAAAAGGCTAAACATTCTCCTCTGAATGAGTGAGGGTACCCCTGGTATTCATCCTCACACCTTGGCATTTCAAGTCTCTTGAGGCTAGGTGCATCCTTTCCCACTGAGGCCAGACAAGGCAACCCATCTAGAAGAACATATCGCATAGACAGGCAACAGCTTTTAGGAAAGTCCCTGTTCCAGTTGCTCGGGACCCACATGAAGACCATGCTGCACATCTGATACATACATACAAGGAGGCCTAGGTCCAGCCCATGTATGCTCTTTGGTTGGTGGTACAGCCTCTAAGAGCTCCAAGAGTCCAGGTTAGTTGGCTCTGTTGGTCTTCCAATAGAGTTCTTATCCCTTGTGGGCCCACGATCCTTCTTCCTATTCTTCCATAAGAGTCCCCAAGCTCCATCCACTGTTTGGCTGTGGGTGTCTGCATCTTTCTGAATTTGCTAGTGGGTGGAGCCCCTCAGAGGACAGCCATGTTAGACTACTGTCTACAAGTATTTAAATAACAATTTTTAATTAATTTCAACGATGTATTGGTTCCTTGTTCCTTTTTAAACGAAATCCTATAAATTGGGCAGTTTTCACAAAATAGAGTTGTTTTCTTTATCATGAGCTAGAAACTTGTTATATTGCTCAGACACTCTTAGGCTCATAGATTGTCCTGTTGGAGAATGTCTACATGCACCACTGAACCTGACTCTCTCTTCTTATAGCCACATCAGCCTCATTAAAATCAGTGCTTACTCAAGTCCACTATGGCATCATCTTAACTAATTACATTGCTGATGGTACTATTTATAAAGCTACCTTCCTGAGGTTCCTGAAATAAAACAACTTTTTTTGTTGTTGCTTGATAATTTTATTATTGCTGAATAGTTTTATACAGTTATATAATGAAATTTTCGTCATTCTCAATCTCCATTGCCTTTTCCCATCCCTATCTCTTTCCAGTTGAAAGCCTCCCTTATTCCCATCAATCTCCCTCCTACTTTTGAGGCTTCTCTTTGTGTGTGAGTCATTGAGTTTATTCACAGTTTATGGCTTGGGTGTGGGTGGGAGGTTAATTACCTCAGCAAGCCCAAGTTATAGTGGTACACCATTGAAGAAAATGAAACTTCCTGTCTCAACAATCCTGAAGGACCATTTTGCTGTAGCACTACCCCATCTAAAATACATGGTTAACAGGGGATGAGTCCTCTCACTCTGCTAGTTTTAAACTCCACTTCACTCCTTAATCTAACGAAGCAGACAAGCAAATACATTTACTGAATGAAAAGCAGTCCCCTTTTTAATAAAATGTAGAGAGAAGCCAAGGTATAAATATGTGAGGATTTGATTGAAAAGGGATGTTAGATTCACATGGAAAACTACAAAAGTGTGCAGAAATCATCCAAAACTCATTTGGATCAAGCACTTCCATGATATGTAAATGTTGTTAGCTCACACAAAACTGGGACATTTGATCATTCAAATTTACTATATTTACATGTATAATCACATGATTTTGCTTCATGCTTCCAATGTTCTTTGGTGCATTAATTATTCAAGTGCTTCTTACAGACAATACCTCTTTAGTCTTTAAAGCCAAACAGGTCTCAATGTGAAAACCTGAGGGACTTGGAACCTCAAATGAGAAGTCTGTCGTGCTCAACTCCTTCAGGAACTGCCTGTGGCTTGTGTGCAGGAATATTATTTTCACTTTTGGAGATTCATTCTCTGTCTTGTTTATGGATAAGTTCGTTGTATTCCTATAGCACTCCTTGGGGTTTCATCTTGTAACTAAGAAGAATTTACTTGGCGATCCGATCTATTCCTACTCCCCAACTTTGATGCCCACATAGTGTAAAACATTGTGCCAAAATAGATAATCCTGACAGTTGGATCTTTCTCTTTCTAATACCTACCACATCAGTTCACTGAGTTTTTCATCAAAGCTACAAAATGGCAGGTCTACCTCTTACCTATTATAGGTACCTATGTGTCTACATATTACCTATTACAGAACAGGCTTATTGGTGACCAATCACTCTCACCTTTTACCTGTTGCTCAAATCTATGCCCCAGCAGCTCATTGTTACCATATCTCTAGTCTGTCAGAAACTTGTTATCATTCATTTGTGCTGTACATAGATTAAAACCCCATTTAAATCACATCCATCTTCCCAAGGCTCTCGCTCCTCAATCAAACTGTCATTTTAAATTTCAGATGAGTTATGCTTCATCACTTGAGCAATCAAGACAATATATCCTCTCATATGGAGGAACTGCATTGTCTGTGTACAAAAATATTTTTTTTAAACACGGAATGAAGCAAGTGTCAAAAGTATGGAAATCAATGTTTGACCTATCTCTTCTACTTTATATATGCCTATAATATAGAAGTTGTATCTCAAATAACATATGCTCTACAAAAATGTAAGTATAATATAACCAAAATATAATGGCTAACTTTCATTAAGTATTATATTATAGCAAATATTTTGCAAAAAAAAAATTTCATTTAATAGTCACAATATTGTCTTTATTCCCACTTCACAGACACAGACTCAATGAAGTTCTGTAACTTTTCAATATTACAATAAAAAAAAAAGTGTTTGCCTTTATTATTTGGAAGATATTGTACATTAGTGGCTTTGTTTTCTTTCCTCGTGACACATTTTGTGCTCTGATAGAAACTTAAAATTTACAATTATAGTCTTTTCATTTATATAACTTTCTCTCTTCACATTTTTTCCTACTTTACATTTTTAATTTCCCAGATTTCCTTTTACTACTTCCTTTTTGATAATGATTACTAATTTATTATCTTATATATTACCTCCCAAATGTAGTTTCCCCCTCCCCTCCTAGCCCGTTCCCCTTCTGGTCCTCCAATCCATTCCGCTTCCATTTCTTCCATTTATCTTCAGAAAAGGACAGGCCTTCCAGGGATATCGTCCAAACACAGCACATTATCTTACCATCAGAGCAGGCACCTTCCCAAATATAAAGGATAGACAAGCAAACAAAGCAGGAGGACAAGGGTCCCAAAAGCAGGCAAAAGTGTCAGAAACAGCCCCCACTCCCTCTGTTAGTTGTCTCACAAAACTACCTAGCTGTTAGTCCCATGCAGGCTCCCTGATTGTCAGTTCAGTCTCAGTGAGCTGCTATGAATTCGTGGGTGTGGCCCACTAATGACTGATCCATCTTGGGAGCCAGCGGCAAGGGGATGTCCATCCCTTACACTGCCAGGAGGAACAGAATCCAGATGTTTCTGAACCAGATGGCCCAGAGACCTAGGATAGAAGGAATCTGGTCTGAGAAAAAAAAAAGTAAACAAGTAAAAAATGATTCCTAACGATATTCTGCTATACTCATAATCACCCTCAGAGAGGCTCAATCCATCAACTGATGGAAACAGATGCAGAGACCAACAGCCAAACATTAGGTGGCTCTCAGAGAATCCTGCAGAAGAAGGGTAGGAAGGATTGTAGGATCCAGGGGGAGTGTCAAGGATACCACAAGAAAACCCTCTAAGTCAACAAACCCAGATTTCTATATGGTATGTAATAATTTTACCAGCAATCTCCCCAAGCCCCCCACTACATCCTATTACAGAGGTACCCCTTTCTTAGTCAGAAATAGCCACCAGTTTTTGAGATTTTGCCATTGAGTTATAGTTTATAGCTATAATCACTTTGGGGTGAGTTAATGACTCTGATGCCCTTATTTCAATCATCACTTTAAATGGTATAATGAACTCTGTTGTTCCCAGTCCTTGTAAATTTCTTAACTTTTGTGTATGTCCCTTTTCATATTATTTCTTGATGAAAACTAAAACAGACCCACCTTTAAATTACCTAACTGCACTGAACGAAATAGAAGGAACATGAACTAAAAGGTAGAAGCAACTTCAGGGGTTAGAGCCTAGTCAGGAACAATGCCTTGGTAAGAAAGAAAACAATTGCCTCAGGGCAGACCCAGACCAGTGCCAGTTAGCATGGATTATTTGTCTTTGCAGAAGCTTGACTTTTAGTCCTCACCTGCTTTCCACACTGGGCAAGCCTGGGCAGTGCAGAAATAGCTCAAGGGTGCATAGCATCTTTAAACACATTCCACTAAAATAAATAAATAAATTTGGAAGGGCAAAGTCAAATTTAGAAATCTATTATTCAAAAGTCAGAAAGACATCGAGTGACCTTAGATAGCAACCCCTTGAAAAAAAAAAGATAGTGCAGTATAATACCAATATCAAACTTCATTTATCAAGAGGAAAGGTGAGTTTCCCAAAAGGATGCTTGGTAGAAAGCAAGAGCTTACTACCTAGCAGGCTCAATCCTCTAAAAACTACACATGATAAAATATGTCCTGCCTGTCATTGAGGATCTAGTTGAATAATGCCATATTGTTTTCCAAAAGCTTTATGACAGGAGGATACAATTTAAAAACAAATCTTAGATATTTCAAACCCTTTGCTTTATTTCTGATCAAAGTAAAATTGATTAATATAGTTATATAGGCATTATTGAACTGAATGTGCAAAATGCTTTTTACTCTTATAATTGAATAAATCTAATATTAACTATATTGTATGTCATTTTATTACATATAGTGACACTATATACAAATATATATACATTTACCTACACATACACATATACACATATATACATAAATACATGTGTGTATATGCTAATCATAAAGAACAATGTGCAAGGGAAAACTCACTTACCTCATCCTATACTTTAGAAATTCTACTCACAAGCTACTACACATGGTACCTTTATTTGAGAAAAATCCTGTAAGTTGCAACTTATAAAATTATCCCCATTTTTACAGAAAAGCAAATAAAGAAGACAGTTCTTATATAATGTGCCTCAAAGAAAAACTGGATGATAATAAAATTATTTGCTAATTATTAGTACCTGTTCTTCATAAGATTTTACATATATTATTTCATGTAGAATGTCAATATGTGGAAGAGGTGATATTTATTCTCACATGTTGCCAATAAGCATGAGGTTGAAGAGGTGTATAAAACACAGACAGGCTGATTTAAGTCATAAGCAACCATCAGAGATCGAATGGACTTAGGGATAATTCAAAGCATGTATCTTACACATGATATATTTTCATGTTTTTCACTGGTAGATCAAATCCTTCTTTCTATTTAACAAAATTTATCCTAGATGCTAATAAATCTAAACATGGAGATATTTTACCACTCAAAACTTTTCTTTCTTTCTTTCTTTCTTTCTTTCTTTCTTTCTTTCTTTTTCATAATTTTTACCAAAGTGTTTTTCTTTCTCTTCCTCAACAACCTTAAATTTACTCTGGAAATTCTTTTAACAGTGCTCAGAATTTTCTTCCAAAATTTACTTTCCTTATTCTTCTGTTCTTACCAAGGAATTGAAGCTGGAAATTACTTGGAAAAAAGTAAATATTTGGTTGGGAAATTGAGAAACTTGTGGGTAGGTAATAAAAAGTAGAGAGGGAAGCCAGTGGAGGAATAGTTAAGCAAATGGTTTTAGTATCTGAGAGTAGGAAAACATGTCTCAGAGCTTCCACCTCTTACCTCTATAAGATATAAGCTGCAAGATGTGAATCTCAGGTTCCCACTAGATAGGTAAGAAGTAAACAAAGGTCTAGCAAAATGGCCCAGATGGTAAAAGCATTTACTTAGTAAACTGAATGTGAACTTGATTCCCAAACACACACTGAAAGGAGATAACTTATCTTGGAAATTTATTCTCTGATTTTCATGTGTACAGTATGACTTTTGGTTTTTTTTTAAATTGTTTTTGATACTTTATTTACATTTCAAATATTTCCCCCTTTCCAGATCTCCCCTTTGGAACCTCCCTATTCCTTTCCCCCTCCCCCTGCCTCTATGGCGGTATTCCCACACACACCCACTCGCCCACCCACTCTCGGCTTCCCTCTTTGGCATTCTCCTATATTGGGGCATCTAACACCCACAGGCCCAAGGGCCTCTCCTCCCACTGATGGCTAACAAGATCCTCCTCTGCCACATATGTGGTCAGCACCATGGGTCCCTACATGTGTATTCTTTGGTTGGTGATCCAGTCTCTGGGAGCATTGGGAGGTCAGACCAGTAGACACTCTTGCTCCCTCCATGGGACTGCCAACTCCCTCAGCTCCTTCAGTCTCTTCTCCAACTCCTCCATCTGGGACCTCATGCTCAGCCCAATGGTACAGTATGACTTTTGTACCATAACACAAACAACACAAACACACACACACACTAAATAAATAAATAAATAAATAAATAAATAAATAAATAAATAGAGGTAACATAGCTACTTGTTACACATAGTTTTATAGGAAGTACAATCAAACAATTTATGTAGTGTTATTCAAATATAAAATGTCATTGTGGTATTAACATGGTAAGATACTTAAAGACCTTGAATGCTTAAAAAAATATGCCCAGTAAAGTATTTAGAGTAGGACCAAAACATGAATCAAGTACATTTTAAGAATTGTGTCAGATTATTCTTTTTAAAGGAGAGAAAAGCTTAGTATGAAAATTTAAATTAGGACCAAATCTTACATGTGGCACTTTAAATAAAACAGGGAATATAAGAATCAAAAGAAGATTTAATCATGATTGACGATGGAAGAAGTGAGGAATATTTGAAATCTTCTCTAAGACCTTAAATCTGAAGCTTTCAAAGAATTTGAACAAAACATAGATGGTTTTTGGATATTTTTGTAGCTATGCCCCACATATGTTTATAGCTCTATGATTGAATTATCAAACTTACTTTCAGACCTCCTTCCCTTGAGTTCTTTTGAAATTTTCAAATTCTTCCTCACACAGCACTGTATAATTTTCATTTATTAAATGCTATTGCAGGAAATACATGTCATATGATCATTCTCCTAAACTTTGTGTACTATAATAGCATCTTACTGATT
Organism: Rhynchomys soricoides; assembly: GCA_019843965.1. NCBI lineage: Eukaryota > Metazoa > Chordata > Mammalia > Rodentia > Muridae > Rhynchomys > Rhynchomys soricoides. Next base: position 239,550 of record JADRCH010007279.1, read on the forward strand.
TTCTGAATGTTAATCATACTACTTAAAATTGGAATGACCTGTAAGATTTGCTATTGTTTGCAATATGAGGTCTACCAACTATGTAAACTACTGACTGAAGTTTGACATTTTAAAATTCTTGAATAAATTATAGGAAGTTCAATCATGAAACAGAAAACAGATTCTACCTCCTTCTTTTGCCCTCACTTAATATAGATTTGAAAAGCTTTATACGTGTAAAGGTAAAGCCCCAAAATTTCTATGTTTGTATAAAAGCAGATATCAACATTAAAAAAAAAATAAACACAGAAATCCTTGAAAAATTACACATAGATTTTTGGTTTTGGTTTTTTTTTTTTTACAAAATTCATGCTCAGTATTACACTTTCCCTTCTCCTATAAAGATAATAGGAAAGGGATTGTGTATCTTGAAGACTAATAGGGAAGATTAAAAGTTCTTGAAAATGAAAGCATTTGCAGCTTGTCAAACACAAAGTGTGACTGTGCCCACTCACGTTTTCCAAGCTAAAAGTTAGAAAGTTGACATAGTCTCAGAATCCTCTGCTACCCACAGCAAATCTGTTGCCAAATGTGTTTCTTTGTGCTGCATTGTATATGTTAATAATTTTTTCACTTGCCAAATTAAACCCATATGTTTTCCCTCACATGATTTCTAATAAGGACTGTAGCTACTTTTGCTGCTTATGTTTATAATATTGAATATATTTTCACATGAGTGTTCAAAAAATCACTTTATCTCTTTGAAGTTGCAAATTGGTACAGACTAATGGAATTTGAACAGAAAAACTAATGCAAAAAGGAAACAGACATTCACAAAGCCAGTTTTTCACTAAGAATACACAAAAACTTCCCCCAAATTCATCTCTGTGACGGCTAGAAATAAAGATTTTTTAAATAATTGAGGCTTTAGAGAAAGCTCAGTAGATAAAAAGACTTAACATACAAGAGTTTAGCATCCTGTATTTCACATTGAAAACAGAAAATTGACTCCTTGAAATTATCCTCTTAATTCCACACATGTGCAGTGACATACATGTGCCCATAATCATGCATTCACACACACACGCACACACACATACACACACACACACACACATTTGCTTAAAATATACCTATTGTTTCATTGGAAACATTACAATTTAATTTGTTGAAACCACTATTCTCATTAATGAATCGACATAGAGCTCAAGGAGTTCACCTTTAGCTTATCAATAATAAATATCCTTGATAAAATTTAATCCATTAGTTCATAAATTCCATTATTTGCTTTCTAAAGATGAATAAACACAATTATAGAAGAGAAAGCACAAGTCTATATTTTAGAGGCATACAATGATCTCTCTGGGTAATTACTGTATTATTTTTTCCAGATATACTGAGTCAAGTATCAAAAGTTAAGTAGGAAGGATCAGAAATAAGTGACCCAATTAACAGTATACAGGGCTGGAATGTAAATTTTAACTGCTAAAGTAGTCCTTCCAGCACAACAGGACTACCTGGCTCTCAGAAGTCCTGCTTCATTTCTCCACCAAGGCTGATGACAAGCAGAGTTCAAAGATCAGTGCAGCATCCTGCTGAGGCCAGATGTGACTCTCTCAATATTTTAGTTTAAAAAGATAGTGTCAATTAATTACAGTTGGCACTTGAAGTTATTGTTTATTTTTTATTTCCTTTCCCACCAGTCCTTTCTTCCTTCTTTTCTTTCTTTCTTTCTTTCTTTCTTTCTTTCTTTCTTTCTTCTTTCTTTCTTTCTTTTTGCATCCACACTTAACTGAATTAAGTCTTATTAAAGAAGTCCTTCAGTGTGGTATGGGTTTCTTTCTAGAGGTGACTGCTAAAACTTCAGATTTTGAGCTATAAATGACTCAAGCTTAAGAACTAAATTTAATCTTGATTAACTCTCTCTGTGTGTGTATATGTGTGTGTGTGTGTGTGTGTGTGTGTGTGTGTGTGTGTTTCTTCAGTCTAATGAATTCACTGGCTTTAATAAGTAATTCTAGAGACAACATGTCCTCAACATCTTGACAAACCCACAGGACTTCTGCTCCTTCCTATTACATGTCAATTTTAGTTTTAGCATTTTACCACAAGAATATCACTTTTTTTTGTTTTACACAATCATAATTGAAAGTGTGAATACAAAGTTATGTGGGGGAGTTGCCAAAACATTTACAAGAGGAATAAGTCTTTTGTGTCTGTTTAGCTACAGACTATCCCAGCATCAAGTATATCTAGCAAATACTATTTGTATGGGGCTAAAACACCAAGAAGCATGTGTATGATGCCAGTTGTCATAGGAACTTTTTGGAATGCATGTCAACCTATACTAATCCCAACTCATAACTATTAATTAAATTTGTAATTTCATCTCTCTCAACTAATTTTGACAGTGGTATGGGTAGAATATAATGAGGAATAGCCAGCAAGAAACAAAGAATACCTTTAGAGAAAGAAAGAGAAGTTACAGAATAAATTGTTTTTCAGCCAAGAAGTAACACTGAGTAATTCATCTAGGTGTGTTTTTTTCCTCCAGCTGTTGTGAATTTTTTTATACAAACATGTAAAATGAGCACCAGAACCAGCTAAGTAGTCAACAAAAGCCGAAAGCTGATTTTGTAATTTTTAAAATTGCTTTACACATTGAAAATAGATTCTCTATGGTTCTAGCATAAGAACAGGAAAAGAATCACTAAAGAAGAGGGTCAAAATTAACAGAGGACAGGAAAATACATCATTGAATATCAAAATAAGAAAAGCTGAAGCAGATCTAGTTATGATGGTGCAGGCCTGTAATCTCATCCTCTAAGGAAGATGAAGTTTATGTAGACAACAGAGAATTCAAGGCCAACATCTACAACATACTAAGACTCTGTCTCAAAATATCTTTTTAACTTCTACATAATAGCTCAATGGTAGAATCCTTGCCTAACACACACAAGGCCCATAGTTCACATGGAATCATAAAATTAAACTGTGGGATAGTAGATGTCTAGTATGAAAAGCCCTAAATTTTGATAAATAGGAGGAAAGAAGGGAAAGTAAATGTGATTAATGATGTTGTTTTAGCTACAGAATCACAGATTAAGGGCAGCTGTCTTAACTGATGGGAAAGGATTCTGAAATACAGAAAGATGCTCACTGAGGGAACTGGGAAATGCTAAGATAATAAAAACAGGAGGTCAGAAGAGATCTCAGCAATATAGTCTAGATTTCAAGAGTACAATGGGGTAATGTGATATAGTTTGAATAGCAGTCTAGTTGTTAGAATGAGACATATTTCATCACTAACATTACGAGTGAAAAAAGCCTGAGAAAACTTTAACAGGAAAGATAAGTTTTCAGGAAATTAAAAGTGAAATAAGATATATGAGCAGATGTGAAAAAGAGATTAGCAGGAAATTTTTCCTTTAAAAAGTAGAAGTAAATGTTAGAAATATCTCTTTTCGCAAATAGTAATTAATTCTTAATTGAAATTAACTCTTCTAGAAAAAAAACATAGCATTCACTGTAAGCAAATTAATGAAGAGTTATGTTACTATTTGATAGCATGGAGTTGTTTTGATATATGCCATTTTCAGGCCACTATTATATTAAATATTTAAGTGAGTTTAATTCTTACTTTATAAGAAACTCTAGATTATGAATTTCAAAAGTATGTTCTTTGGTCTGTACAGTTATGTCAACTTTCCAACAAATTGATTTATCTACATTTTTCTTCTTTTCAATTAAAATTTGAAACTAAATATGATGATCTTTAAACTAAACATCTTCATATAGGATTTATTTCTGAAAAAATGTTTCTGCTTCCATTCAATTTGGAAGAAGAATTTATGCTACCTAAGCTGTCTTTTATTAATCTGTCAAATAAAAAAATAAATTTTAACCAATTAAACCTAGAAATTCATTACTGAAATATTATGAAATTTGAAAATAGTTTATATAGAAAACATATGTAACATCCATTTGTTCTTCACAAATTTTCTTATTCGTTTCTGAAATTAACTACATACTCTGTAACAAACTGCGTCTTGCTTCAAGAGGTCATCTGTTTGTTAGAGTGACATTGTTTATGCCGTCCTATTGGTAATATTAACAAGCCACATATTTCTGAAAACTCTTGCACATTCTTCCTGAGTTTAACAACAATGCTTAAAAACCTCGTGCTGTACAAACACCAAAACCCAAAAATCATTATGGTAGTTGGTGGAGTAGCTCAGTGATCCATAGCTAACCTCCCATACCTGAGCCCTGATTTTCTCCAGATTAGCATGATTGTAACATTGTCATCAACAAAACCATGATTTTGGAAGCTAAAGAGCAGTCTTCCCGTTGTTATTCTATTGTGCTTTTTATTGTAAATAACTGTAGATCTCATCATATTGCTACAAGGAGTAGAATGCATGGAAAACACAGAGAATTTATGCAGTAAGTCTGTAAGTGTATGTCTTTAAATTTCATGAAAAATGGTACTGGAATATATATTCTGAAATTTAATTAGTATTGATTTATTATATCTAATTTTATATTTTAAAATGAATTTACTGCATTATGAAAGTTACAAAAATCTTGAATCATGTTTTCTTTTCTTTCCTTTTACTTCTGTCAATGTAGGTACATTGTTTCATCATACTAACACTAGATATATGTTCCAACATCACCGTATTCTTGCTAACACTTGTTATTGTGGCACTGTAGTATTAAGTATGTATTCTTATATATTCTATACCAAGATAAATTTTTTTAACATTTACTTTGTCTTAAACCTATCCTTTATGTGGATTTGAGTGTCGATGTATTTGAAACTGCTAAAATGTGTTTGATATACAAAAACAATTTAGAATGGAATACTGATTATGGAGAGCAAAGGCAGCTTGCATTTTATATTTGCCTTCAAGCATAAGGGAGCAGAACGTCTCTCAAATATACTATTTATAGAGACAGCAGACTCATAGAATTAAAAATTTGAATTTGGGAATAAAATAAGCCAGTGTCAGTTTCAATTTAGCATTTATGAATGTTATGATAGTGATTTTGGTCACTAATCATGCAGTCATAGTTTCCATGTTAGAAGAGGAGAATAATACTATGTGTCTTTTTAAAGTTTTAATGAACTTTACATGAATACAAAAATTGTTTAGAATAGTGTTTTGTACACAGTAAGCTCCATTAACAATTTGGTAAAAATAATTTAACAACCCAACTGTACTCATTATTTTTTTATGTAAGAAAATAACTACTTCTGAACTATAAAATGGTTAGAAATACAGATAAAATGAGAAAATCTGCATTTCAGTGTTCAGTGTTTTCCTTCTATTTTTGACTAAACTCAAGATTAACTAAAGCCTTCTTTGATTTCAAATTGTCACACATACATGGAAAAACAATATGTAAAAAATATAACTGTCGAGGCTGGAGAGATGACTAAGAGTTTATACTGCTCTTGTAGAAGTGCCCATTTTATTTCCCAGCACCCTTTTCTGGCAGCTGACAACTTCTTGGAACTTCTGCTCCAGAGTAGCCCATGCCCACTTCTGGACATTGAGAATACTGCACTCACCTGGCACATGCCTACACATATAGGCACAAAACTAAATATAATATTAAAATTTTTATTTAAGAAAGAAAATATAACTGCCAAGAAAACTCTTTTATTTAATCTGGATCAGTGGTAGAATCCTTACCTAGCACACACAAGGCCCATTGTTCACAAGGAACCTTAAAAATATATATATTTAAACACAGTAAAAGCAATATACAGCAAGCCAATACTCAACTCAACTAGTTGAGCCTAGCATAACTACCATCTGAGAGTCTTCTCTGAGCAACTGATGGAAACAGATGCAGAGATCCACAGCCAAACATTTGAGGGAGCTTGGGGAAATCACAAGGAAACTTATAGAATCAGCTAACCTGAACCCATAGGTACTCATAGAGATTGAACTGCCAAACAGAGAGCATGCATGGGACAGACCTAGATGCTCTGCACATAAGTAACAGCTGTGCAGCTTTGTCTTCATGGGAGACTCCTAACAGCAGGAGCAGGGGCTGTCTCTGACTCTGTTACCTGCTGTTAGACACTTTCCACTAACTGGGCTGCCTTGTCTAGCCTCAGTAGGAGAAGATGTGCCTAGTCTTACTGCAACTTGATATGCCAAGGTGGACTGATATCCATGGGATCCCTCCACTATTCTGTGGGGGTATGGAGGAAGGGGATATAGGGGGAGGGGATATGACAGAGAGGAAATGGGAGAAGAGGGGGGAGAGGAAGCTGCAATCTGTATGTGAAATGAATACATATTAATCAAAATAAAATAAAATATGTACTTTAAAATGTAAAGTAAATGATAACCTGAATATTAATATTATATTTTAAGTCAGTATACCTAAAATATCAACATTTCAATGTACGATGCTTACAAAATTATTGAGGTATTTAGTATTATTTTTCCATATTCAGTCTTTAAACCCCAGTGTCTGTTCATTTTCTTGGTAAGGAAATATGAGTGAATTCTGAATTTTTCTATTTTTGGTGATTGCTCACCTCACTGATTTTATATATATATATATATGCCTAATAAAGTTGCAGAAATTTTCTGCCATACAATTATTGGATTTTGGAAGATTGTTTTTCTTCTTGTTAAATGATATAATTATCTTATTTTTCTTTTTTTAACTATTTACGTGATGGATACAATATCTCTCTATCTCTCTCTCTCTCTCTTTCTCTGTCTCCAATGTAACCATACTATGCATTGGGTATGCTAATCAATTTGGTATTCTATACAGAATCATAATCCCAGGTCTTGATTATTTCTTAAATATGTAGCCAGTCTTGCATCCTTGGAATAAATGCTATTAACCCACTGTTTGTGTGTGTGTGTTACATTGGCATATAAGGTTTAAACTGAAACTGCAGAATTTTATAGATTTTTTAAATTTGTACTTCATTAGTATATTGGTGCATAGTTATTACCTTATTTTTTCATTATACTGTGTTATTTATTTATTGTTGAGGAACTAAGGATTGAATTCATATCTTCACATATTTTATGCACGTGCTTTACCACTGAGATATATTGTCAGACCTACTTAACACATTTTTATTTCAGACAGCTTCTCATTAAGTTGCTTAGGCCAGGCTTGAGCTTGTAATCTTCCTGACAAAGCAACCCAAGTACCTGAGATTCTAAACCTGTACGACTAGACTCTACTACACAGTGTTTGGTTTGGTTGTTATATATGACAATAAATAGGAAATGTGACCTTTCCCATTTTCAGGAAGAGATTTTGTAAAGTCAGTACCAGGTACTTTTTAAATTCTTGGGTGTATACTGCACTGAGTTTATCTTGTTGGAGATTTTAAATTACACATGGAATTTCTATATGGTTATTAGATTATGTGAACTGAGTATTTCTATTTGCTTGAATTTTCACATCCGTTGTGTAAAGTTCTTTGTGATATTTACTTATCATTCTCTGATTTGTAGTAGGATGCCCTATTGAATCCCTGATACTGGTGTATTGTGTGTGGGTTTGTGTTTGGTTTTTCATTTGTGTCGTTATTTTTTTAAGCTTTTTCAAATGATAATAATTTCATAAAAGAACTTCAGATGTTTCAAGGTAGTCATGTGTTTAAAATGGGGGAAGGGATTAACATCCAGTTCAGTCACGAAGATGAGAGAAAATCTTTAAAGTGATTTAGAGCATACATTTAGTGCATCAAAGCACACATTAGTGGATCACTTCATTAATGAGTTGCAGTTTCCTAGATTTTATTGTGTAAGCTCAGCAGCATCTAATGTGACTGAAATAACATCTTTAATTCTGCAAAATTGAAATCAGACAAAGCGTTCTCAGTTTAAACACTCTCTTGCCTATATGCATGCCTCAGTATTGAAATACAACAGGGGAGACCTGTTATTGGGGAGGGGAAGGAGTAGGGGAATTTCTTGTGACCTTCTCTCTGGTTTGAAACCTCAGGGGATTTAAAAGAAATAGAGACTCCAGATATGGCTTAGTTTTAATGTTAATGCTATGGCACAGCTGGGACTTGTCCTACATTTCCTGAGAACTCTAATTTACAAAAACTAGATCCTAGCATTTTGAAAGCAAATTTGAGACCTCTAAAGCTATTTCTTTCATCGTTTTCCCCCTTACCTTTGCTTACAGTCTATCATATTGTCCTGATTTCTTTTGTGCCTATTCATAGGTTATCGTTAATGTCTTCAAATTAAAAACTTCTATGTGAGTTTTGCCTCTGTCTTACAGATCCCCCAATACCTTGTCTTATACTATAAATAATCAAGATAAAGAATATATAATTTTATATTATTTTTTATCCAATTAGAATGAGCTAATATACTTTTATGAAATATCAATGTTTTCCCTAGTATTGGAGAGGAAGGGAAATAACAGAAAAAGAATGAAAAAAATAAAGTTTGGGAGAAATGAACTATAATTTTATGCAGTTGCATATTATGTTGTTTGTGTCAGACTTTGTACCTTATGGCCAATATATTTTTGCTAACCCATTTTATGGACAAAGAAAGAGTGCATAGATACTCCATTTCTGGACTAATATTCTTAACCAAGCCAATGAGGAACTTAGAATTCTAGGTGGTTTATTTCATGTGTTTTAAAACAATCGTAGTATGTGCCTAATGCAAAATTGTAAACACTAAAACTTTGAACTACAAGGCAAAAATGGAAAGAATGATAGTGTTCAATAGTTTTACTCATTAAATCATTGTTGAGAGTCAGCCATCTATCTGATACTTTCCTGGCCACTGAAGCTCTGGGAATTTAGGAGAAATGTTATCACTATAATTATCTTTTCTGCAGTTTATTCTGGCATAATTCTGTTCTCTGTCTAATTCACAATTTCCATTATAACTATTCACTGAGTTAAAGTCTATCACAGAGATTGGCAACCTTTCAAAGAAAGTATAATAGATCTTAATTTATTTACATCTGGGGAAGAAATATATGGACGATGGCCAAAACGTGGATTAGTATTCCATCCATGTTTGAATTTTCATCAATGGAGAAATGGAGTTGAAATGACCAGTATACAGATAACATCTAAGATAGTTCAGTAAAAGCTATGAAAAAAATAGATCGGAATAGCCTGGTTGAAGATTGGTCCCAAAGAAAGGCAATGTTGAGGAGTGGTGGAACTCTTAATCACTGGCATATAGCATAAGGTAATTAGATCATTAAGGCACTACTACCAGAAGTGGTTAATACAGATCTCTCATGACATGCTTAATTCCAATGAATGTGTTTTAATAAATCAGCACGGTTGGCCCAGCTCCTTCTCTGACTTCTTGTATCATGTCACACATCTCCCTTGAATGTGCTCCTGGCATTATGAATCTGACATGTTGTACACTCAACAGGACATAGATATCATGCTGATGACTTTTTAAAAATATGATTATATAAATACCTTTACTTTATGAGATATCTAGCTTCACATATTTTGTATAACAACTGAAAATAATACTGACAAATCATCCTATCATAAAATTCATGCTCATTTATCCACTGGAAACACAATAAACCAGTTAGTCACAAATTGTGTAGCTTTGAGTCATGTAGTTTCACATTGCAGACACATCCCCAAACAGATTAAAACAAGAGGTAAAATGTCAACTGCAACTCAATTGTCCCAAATTTGCACCCATTCCATTGACAATTTGATGAGTGCCTACAGGGATAACTTAGCTTTCTTTCTCATCTGCCCCACCCACAAAGGCTATAAAACATCCCACATAGTTCTTTGAGCCTATTCATCTGTGTTTTGGGAGTAATTGCAAATGAAATGAAGCATATCCACCCTGGGTATCAGAGTCATTCTTGTTTGTGTCATCAGAACAATCAAAATCCCACCTGATTTTGGTAAAGGGGACTGGTAAAAGCTGTGCTCTTTTACCCTTCTGAAAGTTCTGGGACATTGCATCTCTGCACATAAAATAACTGGAAAGCAGTCTATATTCTATAGCATTGGAGTAGCTCCACACGGGTATGGCTGAAGCATCTGCAATCATTGGAAGAGAACTGAAGACCTATGTTTTACAAAGTGCTAAAATTAACACAAAAAATCAAAATGGCTGCTGTAATCAGTATTACTTGCTCTATTTACTCCTATTACACCAGAATCACTTAACTGATAATACAGGGCCTAAAAAACAAAAAACAAAAACAAAACACTATAAATAAAACAAACTACATCTTGCCTAGTATAGGAGGAAAAGGAATATGTTGAGTGCCTATTACATGGTTTGCACTTTATAGTTATATCATTCAATGTTCAAGCCATTATTATGACTTTGGGGAATATTATTCTCACTGTTCAGGAAATAAGTACAATGAATTGGAAATAATATTGACTTTAGCACCAAAATATACTTGAGTTTGAAGTGTGGATAAGCTTCCTAATAGTTATGAGAAAGACATTTATACTCATTTAAGCGTGTCAATAAAACAGAAAGCCTTACTACTTTTTATTGCAAGTGAACAAACACTGATTCTGCTCTGTTTTGCAGTTAAGTTTCATATGAAAGACATAAAATATGATGTTTAAAATTTATGATCTTGGTAAATTTATACTAAATGTCAACTCTGTCTCTGTCTCTGTCTCTCTCTGTCTCTCTCTCCCTCCCTCCCTCCTCCCTCCCTCCATCATTGTATGTGTGTGTGTTTTTCCATTTGCTATCTCATGTTGGCCTCACAGTAAAGGAAGAGTATTATAAGGTATTTTCCCAGCATTTTTAACTGGTGAAGCTAAAGCTCAGATATATGGATACATATCAACAGTCACAAAAAAAAAAAAAAAATACTAACTGGCAGAACTGGCTCTAGTCACATAATGCCCTCCAAAAGTGCTGTTTATATAGAAAGAAGAAATGGTAACAATAATAAGAACTGTTAATATTTACTGAGAGTTTACCTTGTGTCATACTCTATTATAATCATATATTGTAATTGGTCGTTAAATAACATAAAAATATATACAATAAAAATAATATATAAAACTCATAAAAAAGGCACCATACTTTTCTTTATAGATCATCATCAAAATTGGAACCATATCAAGCTACCAGGGTTTGAATATGAACCACTTATATGCTGAGTTTGGAACTTTTTTGCTATCCAGATATCAGACTTCAGCATGTCATTTAACATCTCTTTGGTTTCCATTTTATGCATGAACTCTTGGCCAGGATTGCATAATGTTTAAGAACTGTAAAAATTATGCACTGCTAAGTGTTGATGTTAATTTATTCTTTTACAGGGTTCCATTTTTGGAGCTGGATCTCTACCTATCTGATGTTGTCCATGTATTTTAGCTTTTCTACAGTGACTACTATCAATCTCTCATTTTACCTCTGTACTGGCTAGTTTTGTATGTCAACTTGACACAAGCTGAAGTTATCACAGAGAAAGGAGTTTCAGTTGAGAAGATGCCTCCATGAGATCCAGCGGTAAGGCATTTTCTCAATTAGTGATCAAGGGCAGGGGGTTGTGAGTGGTACCATCTGTGGGCTGGTAGTCTTGGGTTCTATAAGAAAGCAGGCTGAGCAAGCCAGGAGAAGCAAGAAAGCCAGTAAGTAACATCCCTCCATGGTCTCTGCATCAGCTCCTGCCTCCTGACCTGCTTGAGTTCGAGTCCTGACTTCCTTTAGTGATGAACAGCAGCATGGAAGTGTAAGCTCAATAAACCCTTTCTTCCCCAACTTGCATCTTGGTCATGATGTTTGTGCAGGAATAGAAACCCTGACTAAGACAACCTCCATTGATCAATTTTTAAAATCAATATCTTTTTAAATATTTACTCATCTATCACTTCTTGAACACCATTTGGAAGTGAGGCAGTTTTCAATACTGCATGTCTAACTTGTCAGCCTATTTCTCTGATTTTCCCGATTTTTAAAATGTTCAGCTCACACTAACCCTTGCTCCATGCTCACGATACCCCTGCCAAGGTTCTTGTGTACAGGTAACTCTATTACTTAGTTTTCCATGAATGCATCTCCATAGCTAGTTTGTGTACATCACTTTTTTTAGCTTAGATAGAGGATCTAGCAGATTCTATTTCTGTATACTTAAACTAATACAGGATGTCAATAGGTTTGTGTCGTAAAAATCACCCCTGAGTCAGAATGGTACTTATATAAACAGAAACTCAGATGAAATAGTTTAGATGGTTTATGTGAACAACACAAGTGTGCATAATGTATCAATAACAAAATAAATTTGCAAAACCATGTAATTTCTTTTTAATTTTCAATGTAATGTATATTGGTATTTTGCACATAAGCCTGTGCATCATGTGTGTACCTAGTATTCACAGAGGTCAGAAGAGTATGTGGGATCCCCTAGAACTAGAGGTACAGACACATGTGTGCTGCAGTCAAACCTAGGTCCTCAAGTAGAGCAGCCAGTTAGTTAACTCTCCAGCTACAAGGTGCAGTTTATTATTTGTGTACATTTGTGTGTGTGTGTGTGTGTGTGTGTGTGTATGATTATGTGTGCTGATATAATGTAGCATTTGTGAATAAATTAACAGCAGTCATTCCATTGCTTTTGCTAAAACATTTGTAATGAATATATCTGATCCAGTCTAAATTGATAGGCTATATTCCTGTCACTTATCCATATCTAACAAATTCTTGTCTTTATAAAACTTGCCTGTACACTGATCAATAACATGCCTACAAACCACTTCTCCATGTCATATATTTCACAAATACACATACAAAGTTTTCACATGTAGGATGGCTACTGTAACTTTGCTTTCCTTTCTCTTTGACTCCTTATAGTTTCTCAACAGTGAACAGAGATATTTTCAAGGCCATTGAGAGACTATCAAGGAAAGCACACAACTTTTAAAAAGTTCAAATTAGGGTAATGGCTGTATTTTGAACATTTACTTATGCACAAAGTATGGAACTGAATTTGTCATTCTAGGCATTATCTAGATGTATGAAACACAGTTTAAAATCAGTTATTTCAAAGCATCCTTCCTGCCAACAGGTAAAACAAGAGTGAGATAGAGAAAATAGGTCCTCATAATCCCCTGTGAGTATTAAAATATAAAGTAAAAGACTCCTCTCACTTCCCTGTTTCTTAGATAAATGAAAGGGAATTTCTCTACTTATTGAACAATAAATTAAACGAACAGTTAAGCAATTTCATACTGAATCAATCTTTAGGTCAGAGGTTCCTTAAGCAGAGACTGTGACAGGGCTACTTAAAGGGATATTGTTAAGGATGTGCTCGAAAGAGAGATGGTAAATAAACAGTGAAGGGAAGAGAGAAACTAAATAATAATTTGATTACAGTAAGAAACTAACTTCAACATGATCTCAAAGGGACTTTTAAAGGTCAAAATACTGGCACTGTGTGTGTTGTCCCATATAGTAACATTTGGGCATTTGAGTTTACACATCTTCCAGAAATTATATTCAAATTAATCTGGAGTAGGAGACATTGAGCTCCCAGGCTCTACCTGCCTTCAGGTATAAGACAACCCCCCAAGGAAGGAAACAGTGCTAAGGAGCCAATAATAACAGGATGGACTCTTTGATATGTTGAAACACATTTGGGTAGTACCCACTAGAGTCAGCAAAGAAAGCCAACTTAGGGTGGCAAAAACATCAAATTTTATGTTGTTACACTAAAAGGAATTAACATGAACCATGCCCATTAATAATTAGGAATATACAGTTTGTCAATTATAAGCATGATGGATGTGGTATAGTGTTATCTCTAGAACATGTTTATCTATAATAAAATTATACCAAATAAATTGGTAGAATGAAAAATTCTACCAATAATAGAGAGAAATGTTTCAAATTTTCGTTAATCTTGTGGTATTCAATTTGCATATATATATAATGATAATGCAGATGCAGTCATAAGGATTATTGGATATTATGAAATATATTAATTTCTCCAAAGAACCCAAACTGGAATTTTGTAAAATCCATGCACATAAACTAAAAACCTAGTTCAAATGATTTATGCCCCACAAGAACACAAATGAGAATCAAAATTATTGGCAGTAGCAATTGGAAGAAAGCTTTCAATGCCAATTGTTGTAAAAGAAGGAATTGGTAGATTTTGACACAGACCAACACAAGGGAAATGAAAGGTCAGTATCTATCGGGATTTGGAGGCAAGCTGCTTATAAGAAGCCAGCTCAGCTTTAGACAGATGTTCATTTATCCTGATGAGTTTCGTCTGTCTGTCACTTTGAAAGAAGCTGGAGCTCTGAAGCCATTGCACAGTAACGCAATACTGAAGATGGAAGGCACCACAGAAAGATGGCAGACTCCTTTGTGGAGGAGTATAAAGAACCAAGGTTCTTATCTGTCAGTTGTGTACTGATTACAACTGGATCTCTAACATGACAACTGTAAATATCTCTTTACTATTTCTGGATTTTTGTTGCATAATGTCAAACCCCATTGTAACCAATGGAGTCTGTTTTTTCATATCTAAGACATAAACTGTTTATTAGAATCCCTTTGGGCTACATTTCAAATTTTCCTAAATCTCACGAAAGAGCATAGACAAAATATCTATTTTAAAGATAAGGAGTATGTGATAATATTAAATGCAAATCTCACAACAGTTCATAACATAATTTGAATGATTGGAAGAATTTCATTGCACAAGCAAAATTAATATTTTGGACTGCTATGTAATAATAAAGATCTGCTTCTCTGTTTTGAAGTATGTCATGTTCTGTAGGACTCTGAGGAATGAGCTAATGGGAAAACAAGGAAATGAAGAAATGATATACACAGACTCATATACAGAAAATCTGGAATAGGGCCATCTAACTTTTCTATTGGAGATGCTGCAGCACTCTGGAAGTTGGGGGTGTTTAATATGTACAGTTGAACAGGGAAGTGGTATTACTTACTGTAAGCTGAGAAAGGCTTTGCTATACCTCTGACATTCCTTTAGGGAAGGCTTTGCCATATCTGTTGATCTGAGACATTGGAATTTTTGACTGTCAGAAACACATATCCACTTGGAATTTCACATTCACTTGCTACCTACAGAATTGAAAAGTATCAAGAAACTTTTACTGCTACATTTCTATGAAAAGCTCGCTCTCTCTCTCTCTCTCTCTCTCTCTCTCACATCACCCCCTCTTTAGAGGCTTTAGTGTTTCTGAATATCAATTATTAATTACATTGGGATACAAAAAGAATGTTGAGTGAGAGTCTCATGATACAGGCAGATGAGACTTCACTTGGATCCTCACATAGCCAAATGGATTTTTTTGCCAAATTGTTTGACAACAATCTTGAAATAAGAAGCATAGTGATTGTCTTTCTTACTTCTTACTATAATAAGTAGCCTATGTTTCTCATTAAAATTGCAACAGAGTGAAAAAGACAATTTCCTAAATCATTACTGGAACAGAGTTTGAAAATGTCTAAAATGAAAGGCATCGTGGTGGTTTGAATATGCTTGGCACTATTTGGAGGTGTGGCCTTGTTGGAGTAGGTGTGGCCTTGTTGGAGGGAGTGTGTCACTGTGGGCATGTACTTTAAGACCTAGCTGTCTGGAAGCCAGTCTTCTATCAGTCTTCATTGGAAGTTCTATGGAGTTACATGAAGGTTGTAGAACTCTCAGCTCCTCCTGCACCATACCTGCCTGGATGCTGCCATGTTCCTGCCTTGATAATAATGAACTGAACCTCTAAATCTGTAAACCAGCCCCAATTAAATGATGTCCTTAAAAGAGTTGCCTTGGTCATGGTATCTGTTCACAATAATACTAAGACAAGCATAATACCACATAGATTTGAAATCAGATGCTAAATGTGTACTTTGAAATCATGAACATTTTAGTGGAGTCACTTGCATCATCTCCTAAATGGGGATTTAATATACATATAAGAATAGTAAGTGTTTAAAACTGAAATATTAATTTTAACTTGGCCCTTAAGAACAACAACCTTACCAGAAAAAAAATTAGAGCACTGTGAACATTTTACTACACTAGTCTTATGTTTATAAACATGATTTGAAAATTGAGTGTGAGGTAGTATTTAATGCAAAGATACTAAAATAATTTAATGGCCAAAATATAAAGCAAATAAACATGGCCAAAAAAGTACAACCTTAGAAATATATCTGAAGTTAAGAAAAGCACCACATTCCTCTTCTGATTTTAAACCATTTTTTGAGGAATAACATTACCTGGATAAATATCTAAATCATAATCAAATGAATAAATTTCATGGGATGATCATATCTATCTCACATTTTTGAAGGGCAAACAAATATAGTGCTGTTTATATAAATTTCTCCCTCCAAATATTTGTGTTATGAAAAATTACCTTTTGATATTTTTGGTCTAAAACAACATTGTCAACAGACAGGTATCGGTATGCAGATACTGGACTGACCATCATACATAACAGATTTTGTTAAATTTATTATCCTTTTCTTGTTATCGTCTTTATTCAATCAGTTTATCTGAATCTATCCATCCATGGTCTTTTCATATTTCTTTTTACTAGAAGAGCTTTAGTGGACTTCCATACTAGGAGAGGGCATTTGACAGAATCTCTCCAGTCAGATCACATTTCCAAATCCTGTTAATTGGGAGTAATGTTAGCCTTTCATTAGAAAGAAAAACAGCATTTTTCTGATGGAAATGTGGTAACAATAGCACAGGGCTAGGAGTTAGCTCAGTGAGCAAAGTGATGGTTACAAAAGAATGAGTTCATATCCCCAGAACCCAGAAATGCAAAAAGCCAGACCAACGTTTGGGGTCAGTAATGTTGACACTAGTGCTGGTGAGTGAAAGATAGGAGACTTCTCAAAAGCGTGAGTGAGTGTGAAAATATTGGTGAGCTCTAGGTAGAGTATATACTAGTGTAAATCTGGAGAAAATCATGGTTACCATATTGAGAAATGGTCACTAAAAGAATCTTTTAATATTAGAGAGTCGGTAAGAGAGGCTTACAGGTACACCTGAGGTCCCTAGTCTCTCTGCCCCCTGTCTCTCTCTGTCTCTCTCTGTCTCTCTCTGTCTCTCTCTGTGTCTCTCTCTCTCTCTCTCTCTCTCTCTCTCTCTCTCTCTCATATTGTTAAATTTGGCCACTTAGAACACTTATAAATGAGGTAATCCTGACATACACACATACGGTTGTGTTTGTATTAGTGTGTTGAAGAAGATATGAAGTAGAAGCAGAGCTGTAAGATGGCTCAGTGTGCAAAGCAATTGCCATACTAGAATGAAGATATGAGTTTGGTTCCCCAGAACACACATAAAACCAGACAGTAGTGTGCTTCTATAATCCTGGTTTCCAAAGTTACATAGAAGGCAGAGATTGGAGGGACCTTTGCAGTTTCCAGACCAGGTAAAATGGTACATGCAGCAGCAAACAGTCCTCAGTCCTCCACATGTGCACCATGGCATGCCCACACTCATTTAACCACATCTACAGCCACACACGAGAGAGAGAGAGAGAGAGAGAGAGAGAATTCATCCAATAATTTAAGTGTTTAGAAATATAGTCTTCTCTTTGAGTACTATGAAAGTTTTACTCTGGACTGATTGTTACTTTTTATTTTTTTTTTGTCGGTATCTGATATCCCAAAATCCAATTAATTGGTATTGATTTTGATGAATGGTATTTAAAGCTGAAAGTAACTTAGATTCTACTTAGCATTGTAACCATACATCAGAAAACTATTGAAATTATGAATAGTCTATAGTGAGTCAATATATATGCCATTCTACAATCAAACTGGAATCAAATCAATTATAATATATGTAACCATAGAGCAAGCTAGTAAACTCTTATTTTGGTGAACACTGATCCTAAATAGTAGAGAAGCTAGAAACCTTGGATTTGAAATCTAGCTCTAACTCTGAACTCTTCTTTGGAGATAAAGGAAATAATATTAGCTTCATCAAAGGTTTCTCTTATACTTACAAAAGGCAGATAATGCCTCTGCCCTGAAAAAAGAAGGGGCATGGCCATAGGCAGAGTGACAGAAAACATGAGTAGGAAAGGAGGAACAAGAAAAACACAATGTGTATGAGAATGCCAAAATGAAATCTTTTATTTTATACACTAATTTTAGGAAAAAATAAAATAAAGACAGGCAGAAAGAGAAAACAAACCAACTGTGGTGCTGTGAATAAGAATGGCCTCCATAAGCACGGAGAACACTCCTCCACTGTTGGTGGGAATGCAAACTTGCACAGTCACTCTGCAAATCAATTTGGTGTTTTCTCTGAAAATTGCAAGTAGTTCTACCTCAAGACCCAGCTATACCATTCCTGAGCATAAACCCAACATATGCTTCACTGTCCCACAAGGACACTTGCTCAACTATGTTCATAGCAGTCTTATTCGTAATAGCCAGTAGCTGGAAATAACCCAGATGTCCCTCAACTGAAGAATGGATAAAGCAAATGTGGTTCATTTCCACAATTAAATATTATTCAGCTATTAAAAATAAGGACATTATAAAACTTGCAGGCAAATGGACGGAACTAAAAAAGATCATCCTGAGTGAGATAACCCAGACTGAGAAAGACAAACACTATATGTACTCACTTACTTAAAAGTAGACACTAGCCATAAGTACAGAATAACCATGCTATAATCTACAGACCCAAAAGTAGCCAAATAATAAGGAGGGCTCAAGGGAGGATGGTTAAATCATTCTCAGAAGTGGAAACAAAATAGATATCCTATCTGAGGTGGATGAAGGAGAAAACTGTGTGGGAGAGTGGATGGGGACAGGAGCAGGAGAGGGGTCAGCTGTAGTGAGAACAGGGAGAAAGAAAGGAAATCGGAAGTAGGAGGAGGGAACAATCTCTAGGATGTGCTAGGATGGGTGGAGGCACCACGGGATATTTGAGGGCGACTCTAGCTTAAGACCCCTAGCAGTGGTGGGATATGGATTTGGAACTGGCCACTTTGTCTAGACAGGCAGGACTCCCAGTGGTGGGATAAGGACAGTAACCCACTGACAAAACCTTCAAGGCAAAATGTGTCTTGCTTACAAGAAGTGCAGTGACAAAGAGACATAGAGTATGGCCAACCAATGACTGCCCCAAATTGAAATCCATCCCATATTCAAGAACCAATTCCTGACACTATTAATGATACTCTGCTATGCTTGCAGACAGGAACCTAGCATAACTGTCCTCTGAAAGGCTCCACCCAGCAGCCAATGGAAAGAGATGCAGAGACTCAGAGTCAAACATTAGATGGAGCTCTGGGAGTCTTATGGAAGAGTTGGGAGAAAGATTGAAGACCTGAAGAGGACAGAGACTCCACAGGAAAACTAACAGAGTCAACAAACCAGGACATTTGGGGGATTCTAGAGACTGAACCACCAACCAAAGAGCAAGCACGGGCTGGACCTAGACATCCCCGCACATATGTAGCAGGTGTGCAGCTTGATCTTCTTGGGGATTCCCCAACAACTGTAGCAAGGGCTGTCCCTGCATCTGCTGCTTGTCTGCCTAAGGACCCAGTTACCCTAAATGCTCTGTCTTGTCTGTTCTCATTTGGAGAGGGTGTGACTTGTATTGTCTGTCATCATTCGGAGAGGGTGTGACTTATATGTTTGTGGAGGGGGGAGTTGTTATTTTGTGAGGATTTTTATTCTGAAAAGAGAAGGGGAAGGTGGAATGGGGGAAGGACCTAAGAAAGGGGGAACTGGGAGGAGAGGAGAGGGCTGATATGGGATGTAAAGTGATTAAATAAATAAATTTAATGAAAATAAAAAACAAAAATACAAAAGAATACCCCTCATTGATTCATGTGTTTGAATACTTGGTCCATAGAAAGTGGAAGTATTAGGAAGTGTAGCCTTGTTAGATTAGGTGTAGGCTTGTGGAGGAAGTTTATCACTGGAGGTAGGCTTTGATGTTTAAATAACCCAAAACCAGGCCCAGTGACTCTCTCTTCCTGCTGCCTATGATCAATATGTAGTATCCCAATCTACCCCAGCACCATGTCTGTTTGCATACTACCATGCTTTGCAACATAACCATAATGGACTAAACCGTGGCAATTGTCAGTCAATGTCAATTATATGCTTTTCTTTAGCCCAGTTTAACCTTTGTATGAGTGTGATTTTGACTGCCAACTCAGTACTTTTGATACGTTTTAAAATATTGCTGTCATTGCTGTTGAGGAAAACATATAAATAAATAAATAAATAGATAGATAGATAGATAGATAGATAGATATCTGGTTAAATATTTCCCCACTTACATATGATCCAGTAATGTGAGGCATTTCTAATATATGTTCCCTAGATGCAATCATCAGATTCTATTTACAGTGAATCCACTGATTACTGTGGAAACTGTCAGCAAACCATATCAGCCATTCCAAAATATATGGCTGCAAAAGAAGAAAAATATCACAAAACAAGAATCATAATCTAAAACTGAAGTTGAATTGTTGATAATCACCATAATGGTGGTCATTTCTATTTATTAAGAAATACTGAGTTTTCTTCATATTAAGATATTTCAAATTGTATCTGGCTTTTGGGGGGGCACTTTTATAACAGTGACAAATTTAAGAAGTGACACAATCACATGCTCATCTAATACTAGCTGACAAAAAAATAGAGCGAAAAATGCTGTAGCCAATATTGCACAATGACTAATTTTTTAATTAGTGTAACGATATAATTGCTATCCTAATATATTTACAAGTTACAAATGTTAGCTAATATGTACATTATAATTTGCCTATTTTGAAAGGGGGAAATTGTCATAGAAAATAAAATTATGAAAAATTAACTTTTTTGATTAAATAATTTCATAAATTTACCAATATTATTTAAAGAAAGGCTAGATTCTATGGCAAACACTGACTATCTCTAAAGAAGGGCTAGAATCTGAACCTTTAACATGAATTCCAAGTCTTAACTCATGTTTCTTGTAAGTAAAACCAGGAATGAGTTTGCTGGTAAACAATATCTAATCCCATTTCTAGTTTCCTGCAGGATGTTTTATAATAGAATGGTCATTGAATGACAGTATAAATTGCTGAAAAAACAGCCATGTATTTCCTTACATTTGTGATAAGGAAACATGTCTTAAGCAATTCCAGAAATAAATTTAAAATTTACTAAATTTAATAAAATTATTGAAAAAGAAATAACATTTGGGTCAGTCACTTACTTAAGGGTGTTAAACTTTAATAATGAAAAGATGCTTTGGGTGGCAATTACGTTAATACAAATGCACTTTCACTACTCAATATATACGTACTAACACTGTAATATGTATTTTGTAAACAGGACAATTTAAGAAAGGAAAACAGTGTCTTAGGATCTCATGATCCATTGGACTAAAACTCTGAAATTACCTTTAGGAGTGGCAACAACTAAACTTGGCACTTGGCTATTTCAACAGGTGTACGCCCAAGCCCACCAACCGTCAGCTATTTGTAAAAGCCAAGGGAAAAGATAGCTAGTCCCCACACAGCTGTGCTTCTGGCTGCCTCTACAAAAGAATCAAGTGTAGCTATTTTGGAGTTTGGGGTCGGCAATCAGCCAAAGCCCAACAGTGTTGCAAGTACATGTGCAGAGTTAATAGCAGTGTTAGAGTTGTTACAAGCCTTCTTCCAGCTCCCAAATGTGTGCCTGGACCCTGTACTCTCTGCAGATCTTCCTCTGTTAACTGAACAAGTAGTTCAATCCATGTCTGTGTATTATATTTACATCTTTTCCTCATCGCTTTCCTTTCTCCAACTGCTCCTATGTCCTCCCCATTCCCTCTTTGTCTTTATTGTGTTTACATGTACATATAAATAAAACCTTATTTACTTTAGATTTATTTTATTTTCTTTCTTTTCTTTCTTTTCTTTTCTCTTCTCTTCTCTTTTCTTCTCTTCTCCTCTCTTCTCTTTTCTTTTCTTTCTTTTCAGACCAGGTCTTGCTATACATCTGAAGCAGCCTAGAATTTGTTATCTTTCCGTTTCAACCTTCCAAATTTCTCCGTTCTGGGATTCAAGTACGTGA
This sequence comes from Rhynchomys soricoides, assembly GCA_019843965.1. Classification (NCBI taxonomy): domain Eukaryota; kingdom Metazoa; phylum Chordata; class Mammalia; order Rodentia; family Muridae; genus Rhynchomys; species Rhynchomys soricoides. Next base: position 261,593 of record JADRCH010007279.1, read on the forward strand.
CACCACAACTGAGTCCTATTATCCTCTCTTCGTGCAGCCAAGCATTGATGCACACATCATGGACACTTCATCCATACACATAACATTAATCAGCTCTCGACCTTGAAGCCATAAAAATTTCTTCATATTAATGTATCCATTAGAGAAGAAAGAAAAGGAAAAGGAAGGGAAGGGAAGAGAAGGGAAGGGAAGGAAACAGAAATGCTGCAGCTGCTTCCGAGAAAAAAGCCATGGCCATTTCATTTAGATATTTCTCCTTATTTCCCTAAACCTATAAATCTTCATTTTTACTACCATGGTATTAAAAATAAGGTGAATGTAAATTACTGTTATAAAAAATTGAGGTAACACAATGAATGACAAAAGAAGAAACAGAATATTTTGTTTTGCTAGTTTAAATGGAGCATGCAGGGGGAGTCTGAGTCTCATCCTCAATGGAATGTATCCCGTTGTTTTTGCTGACTGCTTGCATAGAAAGCTAATGCCTCCAAGGACATATACATGAAGTGTCTGTGCTAGTGTAATCTCACTGGGAGTACAGAATTTCCAGGTGGCAAGCTGAGTTTTAATGAAAGAAATTATTCTACATTAGATCCTGCCTTCTCTTCACAGCTCTATGTAATTTGAAAACTACATACTCAGATTTATATTATACTCTTAGGCATTCCTATAACAACAGTGAAAAAAGGAGAGGTTATTATGACTTTTTGTTGTGAACTGTCACGAGCTTTTATATGTGAAATCCACATTCATTATAAAATTTTAAAGGAATCTAGGTCAAAGGAAAGTAAAATCAAATCTTAATTTTTACAGAGCTATTTTCATCTCTGTAAGAATTCATTTGTGATGTGATAATCTAAAAATATATATTTCGATATTTCAATGTGTTCCTATAAAAGTGATTTCATGTGCCTGGAATAAAAAAAATAAAATAATAATGGAAGGAAATTGGCATTTTCATTCCTATTTTTATTTTATCGCCATTATTCTCAACAGTTCAATATGGCAGATGGAGCTGGGAGGGCTCGTTTTCACTGTCTGCATTGAAGGGCTAGCTTGGTTTTGAATGAAGTATCTCTTTATGAATGAGGACAGTGTTTGCCAGAAATAAACTATTGTAGCTTTCTCTCAGGCCAATAATGGAAAATCTATTGTACTTCAAAAATAAAGAAAGAAATCTTACAGAATCGTACAGCTAATTTGCTTCTAGGAAATATTGTTTAATTTTAATTTATTTTTTTTAAATTTACCATTTGTATGTGTATGATGTGTGTGTGCATGCAAACAGACACACCATAAACATTAATACCCAGGGTTTAGATTAAGGTGAAATTCTCATTTCTTGCATTTATTAGTTATAGGTCATTGACAAAGTTAGTTAAACTCTGAACTTCAGTATTTGCCTCCTATAGATGGGGTGATTACTTCCTTATGATAGGTTTAGAAGGGATTGAAAGGGGCACTTTTCCCATTCAACTTCATATCCCCTCTAGGATTATTTTATCCTTTAACTGGCTGCTCATTCCCTTATTTTGGCAACCAATGTCATGTGGATGATTCACAAACATTTCTCTATTTGTTTTTAGATTTACCTTTTCATCATAAAAACCTGTATTTAGACATGGTAGGTGTGCATGTGCATGTGTGTGTACCCACTTGGGAACTTTGTGCATCCTTCTCTATCACTCTGATTTTCTCACTGGAATCAGAATCTTTCACTGAAGCTGGCAGTCCCTGTTTTTCCAGTTAGTCCATAGTCCCACAAGCCTCATTGATCCTGCCTCAAATAGTAACAGGTAGTGGTGTGTTCACTTCAGTGCAGGCTTTTTATGTGGGAAAAAAGGGGCGTGTAAACTCAGTCACACTGAGCTGAGCCATCTTCCAACCAATTTAGAACATTTTTTTCTTAAATCCAAACTTGCTTCTATAAACTACTAATTCAATAGATTGTTATGAGTGGAATGACAAGAAATTTCATGATCAAATGTGTGTGAGAAACTGAGTACAACATTAAGAAAGTGACTTATTTCAGGATTACCAATCAGGTTAACATGCATGGCATTATGAAACTGTATAGAAAGGATGTGTGTGGAAAGCAGAATTTCCCCTGGTTACAGGACTACAGAATTCCTTGTGGGAAGGGCACAGAAAAGGCCCATAGGGAATAATTAATGTGACATAGAATAGTCTTTCGGGATTATATCTAGTATGCTGTTTCCTGTTCCTTTTTCCCTAGCTCCCATAATTTATGAACCACTAACTAGCAAATAATTGTGGTCCACCTTATTGAAAGTCTGCCTGCCTCAGTATCTGAGCTATCTCCTCTAAGATTCAGCCTCAGATACAGGGAGGTTTTTCTTCCTGTGTTAGCCTATCATTGTAATCTTTCAATGACTAACTTCTGTCGAATTTAAAAATTATCTCGACTATCATGGATTTCAAGGGGGAAGAATAAAGGGATATTCTCAGTGTCACAGGTAACAGATGTACCGCATCAATAAACACTGTAAACAGAAAATATATATAATCCATGCTTATATGGGAAGTACTCTCATGTTTTCAAGAAAGTGAGAACAAGGGGAAATAATGAAATTTTATATCTACTCAGTGCCACAGATAACATTCTACTACGTTAGTGGTATAAGTGAAAAAGAAACCGATAACCCATGCTTACAGGGAAAGTCAATTCATGTTTTTAAGAAAGTTAGATAAGGATGATACTTGTCCTGGAATTTCCAAGTGAAAATTTTAAAATAATTAAGGATTTCAAAATAAAATGTTCTTTGAAAGGATTCTTAGAAAGTATAGAAATATGTAAGTATGAGTAACAAAGTAATCATGGTGCAGTCTTATCCCAGATACACACCTTGCTAATGATATGTGCAACTATTTTTGTTTGTTTGTTTTTGAGACAAAATATCTCTGTGTAGAACAGGTTGGTTAACAATATCTACCCACCTTCAGCCTCAGTTTTCAAGAACTAAGAATACTACTCTACCTTACACCGGAGGCTTGGAAGTCTATTTTAGCTACTTTCTGCAAGTTAACATTTTCAATGGCTTGGTTTCCAGAGTTTCCTAAGAATAGTGTTGATGAATTATTCCAAACAATTAATTTAAAAACGATGGGATGCCTAAATTAAATATCTTATCACCACTTTTCACTAACATTTATTTTAAATATACACATGGAAGGTATGTGGGTGTTATAAGTTGATAAGCACTGTATAATTTATGTAGAAGAATCTTATTAAAATAAAATCTGTTTTATTTCCAAAATAATCATCTGTATGAACTGAACTTTGATTTAATATATTTGAACACTTAATCTTTATTTAATATATTTGGATAGTTAATCTCATAAACACATTCTAATATTTCTCTGCCTTACATATCTTAAAATGGAGCATCTGCTAATATTACTGAGGAGATTGCAGATATGACTCAAAATGTAACTATTTATTTGAATAAGTGTAAGACTTGGTGTTAATCATACTCATTTCCTAAATGTTCTTGCCTAGACTGTACCAATACCTGTCACCCTGCAAGGATTTACATTCTGTGAATCAGCATACAACAATGAATGGTAATAAATGAGACTGACACCAAGTAATTTCAACACAGGAAAAGTTTTATGAAGCATATGTTTATAAGTCTTAATGCCAAGTTTTACGTAGCATATATTTATAAGTCTTAATGTTACAACACTCAATTTGTCTAAGTCAGCACATAGGTTTTTAAAGTGAAAGGACTTTTAAAAATTCATTGTAACAAAAAAGATAGGGAAAATGAAGACATATGGGTATGTGCAAATGCACAGAGAATTATATATATATATATATATATATATATATATTATATATATTATATTATCTATATATTATATAGATTAACATGGCTGGAAAGAACAATAAAAACAAACACAGGTATAGTTATCAATGACTTTTGCAATCTATTTTTAATTGTGGCAGTGATAGTCTTGGCTTCAATTAATCTCCTCTTAATTGTATTTCTTGTGCCATTTAAAGCATAGAGTGCATATGATACATATGACACATCCAGATATTACTTTACACCATGATACAAATAGTTGCATTAATGTAATTACATATGTAGTTGTTGTGTAAGCAACAGTGATGTGAATCTGTGGCTTCATGATGCTAGAAGGGTTATAGAGACATTATAAGATACTGCCTTGGTCATTTTTCTGCCACAGGTTTCTTTTTTACACCGTACAGTTATTAGACCAGTATATGATGTAACAGCAGGCAATCACCTCCAGACATGACTAATTGTCTTCTCTTTGCATAAGTCATTGGCAATAGGAAGTTTGATTTCCACATTTGTAAATGAAGAGTTGGGAAACTATCCTCCAGGTCCTTTTCAGTGTGCATTATCTATGCCCTTATTGTTTACCATAGCTCACTGAGCCAGTAAAATAGCAAAACTGGGGCCCCAAGTCCAGTTTTCTTTTACCCATATCTGTATATCTATACAAGCTATCTTTTATCTTTATTTTTTCTATCTTCAGTTCTTTCTCCTCTTCCCCACCAACAGCCCATTGCCCTTTTCTCCTTGTCTTTTCTCCACTTCCCTCTAGTGCATATCTACACATTGCTGTTGTACCTGGCACAAAGGATCAATTTGCACTTCAATCACACTATCCCAGTCCTCAATAACTGTGGGCATAAAAGAAAGAAAGGGGAAGGAAAAAAGGGACACAAAATCTAAGGCAACTGAACTGTAGTAGCAGTGGAGATAGGAAGACCATTTCTAAGGATCTAATTCGATCTGGAGTAGAGCAGTAACTGAAGAGAAAAGCCCAGGGTCATCTTCCTTTTTCTCAAACTCCATGTAAATGCCCATCTCTTTTGCTCTCACAACTGTCTATTTACCTATTTATTTTTGCATATCATCTTGTTAAGGATTGAACTTTTCCCCCCACAAATCCAGAGGCTTGGAGTCCACAGCACTTCAAAAGAATGTGAAACGACATACAGAGGCAGAGTTGTTAAGGTAGTAAAGTTGAATGAGGTCATCCCAGTGGGTCCTAATATAATCTAACTGATAGCCTTACAAGAAAGGAAGATAGCAATATGGACTGTCACAGAGTAAAGATCACATGAACAAAGTAGGAGAGGCTACTGAGGAATTTAAGTCAACTGACACTTCTTAGCCTTGAGAATTAGAAATGAGTGGCTTTATTATTTAAGGTGCTCAAACTGTTCTGGAAGGTTCTGTGACATTTTTAGCTAAATAATACATTTCTTATTACACTTTCAACACATTTCACATTTTAATTGAGAGCACTGAATAAGTTAAGAATATGACATTTAAAATATGTAAAAAATTATTTGAGGAACTGTAACTTCAAAATGGGCTATTTGGCCTGACTTCATTTACATACTGTATACATTAAGATTCTTTGGAACGGGATGCCTTTCACAAATCAACACTACAAAATATCCTTAAACACAAAGATCAGTAATTATAGCTGCAGTGAACTTGAAGAATCACACTATGGAGGCTAGCAAGATGATGCAGCCAGTAGGCTGGGGTTCTATCCTCAGGATGCTCATTGCAGGAGAAACCTGGAGTTTGTAAGTTGTCCTTGGACTTCCACTCAATTGCTCACACAAGTGAAGGCACAGGGGGGAGGGGTTAAAGAAAGAATGAAATTAAGAAGTGACTTAAGTGATTAAGTGATAAAGATCTTCCACTGGCTTTTGTACTCCTTCCTTCACATACCACTGAGCAACATCCCTAGAATTTGCTACTTTAATTCAGATAGCCATTTGTTACCTTCACAAATACATTTATGCCACAAGCATAAGAAACATAGTAGTTTGGTCATATCACTCTCCAGCCATCATCCCTATGTACATATAATAGAAACTAATATGCTTATCTCCTGAAAATAAATTATCCTTTGTACATAGATCTAACCAAAGAACCTAAGAACTAAAGGAGGAATAAAGAAGATTATTCTGTGTCCTGTACTATTCTTTTAACCTTGAACACACACACACACAAACACATTTATATTTCTTCTTGCAACTAAACAGTATGAATAAACATGCACACGCACACACATACACAGAGAGAGCGACAGAAAGACAGAGAGACAGAGACAGACAGATCTTTCTTCTTGCAACAAAACATTAAAAAAACCAAACATGATTAATTATCACCATTTTGATAGAATATGCTCTATGTCCGATATGCTACGTACCTAGCTTTCAGGTAGGATTTATGACATATGTACAACATAGTTCTTTCATATACATATGTATCTTGCCCTTTTTGACAACAATTTAAGCAGCATCCAGAGTAATACTGAAGATTCTGCTGAGTTTACCATGGTAATATTTGTCAGACATGCTGTTTTGAAGAATATTTAATCCCTTGAAATCTATGATACATCCTCCATTAGTAATAGGGATGTCAATACTGGGATTCAATACTGATGATTTCTTTTTAGTGTTTCTTTTCCCTTGTTGTAGTTGTTGTTTTCGTTCTAGAGTTTTTTTCCCTCTAAATCTCATTGGTTCTTTTCTGGGCACACTATGCTGCTGCATCAGTTGAACAAAATTACCTTGATTCTAACTTCAGGGTTTTGTTTTAAGTCTAATTTTCCTCCATGTTTTTCAGAAATCTATCCTGGCTCTATTGTGCTTCAGTACTTAATATGCATCTAATATGCTTGGTAGGTATCTTACTCCTATATATGCATATATCTTTTCTTGTAGATTTATTATTTGGCCATGTTTCTAAATGGCCTAAAAGTATATATTGACTACCTCTCCTCTTTTCCTTTGTTCTCCAAATTTTGGAAAATTATTGAAAGTTGGTGGTTCTGGCCAAAAGGCTATCTATTATTTTTTCCTTTTTCTCCTTATTAAGTCAAATATCATTACTAAATTTTTCTCTAAAAAGCTTAAATATCTCTTGATTTCATGTCTATTCCCAATGTTCTGTTACTAGTCATTGGGGGGCTATAGCCTCAAACTTCTTTATATATATATATGATTTTACTATTTTTGTACGCATGAGTGTTTTGTCTGCATCATGTCCTGATACTCAGTGTGAGTCCTACTAATAAAACCTGCATCTTCAGGAAAATCAGCCAATGTTATTAACCTCTGAGCCATCTCTCCAGCCCCCATCACATGCACATTGCTAAAAAAAAAAAAAAAAAAAAAAAAAAAAAAACCTCTCTCATAAATTACAGACCCTGTGTATTCTTTAATACTTCACCTTGGACACTTGTGCATATGCAAATTTATGAACCTTACCTCAAGTCTACTGAGAGGAAGGATAAGCAATCCATGTTTTGATAAACAGAGTATTTCCATGGAAGCTGAAGTTTTCAAACTACTGCTGCTGGGGGAATACTCACACATGACTCTCAAATTCATGATCCATCTATACAATGTTAGAGTTCCCAAATATATGAAGGTCTATAGCCTAAATAGTTGATTATGATATTCCCTGCCCAAAGTTATATATTACCTTCCTAACTTCTTAGTGTGAGTATAACCTCTAGATGAGAGTCAGGATACACCTAGACATTTCTTCAAAATTCTCTGTGTCTACTCTAAGTAGTAGCACAGTTGAATCACTTATGAAAATACATCCCAAAGAACACAGGAAGCAATGCATTTTTATTTGTGGATAATAACTTATAGCATCACAGTACGTTATAATTTGCAAAAGTTATTAAAACAGTCATCTACAAAATATATGTGAGCCTTTCCCTTTAAGTGTTTGAAGATGCAAAACTACTTGATAAGACCTAATTTGTTTAATTATTTTATTACCCCTCACCCTCTGAGCTACTGCTAGATATAAAGGAACTGATTTGAAAACACTGCTTAGAGCTAGATACTGTCTAAACCACACATACACACAAACAAAAATCACAAAGTCTAACATCACATCAACCCATCCAGTCTCAGGTGACATACAAAATAGTTGCTCTAAAAGCAAGACTCATTGCATTTTGTGAGAAACTGTCTCATAAACAAGTGTATGCTTGACAAAAACTAATCCCTGAATGGAAATTAGCTATATACTCTGGCAATTAAGATGACAGAATGGCAATCATAAAATTTGTTTAGGAGTAAACAAGGCTATATTATATGTCTTGTTCAACAACTAACTATGCATATTGGAACTAATATGAAATGTAGTTATTCACCTTTGTCTTTGCCTCCTTTTATTTAGAAGGGGATTATTGATCTTCATAGCATGGCAGACATGTTTGATTTCATTCTAAGTGCAAACTCATTAAGAATGTGAAAGTGTGTACATTCATTCCAATTAAATGACACTGTCCCAATGAATAAGATGTCAAAATTCATGCTAGTAGTTGCAGTCAATAAGTGAATGCTCTGCTCTGTGGCTTCATGCTTATTTGTACCCAAATGAGCATCAATAACAAGAAATACACATGGACTTTCCTAAGCAGAAAGTATCAGATGTTAAAGATAATATGCCTGACTAATGTTTAATAATATGTGGCAATGTAATGCCAAATACTAAGCTTCTTGGGTCTGGAAATGAACTATACAAGTTTTACAATTAAGATAGCATTCTTCACATGTATTAAATGTACTAAGACATAAAATTGCATCTGCTTTCTGATTTAAGCTACTAGGAAATAGATCCTAGTATTCTGAAAGCCTAAACCATCAGTTTAAATTCTGATTTACATGGCAATGCCTTTACCTAGTTTAAAAATATTTTTAAGCAACACGCTATTGTTTTCTTTTAGAACTGAATGCTATGATAAATATAATCAACTATGAAAATAATGTGCAGTAAGTAAAAATGGATCTACACTTCCAGAGTTAACCATTTTTTAAATGATATCCTTATTGTATATCTTATAATACTGGGCCTCTGTGTTCTCTCTTTCCCTGCTCATATAGGTTCTCACACACAGATGCAATCACACTGGTAATTTAAAAGTGGCATTTCGATGTAAAGAAAAATTTATTCCAACAGAACCCAAATGAATTCTGGGTTATCTGTCAATATTCTTAGCCATCAAAGAAATGCATGCTAAAGCTGTTTTAAGATTCCCTTTTTCCCTTCAGTCAGAATAGCTAACATCAAGAAAATAAACAACATACATGCTGGTGAGGATGTATGGAGAGAAAAACAATTATACCCTGCTGGAGAAATGTAAAGTGCTGAAAGTACATAGAACACAGGAAGTTTCTTTTTTTATTAGATAGTTTCTTTATTTACATTTCAAATTTTATGCCCTTTCCTGGTCCACCCCCTGCCGCAGAAACTCCCTATCTCATCCTCCCTTTCCCCTGCTTCTGTGAATGTGCTCCCACACCCACCCATCCACTCCCAACTCCCCACCCTGGCATTCCCCTATACTGGGCAATTGAGCCTTCACAGGACCAAGGGCCTCTCCTCCCATGCAGTAGGGTTCCATGTTGCACCCTAACTGCCCCTTTATTTCAGGCATCTCTCCCTGTACTCTCTCCCTTTGTCCAAGCCTCTCCAACCTGATCCCTCCTGGTCCCTTGCTCACCTGCTGCTAGTCAACCTGCAAAATCTATTCGATTTTCTCTTCCAAGGGAAGTCTGTGAATCACCCCTAAAGCCCTCTTTGTTACTGAGCCTCTTGGGGGGTCTGTGGATTATAGCATGTTTAGCCTTTACCTTATAGCTAGTATCCACTTATAAGTGAGTACATAACATGTTTGTCTGAGTCTAAGTTGCATTGTTCAGGATGATTTTTTTTTCTAGTTATATCCATTTGCTTGCAAATTTCATGATGTCATTTCCTTCCAACAGCTGAGTAATACTCCACTGTGTAAATATATGACATTTTCTTTACACATTCTTCAGTTAAGAGAAATCCTCAGGTATTTCCATTTTCTGGTAATTAAGAATACAGCTACCATCAACATAGTCAAGTAAGTGTTCCTGTGGTAGAGTGGAGACTCTTTCCTGTATATGCCCAATGGTGGTCTTCAGGTAAGTTGACTTCTAATTTCTGAGGCACTGCCATAAAGATTTGCATAATGGAGTAATTTGCAATGTAGGAGTGTTACCCCTACTCCCCATCTTCATCAGCATGAGCTGCCACTTACATTATTGATCTTAGCCATTCTGACAACTGTAAAATGTAACCTAAAAGTCCTTTTGATTTGCGTTTTCCTGATAGCTAAGGATGTCAAACATGTGTTTCTCATCCATTTGAGATCCCTCCATTGAGAATTTTCTGTTTAGTTCTGTACCCCACTTTTAATTGGGTTACTTGTTTTGTTGATGTCTTATTGCATGTTGGTGTGCTGTGTTTAGCTGATATCACTGATATCTTTTCTGAAGAGAAATGGAGGAGCAGTGGATTTGGGGGAGAGAAGAGGTTCTGGGTTACTGAGAGGAATGGAAAGAGAGAAGGGTGTAATTGGGAATTGTTGTATGACAGAAAGTAAATAAAAAGAAAAAAAGAAAAAGTTTATGGAGACAAAACATCTTTTAATAAATATTCTCTAAGTTATAATGTAAACATTGTTAGATAACTTTATAGAGACTCAGATTTGGGTTAAAATTGGATTATAAGACCATTTCAGCAAATCACTATTATTACTGAAACTGTTTTTCTTCTTAAGGCCTGATCTGTGAGCTTCTGAAATTCTCTGAGAATTGGAAGGTTTTGATAACCATCTGAGGATATATTATCCCACAGATATCAGTATCATGTACAAACAGTCTGTGTTTAGTGGTTGATATAAGTATCCATGAACATTCAGAGGCTGTTAGATTGACTCGGTTGCTCTTTTTTTTTTAAGAGACCTTTCAGTTCTACAGTTCTGAGTCATTTAGTAGGTATTTCTCACCTTTACTTTGGGCATACTTTTACCCCCTTCCATGTTGGTACACACGTATTTACCCAGTGACTAACTTTCTATAAATGAGCTCTATCCCAGATTAACACACATGAAAAATTTCCAATCCTTGCAGCCAGATCTCAGGGTGGAAAGTGAGCTCAGGAAAGCAGCTATGTGCAACTGAATACTCAGTGGAATGGACATTCCGTTCTAAATCCCCTTCAAGAAAGTTCCAACAATAGCTCAAGCACAAGCAGACACTTGTCTGAGAAGCTGTCCAACTTAACCATTCAACTTCTTAAGAATCTATCCCCAGGCACCTTGCAAAGGAACTTGAGTTCATATCAAATAAAGCAAGGTATATAAAAAAATATTTCTCACAATTTCTATCACTCTATTCCACCTATCACTTTCTACAAATTTGATATCCTCAAAACTATTTCAATTTTGTAGGCCCCAATAGCATTTCCTTTTTGTACTTTTATATTTATACATTTAACATGAGAAAACAACAACAACAACAAAAGAAAAGACAAAGTATGCAGATATACTGAAAAGACCTTTGTTTGGTTGCCTAAACAACCTAGGTTAAAAAGCCTAGGATTTATCACTTATACAATATGGTAAGCACTCAAAATCAAAATATATACCAAGATTATCCCATTCTGTTCTAGTAGTTGTTATATACATACATGAATAAAGTAATATTAGCCAGTATTCATTATTAGACAGAGAACTTTTTTTCTATCTGGATGATATATAATGATTTGATGACTAAATAACAGTGAGATAAATGTTACAGTCTTTAGTCATTAATTTGTTTGCCTTCCAAGCTGTTAGACCTTAATGACAAATGGATAGCAAACACATGTCCTCTGCTGAAGGAGCAAGTGAGTGAGTCAGACATGTAGAATTAATTGGAAAGTGAAAACACAGGAAATAATTGCTTTCACTGGACTATAGCTACCATGAGTTTACAATAAGGACGGATTTCAGAAACACGGTATTTTTGACCTTGAATAGTCAGTAATGCCATTTAAAAGTCTTTGGGGGGAAAACAAAACTTGAGAATATTTTGAGTGAGATAACCCAGACCCCAAAGGACATGCATGGAATGTATTCACTTACAATTGGATATCAGCCATAATAATATAGAGGATACTCTTGCTACACCCCAAAGACCCAAAAGAAAGCTAAACAAGAAGGAATGCCCAAATGAGGATGCTTTAATTTAATGTAGATGACAAAATAAAATAGTCCTAGGAGTCAGATAGAGGGAAGGAACTGTGTGGGAGAGGAGATGGGGAAGGCTATGGAGAGGTTTCAGGATCAGGTGTGGGGAGAGACAGGGGAGATGGCCACATGGCCATGAGAATGAATGGAATCTGCAGCTGGCATGGAGTGGGAGTATTGGGGGCATCTCAAGTATGTGCCAGAGTCATGGGGTAGGGTAAGCTCCCAAGAATCAATGGGGGACAGCCTTAACTGAGACTCACAGCAGTAGGGATATGGAACCTGAAGAGACCAACCTCCTGTAGCCAGGCAGGAACCTCAATGGAGCTATAGAGACACCAACCCACACACAAAACTTTCAACCCCAAATTTATCCTGCCTACAAGAAATGCAGAAAGGGGAGATGGAGCAGAGACTTAGGGAATGGTCAAGCAGTAGCTGGCCTAGCTTGAGACCCATCCCAGGGGCAAGCATCAATTCCTGACACTAATAATGATACTCTGTTATTCGTGCAGACAGGAGTACAAAATTATTGTCCTGAGAGGTGCCACACAGCAGCTGAATCAGACAGATGAAGAGACCCATGGCTTAACATTGGATGGAGCTTGGGGGACTGTTGGCAGAGCTTGGGGGACTGTTGGCAGGGAAGGATTTAGGGCCCTGAAGTGAATAGGAACTCTAAAAGAAGACCAACAAAGTCAACTAACCTGGACCCTTGGGGATCTCAGAGATTGAACCACCAAACAAAATGCATACAAAGGCTGGACCTTGGCCCCCAGCACATACGTAGCAGATGTGTAGCTTGGTCTTCGTGTTGGTCCCTGACTATTGGAGCAGGGTCTATCCCTAAAGCTCTTGCCTGTCTGTGGAATCTGTTCCCCTAACTTAACTGTCTTGTCTGGTTTCAATGGGAGAAGAAGTGCCTAGACCTTCCGAGACCTAATGTTCCAAGGAGAGGGGAATACCCAGGGGCATCTTCACTGTTTCTGAGAAGAGGAGGGATGATTCAGAGAGGGATTGTGGCACTGAGGGGCTGGGGGTGAACCTTGAGAGGGGACAGCCATCAGAATGTAAAGTGGATTTAAACAAAAAACATAAAAAAATATTTTATAGGCAATCACTAAAATAATGAGAAATTTATGATGAAAGAACATTGGTGAGAGTAGTCATATGAAATAATCTAAGAAGTAGAAAGAAGATACAAATATAAAGTTGCATGATTTACTTGTAGCATCACACGTAATTTTATGTTGAGAAGTGGGGTTCATGATGAGAGGCAAGAGCACATGTTATTTTGTAGAAGACATTGGATATTAACTCTACACTTTGACAGTGCTCTTAAAAATGGTAAAAGGGAGAGGTACACAATATAGCTTGGTTTAGATATATGACACCTACATTTGGGTTTATTTAAGGTTGGGTTAAAATTAACGTCATTCAGACACAAGATCTTTTAAATTGAGATTTTACAAACTACTGCCATTTGGGCATAATTTGACCAAGTTACTTGAAGAAATTACAGCTGTTCCTTTTCAAAAATAAATGTAATTCATATTTATACACAAACATCTGATCAGAAATTTACTCTTCATCTGGTATATAAAAGTATATTTATTCTTGCAACTATATAGAATTGAATATTTGTGAAAAACTAAAATAGTCCTCAATACCCTGACATTTTCAAGTATCTTTATCTGTATACTTTTCCCGCCCTCAGTGAGTTACCATGTAAAGTGGCAATATCTTTCATTATTACTTTTGAAAGACAACAGGAGATGAGAGGTGGTTTACTTCCAGTCATATGTCAGATACTTAATAAATATTTATTAAATGAATATCAGATTCTTCAGGATTACTTGATTGGTTAATAATGTCAGGCATCAAGTTAATCCAGTTCACATACCCAATTTTTTTTTAACTCTAACTTTTAAAATTCTATATTCTCCCAGAGGGGCTTTTGGGTCATAAACAACCTGAGCCACCATTCTATATAGAGTAGAAATTATATAATAGAGCCTCAATCATCATGACATTTTGTTCAATATGTGATTCATGTTCCCAAATAATAGAAATAAATTACATTCTAGTAGACTATCAATAAACCATCCTGTGTACCCTGACTTATAGATTTACTAATTTACAAGACTTCCCCTTGATTATGCTTCATAATGGTACACTAAGCTTCAGGACAGAGTGGGCTTGTTAAATGTTTAATGTTGGTGTTTATCTTTTTATAAATGTTAGATTAATGTTGTAACCACTACATGGCCAGCACAAACAAATACTCTGTGATGGCATGTACAAACTTCATCTTACCTCTCCCTATGAGGACATCTTACATAGCTACAGTAAAATAGTGAGTCATGTAATTGTTAGCATAATTCAGAGTTTATTCACCTTTTGCTAGATGCAGATTCATGAATTTGAATATTTCTGTGGCGTAGTATACACCGACATCTACATTGATACAAAGTCTATTGGCATGATAACAACTACATATCTCTTTTCCTAGCCCTAGCCTAGGAGAACTAATGTGTATAGCTACATCATCCTAAGATTCTGAAAAGTGTTTTGAGTTTTTAATTATTTCATTTATTTACATTCCAGACATTGCCCTCCCACCTCCCAGTTTCCTCTCCCACAGTTCTTCATCCTAATCCCCCTTTGCCTCTTAGAAGGTGCCCCCCCCATACAGCATCCCACTTCCCTGGGGTGTCAAGTCTCTACAGGACCAGGCACATCTATATCCATTCCTACTGAGGCTAGACAAAGCTTATGCTATATATGTGCTGTGGGCCTTGGACCAGCCCGTGTATGCTCTTTGGTTGGTGGCTTAGTCTCTGGGACCTCCCAAGGGTCCAGTTAGTTGAGACTGCTGGTCTTGCTGTGGAGTTGCCATCCTCTTCAGCTCCTTCAATCTTTCCCCTAACTCTTCCATAAGAGTCCATGACCTCAGTCTTACAGTTGGGTGTAAGTATCTGCATCTGTCTTAGCTGCTGGTAGAGCCTCTCAGACGACAGCCATGCTAAGCTCCTATCTGTAAGCACATTATAGCACCAGTAATAGTGTCAGGCCTTGGTTCCCCCACACACACACACACACCATGAGTTGGATCCTAAGTTGAGCTGGTCACATGTTATCCTTTAGAATTGTTAATATTAGTGTTTAGAACTTTTTGTTGCTGATTAATACTTATTTAAAGATATGGATGCATGGAAGTTTGTTTTAAATTGACCCCTTGATTTGATTTGAACTTGACTCTAAGTTCTAATTATTAGACCTTTACAATTTTTATTTCACAAAAATTTGCATTTAGTTAGATAAATGCTTGAGATTAGATTGCTAGGTCATATCTGTATCCTGTTAGTTTTGAGATTGGTTGGGTCATCATCCATTTTCATTAGCAATATATTAGCAATCTTTAATTCACTGCAGGCTTTTTAGCTTTCAGTAACACCATTACTTCTTTTTTTTTTTTTTAAATAGACAGTTTGTTATGTAGTAAACATTCATAATTTCATTTGTATTTTTCTTATGGCAAGTGTTATTTAATATCTGATCATGTACCTATTTGTCATCTTTATACCATATACTCTATTCAGTGATATTCCTATTCAAGTCATTTCCTTATTTGTAATTATTTATGGGTTTGAATTTTTGGTTTGGGTAATCTTCCCATATTCTAGATATTAGTCCTCTTGAGAGTTCACAAAAAAAAAAAAAGAAAGAAAAAAAAGAAAGAAAAAAATTGAGAAAGGGAACAAAGTACATGGGGTTAAATAGTAAGCAATAAAATCAAGAAACAAAACAATGGTTCAAGTTCTAGAGTAAAATGGAAAACTAGAAATCAATTAAATTCTGAAAATTGCACCAAAAACAGTGATTAGAAAAGGAAATCTGTTGTTCATTTGCATATGATAAGCTTCAACACTAATTAAAGCAGAGTATTGTCTCATAAAATATTCCTGAAATTTCAGGTGTGTTAGTGCACACCTTTAATCCCAGCATTGGTAAGGGAGAGGCAGGTGGATCTCAATGAGTTTGAGACCAGCTTCATATATATAGGGAGTTCCAGTCCAGCCAGAATCCTATCTCAAAAATAATTAATTAATTAAAATAAAATATTCACAAAGCAGTCTAATCATTTAATCATTATTATAAAATCTTAGTATGTGCAAATTGATGTAATTACACCCTTCATTAAAGTGTTGAGCATTAATTAACTTTCTCAAAATATTTACCAAGGAATTGCATATATGTTGGGTTTCAGGAAAAGAATCCTAGGCACCATTGAGGCATCTGGGTTAGTGGATTGTATCACATAATGACTAACAGCTATTCCTGACTCTTCTACATATAAAAGTCTAAGAAAGAGTGCTAAATGTTATAGTTTGATGTTATACAGTAGGGAAAGTTCATCTACTTGAAAATTCTGATGTTAACTCAGAGGTAAGCTTGTGAGAAGAAAAGGCTATTTTCCAGTTGAAAAGGATCAGGGGAGAAGGAGTTTCTAGATAAGTAGAAAATCATCTAAAAATCCTGGGTCAGGAAGAAACATAGTATATTTAAGCAGTAGTAAGGGAGTCAGTAAGGTGGCAATGCAAACGGAGACAAAGGGAAATGAGATAAGAAAGCAAGGAAGTAGCTGTAATACCATGCTTATTCAGTATGTATGCACACAGGTTTGTGTATGTGTGTATGTATGTATGTGTGTATGTATGTGTGTATGTATGT
>JADRCH010007279.1:278426-443289 GCA_019843965.1 Rhynchomys soricoides
TGTGTATGTATGTGTGTATGTATGTATGTGTGTATGTATGTGTGTATATATGTATGTATGTATGTATGTTTCTTGTGGATTTGATCTTTTGCTTTACTAGTATAGTAGCCAATAAAAGTGTGTGGTGATATACTCTAGTTTATAACTGAATAAATTTAAGGAACTCCGTTAGAGAATATAGCGAAGGTGGAGGAAGGGTTAAAGGGAGATACAGAGAAGCCTGAGTAGAAAGCAGCACTGTGTTCCTTGTGATAGAAACGCTATTGGGCTGTGGTAAAGGCAGAAGAGATGAAGGAAATGAGAATGCACAGACCTTAGGGGATAAAGCTGACAGTGACTGACAAGGACTTAGAAACAAGCTTGCAGAAGAGATAAGGGTATCAAGAATGAAATGCATTTGGGGCTTTTGAAAAGTAATGGCCAGCAATGGCATTCAGTGGTAAAGAGAATGATAGGCCAGGTAAAGCTGCACATACCTAGAATCTCAGCACTAGGGGGATGGGAGGATGAGGCAAAACTAGCTCCAAGCCAACATGAGATGTGCAGCCAACAAAAGCAGATAACAACAATAATAACAGAAGAAGAACTGGAGAACTGATCAAGTTCCATGGGGTATCATTCTATTTTGAGCTTTAACAATGGAAATACTTTTGTTATATAGGGATGGGAACACCCACCAGGCAGATGAAATTACTGATTCAGAATTCATTTAGGAAAAAAAAAAAATCAGACCTAGAGGTAAAACAAGGCTACTTTGCTGAAGACAGCTGTTATCAAGCTGAAGGTGGTACAATGAGTCATGAAAACAATGACTAAGGAAGAAATTAAGGAATCAGGGTAGGACTGAGTTCTGAAGAATTCACATCTTTAAGGAAAAGTGGAGAAAACCAGATTGTGAAGTCTGAAAAGAAATACCTCCCAAATTGGGAACAAAGCAGGAAAGTACAGTACACAGATCCCCAAGGAAGACAACGTTCTTTAGAGAATCATCAATATTGACCACAGCTGTAAGGTTAGAAAAGCAGGAGAAATGTGGTCAATTGGTTTTTGTGACTTGAAATTCTTTACTTTACTTGAACTCAGCAGGGTGAAGTTTGAACACAGAGCATAAAATGTTAAGGAAAAAAGAAATATCCACTCAACTGATATTACACAAAGCCAGGGAAAAAGAAACCTCATTTTAGTTTTTTGATTTTTAGTGTAATAAAATGTGTGATTCTATTTTATTGAAAATTATCATGATAAACAGGTAACATAGTTACTTCAAATGTTAAATATTAAAATGGTATAAGTAATAGCATTCTGATAAGCAACACAACATATTAACCTATGATTGTAACTAGCCAATGATAACCTTCCTGAACAATCAATTATTGGGTATTATATCTGACTGCTCTCTAACTCCTACTCTCTGCCAACCATCTTGAAATACTTTCTGGAATTGTAATGTTTTATAGCTATCCTTTAATATGTATATTTGTTGAGAAACACAGCTCTGGATAAGATAGGAAGAAAATTGCTTATAAAATCAGAGAAAGTCTCAGTATCATTTTTGATCATACAAAGGGGAAGACCTACATAAATTTTGCTGTGTAAGCGGTATTCATTTTACTAGAAAAATAACTTCATTGTAATGAACTTACATAAACATTATACTACTAGATTAAGGTATCCATTTCAACAAACACTTTCCTAGAGTTAAACTCTGCACAGTATTTTAGTGAACTTCTGTACAGTCAGAATGGCTCCCTTGACATTTATAACAGATATGGATGGAATTTCTTTGATCAATTTTTCATGTTCATGTAGTAAAAAAAGTGAGTTATAAATATAAAACTGGAAGAAGATAATTATCATAGATACCATTGTAGGTGGTTCCTTGTAGAAGTTTAGAGAACAGATGTAGGGTTATTCAAGACACCCCAATGTATATCTAAGAAAATTCAATGTAGTAAGAATTTATGTGTTTTAATAAACAGGCGACCATTTTGAGCTTTTAAAATAGAATTCTCAAAGGAACATGTGTAGTTCTTGTTAGAAGATATGACTCCTGAGAGTTTCCTTTTTATTATTTTTATGTTTTATTTTACTGTCTCTGTATTCTGCCCAACTCTGAGAAATAAAGGCAGCTGACTAGTTAATGATCTTCAATCTTTCTGTTACAGGGCCATTTTACATGTTCTGACTCTAACACATCACAGCTGGGGTACCTTAGACAAATTTCTCTCTCTACCTCCAGATCTTTATCTATTACATATGGAGGATTATGTTTCTCTGACTCATACAGTTAAAGTGACAATTGAGATATATTTGTTATTGTACACGTAGGACAATTTGACAAGTGGTACATTTTACATCAAAGTCCAGGTGCTTCTGAAATAGCATTGTGCACATATAGGGTAGTTTCATATGGAGGCAAAAATCAATGCCTTGTTGATGGCTGTTTTTGTATTACTGCTTGTTTGTTTTGCTCTAATCCTCATCTCCATATGCTCATTTTAAAGAGGACTTGCAAAGACTGGTTATTCAGTGATCCCTTCCAGACTTACACTGTTCCTATGTAATCATTTATGACTGATACCTTCCAGGTAACATAGCTTTCTTCATATTGCCTATGAATTGTATAAATTGTATGCATTTACAGATATTTTTATGTCTCTGTGTTCTCAGGTGTGCAGTTGTAATTTCCTAAAAGGCATAGAGAACACAGCAGGCATCTAACCATGTTTACTTATAAGCAAATAAAATTCTAATGGTAAAAGGTTGCCCAATATCTTATTAATATTCTATCTTATTCTATTTACTCAAAAAGTAACTGATAAGAGCATTATACTTATCCATGACTAAATTTCAATTACTTGAATGCTTTCTATCTCTTCAGTATGATTCTGGCTTTACTTAGATGGAATTGTAAATGTTTTCTAAGGATTTTCACCGTTTCTGAAGATATAAGAATAATCAATTCAACTAATGTTTCTCAAGAAGAATTTTTAGACATTTCTCCAATAAACATCTATATTAACTAAAAGAACATTAAATAAAGTACAAAGTTACCTTGTCATATCTAGGCAATTCTGTATTCTCTACAGGATGATTTTTCATATTATTTAACAACTCTGACTGAGCAATTGAAATTCAGACGATGATAAATGTTTTACACTGAAGGCTCATTTCATTATACAGTAGTCGGTTGAAATGGGGTTTCCGAAGAAGGTACTTTTAGGAAATGCGGAGTACAGGAAAAAGTTGAATACATTACACAATTTAAATATTTATCTAAGCTTTTCTACTAAGACAACATTTGGGCAATAACGTACTGAAATAGCAACATGGAACGGAAATTAGAGATAAATAGATGGCAGAGCCTGTGGAAAGAAGAGCACAGAGTGTGCAAGTGAGAGCCCCATTCACAAAGTTCTTACATTGGAGATTGAAAGGGACAGCCTGGTTTATAAACTTACCAGCTTGCTTCTGATTGCACCAGTGTGCCTGGATGCTTCTTGGATGTGTGTATGTGTTTGTGTGTGTGTGTGTGTGTGTGTGTGTGTGTGTGTCCCACACACAGGAGAGCAGGTACACACATGGCTTTGTCCTCGTATTGAATTCCTGACCTCCTTCTCTTTACACTTAGTGGATGTTCAAGTCTCTCTAATCCATTCCATGGTTCATACATTTAAATCCACCAGAATGAATTCATCTCTGGGTTTCAGATCCCCATATCTCCACTGTAAAAAAAATTACTCATAAACAGAACAAACATTTATATCCACCCACCATCTTTTTCATCCTTCCAGCTTCCTTTCCTTTCCAGTGTTTTACTTGTAAACACTGGTGCCACTATGTATCAAATCATATAAGTCCTGAAGAAAGCTCTGTACAATCTAGCCCCTATGCTCCTCAATCTATCTACAAGGAAATCTGGAATGCATGTACTTTTATTTATAAAGTCAGCAATTCCAGTCAAAAGAAACAACTTCTTTTGCCCCTTCAAAGAATTTCTGGTTCGTGACAATCTATCTTTAGAATTATAAATCCTTCTTTAATGAAAGTGATATCTTTCAGAAAATAGAAATGAATTTTATCTATGTTCTATCTGAAACCCACAAAAAGAATGGCCAGTGATCCTACAAGGAGAAAGATCACTTCAATGACCTTCAAGGATCTAAATATTTGAGCCATAGCCTACTCTGGCAGCTTAAGGCTTGTTCACGCACATTTCCTTACTATCCTTCCTCTAAGCTGACCTTGCTACAGTTCTTCATACCGAGATCCCCTGCCACAAAGGTTTCACTCTGATAGGAATCATTGTGCACTCTTTTTCCCCTTGTAAAATTATTCCACTACCTTGCTCTTCTCAAACTATATGGTTTTCTTATGAATGTCTCCCAAATGTCTAGGACTATCATTGTTCTCACTCTTACATGTTCTTATACCTATGTGGTTGTTGTCTATAGTTTTCAACTGAAATGCAAATAGAACAGTGGGCACAGATTTCTATGCAGATCTAGCCCTAAATTTTAGTGTCTGTGAGTTTGGTTATTTAAAACATTATATGCAGAGAATAGCACTCTGGAAACATGGTTATACTAAGCAAAATATGACACTCAATATTATGTGATGCAGAGACAGATGAATGAACAGATACTAAAACCCCAGCACTAAGTCATTCTTTAAATAACGGTTATCCAAAACCACACATATAAACTTTATGAAGCTACTTCTTTTGAGATTTTCATCTCTGGATTGATTTTGAGAGAAAAATCTATTTCCAGGCATTTAAAGTAAAACACTGCCAAGGCTCTAGGCACGAGTAAAGTGAACCCCTTTGATGCGTGCTGAAACAGCCCATTAGAGATGGGCTGTGTACACCTAATCCAGAGGAATCTTCTAGCCTTTTAGCAGCTGTTCACATGGCTTCTGCTCTGCCCTTCAGCCTCTCCTTAATCAGGATTCCCCAGCTGTCTGAGCTTCCCGTAAACTCTTTCAGTTAACCAGCTACATGCCAGCTCTGTCAAGTTTATCTATTTGTTACTCTTTTTCAGGCTAGAAGGGTGGGTCACATTACATCTTCACTTTTCCAAATGTTGTGATAAACCTACATTCATCTATTTAGTCACTAATTAGTTTCGAATACTGCTATCTGAACTGTCAAAACAACCATCAATGAAAAGGAATTACCCGATTTTCTTTTGATGGAAATACTTGGATAGCTCCGAGTCTGTGATTTATTCTTACTTTTTGAATTTACCTTTATGAACGTTCCAAGGTGAAAGTCTGAACCGAGAACGTGTGTTGATTACCTTGCCCTTTAAGTCAGTACTTGGGCAAGGAACCACTGCTGCTGCAATCTGATAAAGGAGGAGACAAGTTGTGTGCAAATAAAGATGAGTGCCAGGAATGAGCAAAAAGCCACCGATGTTCATACCCTTTTATAGTCCTGACTCTGTAGCAGTTGTAGCCAAAAATGGAGTAAGCAAATGGAGAGTGATTTAAAACACAAAACAAAAGGAAAGAAAACAAAAGCCAAGGACAGGATGAAAACATGGAAGAGTAAGGCTTTTGTTCCCCCAGTAACCAGGAAGAACGTAAACCACTGCCTTGCTAACTGTCCTTAATTAATAAAATATTATAGCGATGAAAAGTAAATGCATTAAAGAGTCAAAGATAAATCACCAAATAATTGCATATTCTTTGTTCACTACACTTTCCTTCATGTATAGATGTAGGATATCAAAAACAGAAGCTAAAAGCAATTCCAACATCTGGTTTTAAAAAACTTTTTAATATGTTATCTCTCTTCAAAACCCATTCAACTTTTTACATTCTCCTTTTAATACATGTATAAATACTGACTTTAATAATGCATTTAATATTTTTCCTATTCTTCAAAACAACCATCTTTTCTACTTACACAGATAAAATACATGAGCTAAAATAAAGTGACTAATAAAAACAGAGGCAAAGCTCTTCATTTTTCTCTTACTTGAACATGGTACTACTACATATGTTAGAATAGTCTGTGATAAACTGCAGCTTTCATAACTGACATAAAAATAACTTTTATTACACCTTAAGTTTACAGAAAATTAATTCTTTAAAGTTATATGGAATGAAAATACTTAATTAGCCATTCTGATTCACTTATGAACAATGAAAACAAGAATGAGAACAATATTTTATTAGCATGTCAGAGAAATGATAGCTCCATTCCAATTAAATACTAATCATCTACTCTGCCTCACTTTCTCTTAGTGAAGAACAGGGTTTGTATATAATCAGCCAAAACCATATCTAAATTCCATCTTGAGTGTTAGGAGCATACGTTTTCTCTGGACTTAATAGTATAAGCCAAGTATAAGGATGGTAGGATTCCAGAAACCAAACAACAACAACCAAATCCAATTATCTTTTTAAGCAGACAAAGTCTAGAGGAGCCCAGGCTAGCCTTGATCTTGAATCAAGGATGACTTTGAATTTCTGATCCTCTGGCTGCTATTACAGGCATGCATCACCACACCCAGTTTATGCATGGTTGTACATCCATACCAGGGTTTTGTGAATATTCAGCAAGTACTCTTTAAATTTATATTCACTCTTCACTTACTAAAATCCCAAGACATTTTCAATGAATGAAATAAAACTAAACAAAATTTTGAGGATAAAGTATCCTAAAATTGCTGACTACATGAAAGAAAGTCTGAAGATAGACTACTGCCCTTTGGTTTCTTAATGGGCCAGAGTGCAGGAGGCTGATAGAAAATTTCAATGCATAAGTCACCAAGCAATTCTATTTCTTCCCTTTCATAGACACATCAGTAATTGTGTTTCTACAGAGTTGTCATTTTTATTTCTTTTGCAATATTCAGATCAACAATCATGAATGAGGAGAGATAAAGGCTATGTACCCCGGGAAATAAAAGGTGTTTTAGAATCTCTGGAGAAACTATCTGGTTTATGAAGCCACCTTTAATGTATGTAGCAATACATGGAGAACTAAAGTTTTTATTTTGAAATTTTTAGAATAAACATGAACCTAATAGTTTTATTTCTTAATTTTGAAACTTTAGTTATATTTGGATGTTCATAAATGGTATTCATTTTTCTGTTAGACAGTTCTCCTTTAATATCCAGTAAGAGGAAGTTTGAAATATTATACCAATTTAGAGAGACTTCTGTGTGTGAAACAAGTAGTCAAAGCCCTTGAAATTTGGCAAAATAAACTACACTATAATATTGTTGTTTGGCCTCTCATATGTGTTGCATTGGAAATAAATGAAGCCTTGGAAGCCGAAAGGTGTTTGAGAACTGTATAGGATAAAACCTTAAGAAAGTTAAGCACAAGTTTTAACAGGGAAGGAATACTACTGATGTGACTCAAGGTCTTGTGCATGCTATGCAAGCACTAGATCACTGATCATATACCAGACCCTAACATGTTGTAAGTAGAGAAACTTATGGCCACACCGTGTCAATTTCTTTCTTTGTTTATTTGTTTGTGAAAATTCATATATGGCCTGGGGCATGATCCACAAAGGGTATTTTTTATGACACTCTGCTAATGAATGCAGTTGCATTGAATAGAAAAAATGAAATTATTTCCCATATTCAGTCTCATGACTTTTCCAACAAAACTTTTTAAATATGGACAGATTGCCTTGATAAAAGAACACAAAAATCCTAGGACAAAACTGGTCTTTCTGAGATAGAAAGAAAACCATTGCCTCTAGCTGAAACCAATCCAAATCCTTACTATATACAAGTAAACTGAGGTCTTCATTATTCCCCATTGGCTTCCCCTAAATGGTATAATTTGTATATATGTAATAACTGCATCCCTCCATTATCTGAGCTTGACATCACTTTAATCAATGTATCTTTTTAGAATACAAGGCAGACTGGTTAAATTACTAATACTATAAATTCTTATAGATCTCTAATCTACTTAAATAAAAGGCAATCTTTGAGAAGTAATTTATGTTTTAAAGAAATATCACTACCCTCAGTTTGTTTTAAAATTTAGCTAGGAAAAGATTCAATCTCAACAAATCTCTCTCTCCAAAAATGAAGTCCAATGAAACTGTTGAAGCTTCATTTTTACGGACCCCATCTGAGGCTGTAATTTGACGTTAATAAAAAAAAGTTTAATATTAAATTTTTTTGAAAGAGCTCTTCTAGGTTTGTAATCTTAGGGCACATAAGTCCAAAGTTTGTTCTTTTCATCATGGTTCACATTATCTTTTGGCCAATAATATTGATTAGAAATATTGATTAAAAAATTGAATTTTTTTAATATATACATGATTAAAATAGAATTTAAGTTTTGAAAGAAAATTGTTTTTGAGAAATTATACTTAAATTTCACCTAGTCTCCTAAGTCTTTCCCCCAAAAAGCCCTTATCTATTGTTCTGCCATTTAAGTACACATGTATGTGTGATTTAAAAACATATTTTCATACACAAATATTATTTTTCTTGAATTTGTAAGAAAAGAATCATTGATCAAACTCAGGCAAGCCATGCTTAATGAGTTAGAAAAGTCTCATAGAAGTTGCAAAGAAAATGGGAGCTGCTTGTTAAATCATTTCCTTTTACTCTCAGGTAAGGTGATAGTAAAAGATACCCCAGAGTTTTTTAAAAAAATGAAAAACTTGTGTCTTCTAAGAGAGTGAATATTTCAATTTCTTTTAATAATCTACACAAATAGTTAAAAATGGGAAGCCTGTTTCATAAGCAGTAATGATTTAAAATGGAAGAAGGGAGTAAGTAGGGAGGCTATGTATGCTAATTTAAAATATAGTTAAAATATGTAAAAATAAATGATACTTGCACATCAAAAACATATCATCAGGAATAAAGGCAAAAATCTATTTCTGTGTCTTTTTAGAAATAAATTAAATTTGGATATAATGTTACATAGACATTTTAAAATAAAAGAATAACATCTATATAATATAATATATTATAATTTCCATAATGATATTGTATAAAGAGACAAGAAAATGACTCTTATTAAATTAGAAATTATATCATGAATTTAAAGAGGATTTTCTTTTTTCAGTTAACATGCCCTTAAGAGATCTTATAATTGAAATTTTAAAATATAACTTTGTTAGTCTTCAAGACAAATTGTTCCATTTAAAAAATTTGAATGAAATGTCTACTCACAATTGACTATTTGAATATTCTAAATTATAGATGTAATTCTAAAAGTAAATCTTCGTTTTAATGCTACAACCTTTTAAACAGTAATGTTTTGAGATTTAAAATCAATTAAATATGTTCTTCAAAGTTTTTCAAACGTAAGCAAATTGAGAACCAAGATTCAAATATCAAAACACCCAACTAATATACTGTTAAAATAGCAAAAGCTTTCATGCACCATAACCCTTAGAATAACTCTTTCAACCTACTCTTACTTTGCACAAGCATTATTTCACGGTTTAGCAATGCTGTATGATAAAAGCTTTTTTCAAATTCAAAGTATTTAAAAACATAGTTGACTGTCTATACCACAGCTGAGCATAAGCTTGCCTTTCTTCATTTCATAACTGCATTTCTAATAAACAGTCTTTCAAAAGTGCTCTGGACACTGGGTTTTTTTTCTAGAAAACGTAATTATCACCAATAAATTATCTCAATAATATTTGTAAGCTGATTCAAAAGACACCAAAAGAAAAAATTTAAATGTGCATACCTATGTATAACAAATAACATGTGTAAGTGCTACATGTATTTTCACTGACATGAAAGAGAGTAGCTTTTCCTTTAGGAAATAATATTGATGCTCAGAAAATAAATGTCGGAAGGCAACAATAGAAACAGGTGTTATGCTGTGAAATGCAGAGGCATCTATTATAAAATCAATACATGTACAACCTTGATTTCTACAATCTTCTTCTGAGTAGGTGCTTGAAATTTTTTCTAGAATTTGTGAATCATTAGCCATTTGTGAAGATTTCTATCTTCATTCTTAATTAAAAGCATTGTTCTTATTGCTATTTTAGAATGGCTAGAGTCCACAAGTCAAAAATAGTGAGAAAATGATAACCTTCAACCGTATCTCGGGGACACCCTGGCTTCATCATGGATTATTTTTATATGTTATTTTTGCTGTTGTGTTTGGGTCAGTTTTTAAATTCATTAGTCACAGCTGATTCTTTAAAAACAAGTGGGGAACATTTTTAAATAAAGGTCTGATCTAAAAGTTTTACTGAACTGCTAGGTCACAGTAGACGTGAATCACCAAATCACTTACTACAAAATGGGATTGCAAGCCTTCCAAGTTTTTATTTTGTTTGCAGATCAAAACACTGCATGGTTATTTTCCAGCTTAAATTGTATGATTTTTTTAAATAATCACAATATGGCAGAGAACAGAACATTTAAAATATGAAGCATAATTTTAAAAACTTAGAAATTCAATCTATGAACACTGTCACAGACAATTTATTTTCTTTACTTTCACCTATGGTGTGCCCAAAACAGCCTTCCTAAACTTCAGGACTCAGTTATTCCCATAGAGAATCATTTCACTGAGAATGCATGTTAGTTCACAATTGTCTACAAAACCATTACGAAGAATAGCAATTAAAATAAAATCAGAGATACATAATCTACTTCATAATGATCAAAACATTCAGTTCAACACACTCAAATCAAGCTATGAATATACTATTTAGTGGTTTCTTAAACAAGAACAAAGTGTGTTCCTATTGCAAAGGGCAAACAAATGATAGTTAAAGACCCTACAGCTCTTCCTCATCTCTAGGGAAAAGATTTCAGCGAGAAACACTTACAGTTGAATATATACACATATATATGGATAATAAAGTACACAGGTGACAAAATTTATGCTTTTTCAAAAGCTACTGTAACAAGCTTAAATCAATCTGCCTACTCAGTGATCTTGTCACAAGCTAAAAGTCATGCCACAGTTAAGATATTTTTAGTTACTTTGTACTTACAACAGTCCTCTACTTCTTCCCACCAAAGCATTTGGAAGACAAAGTATATATCAAGGCAGGAATAAAAATCTTGGTAAAAGTTTCTCCCAGTTTTATTGCTCCGGGAGGCTTAGGTACGATGAGAAGCCAATAAACTTCAGCAGCCTCGAGTAAAATAGCACTTCAAGTTTTCCTATTTGTTTTTTCTATAAAGGCTATTGCCTTCAAGAGCTGAGTCCTGTAGGGAGCAAGTGAATGAGCCCAACACTGAGTGAGTCAACATAGTCACTGATGCCAGGATTCTGTAGAGGCCTCTGGATATTTCAAATTCCAAGACCTGCGCACAAGCAAGTGACCCGCCTTTTCTCTCAAGTTGCTTTCCCATAATAGGACTGCCCATGGCCACTACATATAAGGCTGTGCTTCCAGCATGGCAAGCTCTGTGAATTCAAATAATGTTCAACTGTGTTTTGAGCCACATCCAAACCAGAATAGCACAGGGAACTCAGTCTTGCTCTCAAAGTTCTCTAAACATAAAAACTCATCAGTACGATGCTGTCACAATATTTTCAGTAACTTTTATGTTACTTTCCAAAATAAATAAACAGAAAATCCAGATCCAGAATTAACTTTTAACTGTCTTTTTGTTTTGGTTTGGTTTTTTTCTCTCTCTTCTCAACATCACCAAAATGGCATTCTATTCTACTGGACATCAAAACATTCCTAGAATAATCCCTTCATTTGTAAACTATCTGATGTCTACTAAAATTGATTTTACCCTTGGGATCCAATCAAAATTACGTCTGATAAGGACAATACTCTGATTGACAGAAGCAGCAGTGGAAGGAACAGCTGAGTTCTGAAGGCAGAATGTGAGTAGGTCTTAGGGGACAAGGTTTCTGCTAAAATAAGGAGTCGTCTTCTGGGTAGAGCAGAGAATTCTTCCCAAAATACCAAGTTTCAGTTCTGAGTTTTGATTAGACTACTTTACAAGAAATGAATTCTTCCTCAAATTCTGCTGTGATAACTATTAAAACCATTCTATGAAATATTGAGATAGTGACCAGTTAACGTTTCCTCCCCCCCAAAAGATGTAATATTAACAGACAGAGTCGTGATATGTCATCCAGGATGTTTATAAATAATTCCTTGTCAACCGAAGCATTCATATTCATCTTCATTATTTCCATATCAGGTAAGATCAATATTTTGTAAATGCGTTGGTAACACTATGAGAAAGATATTTGTTTTACCATTATAATCATCTTCCTTGAGTTGTTTCAGTGTCTTATAAGTACAATTTTGCAAATTAAATAAGATTGTGAGAGCGCAAGGATAGAGTGCAGTGTTTAGTAGGCATATATGCCATCCCTTTCCTCACCCAAAGTTATCTCATGTTTTCTTCCTTGCCTTAAAATCTCTCCCTCTTTCCATAGTTCCATTTCTACTTTTATGATTACCATCCCACCCCAACACAGACACACATGCACACGCACATGCACACACACCACACGCCACACACACACACACACACACACACACACACACATTTAGATTTCTTACAGGCAATGAAACATACTATATTTGTTCTTTTGAGTCTGGCTCATTTTGCTTAACAATATAATTTCCATTTCTGTCCAATTTTCTCTAAATACCATGATTTCACTTTTCTTTATAAAAGGTTAAAACTTCATTGTGTACATATACTACATTTACTTTATTGGTCACGATACAGCACTATTCCGTTATTACAAAGACCTGCCTCCTACTATCTTTTTATACTCATACCACTTACCCTCCCCATCACCAACAAATTTGTCCTCCATCTTTCTAACTTTGTCATTTTACGAATGCTATAGGAATGCATGGAAATCATGGGGGGGGGAGAATGAAGACATATGTACTATGTTCTGAGTTGCTTAATTGTTAGTCCATGTCATGGACAGGAAATATAGAAGGAGAAAATGATGTCCCACAATCCCCTTGAAGGGCAAACCAACAATGACCTAACATCCTTTCAACAAGGCCCAACTTTTGTGGTTCTACCACCTCCAAGGATGTAGGTACCAAAGGTTGAGGATCAAGCCTTCAGCACCTGAGCCATGCAGGGATATTACAAACCCAACGTATAGCATAGACTTTGGAAAATGTATCTTTTTCTGCTTCTGCCATTACCGTGGGTAATGTAGGAGTTAGAGATATGACACAAGAAAAATTAGATCCAAAGTCTGAATCCCAATTGTCTATGTTTACCAGCACCTAACTCCTAGGTAGCTTAAAAGGAGAGATTCACTTGGCAGCGGTGGCACATGCTTTTAATTCCAGCACTTGGGGGGCAGAGGCAGGTGGATCTCTGAATAGGAGGACAAGCTGTGGCAGCCAGATCTACACAGAGAAACTCTGACTTGATAGATAGATAGATAGATAGATAGATAGATAGATAGAAGGATGGACAGATAGACAGACAGACAAGGGAGAGATTCATTCCTAGTAAGTAATGAATACCAGCCCAGCACTTTTTTCCTACATCATACACACACACATACACACACACACACACACACACACACACACTCACACACATACTCACACACTGATATCCTCATGTTATGGGTAGTATTTAGTAATAGAGTAATTTCATAGAAAGTATGAGGCCCTTAAGTTCAGTCTCCAGTGCTGGGAGAAAAAAGGGAAGGGAAGGGAAGGGAAGGAGAGAGGAGGGAAAGGGAGGGGAAAGGGAGGGGAAGGGAGGGGAAGGGAAGGGAAGGGAGGGGAGGGGAAGGAAAGGAAAGGGAAGGGAAGGGAAGGGAAGGGGGATGAAGGAGAAAGGGAGGGGAGGGGAAGGGAAGGGAGGGAGAAGGGAGGGGAGGGAAGGTTAGGATTTATTCCACCTTCTCTATAAGCATATTTTCCTAACTTGATATATACTTTCAGAAACATACTTGGTAGTGTAAATTCAAGCTTCCTATTTGGACATAATGTACAAATACGAGAAAATAGGATTTTTTTTTTCCTCCTGCAAGTGATCAACTATTGGGAGGTCTATTTTTTCTTTTTAGATCCCTCGCTAACTTTCACACATGAACTTAGAAACTGCCACTAGAAGGCTAGATGGTCTTTAAAATTTTTACCACTGTTGGAGGTAGGGAGGGTGATCATCAGAGATAAGCGAAGGGCAATGCCACATTGGTCCACTGTGATCCAATCTCAAAGAACCACCCCTCCCACTCCCTGGCAGGTCCATTGTCAATAAATATCACTCCTGAGTTCCAAGGAAAACAAATATCATGTTTATGAGTAGACCAACATGCAGATATTAGAGCTAAGAAAGGACATTTAAAACAATATCTTAAGTTGTTTTATCAATATGCTCTTGAAATTACTATTTTTAATTTAAAAAAAAAATCTGGCCATACCCCCCCCCCCCAAAATGTTATCATTCAATTTGTGACCTTTTCTCTCAGAATTATGTCATCAATTGCCAAACTCTCATCAATAGCTTTTTACAATTATTTCTGAGTACTGTCTCTATCTATGGCTGTGTGGTGGTCTGTTTATCTATTCATCAACTGTAGGACACTTTGGTTATTCCAAGTTTTGATCAGTACAAATAAAGCTTCAAAAAAATATCATTTTTTTCTGATCAGAATTAATAGCCAAAATTATAATTACTGGGCTTTTAGCAAATGAGATAATGGCAAAGTTACGTGAGCATTTTATACCTATCAGTAATGCATGAATGATTTAATCCATGTTACTCAAATTCTCACCAGTATCTCTTGTTCTTAATTTCTGATTGTTTTTTATTCACAAGATATAGGAAAATATCATGACAATCTTAATTTCAAAATCTCTAATGGATGATGATATTGAATAACTCTCCATGTACTTTTTTGAAATTGTAGTTTATTGGGGTAAAAATATTTTAGATTTATGCTTTTTTTTTTTTTTTTTTTTGGTTTTTCAAGACAGGGTTTCTCTGTGTAGTCCTGGCTGTCCTGGAACTCAACTCTGTAGACCAGGCTAGCTTCAAACTCAGAAATCTACCTGCCTCTGCCTCCCAAGTGCTGGGATTAAAGGCGTGCGCCACCACTGCCCGGCAGATTTATGCTCTTAAAACATTTAAGTCTATACTATGGTATGATGGACTTCTGATGTAGTATTTTATGGTAGAGATCCAGAATTTATTCAACTTCTTTAAGGAAAATTTCACATTAATTACAAGTTTGTCATTTTTCCTTACTCCCGAATAAATATTTAAAAAGAGTGTCTGAACATATACTTGTCCATTCTTCAGTTGGGTAACTGAGGCTTGTCATTTGTTTGCTATTTTACTGCTGAGATGCAAGAACTCTTATTTTAGAGATGGGAATACTTCGTATTATCTGGGTATTTATGAAATAAAAGGTATAAATTTTTTTAACATCTAGTTTATTGAATGCATTTTTATGGTTTAGTATTTTTGATATATAAACTAATAACAATTGTCTGTTCCTTGCATCATAAAAGCTTTATTTTTAAGAATATTTTTAAAAAGTTTATATTTAGATCAATGCTTCACTTTGAATTGAGTTTTTTTATAAATGGCAGATTTAGACTGATGGCATGAATTCTTTCTGTATAAGAGTCTTATTGCTCTACAATGACACATGGAAAAGATTGTCATAATTCCATTGACTTCTTTTTGCAAACTACTCAAAAACAGTTGTAAAAATTCCTGTAGGTCTCTTTCTATGAATGCAGTTGAATTCAAGTGTGGAAGTTTCTATTTGTAGCATTGTGTAGGTGCATAAAATGTTTCAGACTTTGTACCATTTCAGAAATTAGATTTTTGGACAAGGATTCTCAGTATATCTGTTATACATGTGACTGCCTAATGAAATTCTTAAGAATAGATGTTCTAAAGCCAGCATTTTGAAAAACAAGCATTTTCAGACAGCATATAATAAAGCATAGGTTAAATTTTTGTGTTATTAAAATAATCTTAGGATTATAATTGAATCACAGAGATTAAGTGTAGAGAATTGGGCCAAAGGAGTTAAAAAATATCTCCCTAGGAAGGAGAAATAGAAGACATATTATGCATAGATGAGTGGGGGAACTGAAACTGGAACATTAAGGGAGGATCTGGAGGAGCAGAAGGGAGAGGGATGGGGAAGATGAAGGAGAAAGTACAGGTTAAAATTAAGAACGGTGTGAGTTACCATAGTATGGGAATGTAATACAGCAGACGCTTCTTAAAATATATCAATACATGAAGGCAATCTAAATAAAATCACCAAATAGTGGACAGAGCAGAGTCTCAACCAAATATCTTTTGTCACCAAATAGTTTTCAGTGCCCAGAACGGGTTATAAATAATTCAGATTTGGGGCAAAGGGGTCCCATGGGAACCTCAAAACAAAACAAGCTGTTGTCAAAGCTACAGGTTGTTCTCCACAAACTGACAACAAGGTCCCATTGCTGAAAACAACATCTTCACAACCTGTAGAGATGGAGAAGTTTCATTCATGCCTGCATAGAGTCTTTACCTCTATATGCTAGCATCTTTGGTACAGGAAGGTACTCTGGATGCTGCCAAGGAGAAATATAACACAAACCTTTTTATTTCCGAAGGTGTCCAGCCTGCAAGGTATGCTAGTGCAATAGTGACCCAATGCTTTTTGGGGGTGGGTAAGGCCCATTCCCCGAGATGAAACCCATATACAACCCTACTCATGGAGCCAAAACCCTGAAAAAGTAGGTAGCCTGGGAACCTAGGGTAAAATAAAATACAACTATTCTAAGGTATACAGCAATGAATTAGTCCCTAACGACATTCTGTTATACCCATAGATCAATGTCTTGCTCAGCCATCGTCGAAGAAGCGGAGAAGCTTTATTCTGCAAGATTTGGGAACAAACACAGAAAAACCCACAACCAGACAATGTGCAGATAGCAAGAGACATTGAAACACTCAGCCTTAAGTGGGAGGTCTCCATCAAACCCTACCTCTCAGAGCTCAGGGGACCCCGTGGAAGAGGAGGCAAAAGAGTGTAAGAGCCAGAGGGGATGGGGAACAGCAAGGAAACAAGGCCTACTAAATAAACAGATTTCATATACATATGAATGCACAAAGACTGAGGGAGCATGCACAGGGTCTGTACCACGTAGAATCCTAGAGCTGGGATAAGGGGACACATGCCCATTACTAATCCAGAAGTGATCTCCAATTGATAACAACTTGCAAATGAAAGTTTCCTTTCCTCCAAGGGAATCTCACTAGGGAAACAAACTACTCATGAGGTAGGCTGCATGTCCAGGAGAAGATGAAAGAGAAAACTAATTTAACAGCATCTTGGGAGGTTCCTTATTTTTATAATGTCATGTCAGAGGTTTAATTTTTAAAATTTTATTTAGCTTACACTATAGGTCATTTGCATTATGGCTTTAAGGCTTGAGGTTTTGTGTTTTGATGGGATTCCTGGGTGTGAAAGAGTGGGTCTCTGCATCTGTATATTTCTTGTACATTTTCTTGGAATCTTTTCTTTTGCTTTGTTCTATTCTTTTCTGATTTGCTTGTTTTGTTTTAGCTTAGTATATTTTATTTTATTGTATTTATGCCACTTAGATGTCTGGTCTGATTGTTTTCTCAGTAGAGGCAGAAATGGGCTAGATACAATAGAAGGGGAAATGAGAAAGAAGTAGGAGAAACAAAGGGAACAGAAACCATAACCAGACTACATTGTATGAAAATATCTATTTTGAATCAAAGAAAACGTATTACAATTGTTTTCATAAGAATATAACATACAGATCCCCTCTCAATAAAAGAAAGCATACTTTTGTACATTGCATGGACTGATCTATATCTTTTAAATCAATATTTTATGATATACTTTTATGCTCCATGCTGTAAAATGAAGATTCATCTTTGCCTATAATGTCAGTATTAAACAGTAACTTTTGTATCATAAAATGATGTGTTACTTGGAAAGCCTGAGTGTGGTGAGTATAAATAAAAACAAAGACTTAATTCTGTTCATTGGAAATCCTAAATGCCTTGTTATATGCTGACTTTCAAGAACAGACACATTTTTGAACTTTGAATTACTGAGCATGAATTCAAGCATTCTGATCCAAGCAATATTGCATCATTCAATAAATAATACTGGACAAAAGCAGCTGAGATAGTCAAAATTCTTACATAAAAATTACAAGTTAGTGATCTGGAATAGATCATTCCATGCCAGTTTTCTTTTTTTTTTTTTTTTTTTTTAGTTAACTCTATTGGTTGAAATGTTACATATGTTATGAACATATGTATTTTTAGATGTTTTAAAATAGTCTCATTTTGGGGTATGAATTTGGAAGAGAGAAAATAGGAGTGTGTATGAGGTGGGAGGGAGGAAATGGAAGGAAGAAATTGTGTAATTTCATTATAATCTCAAAATTAAAAGGAAAGTCAATTTTTAAATACACCCAATGGGAAAAGTATTGGCTGGATATTTTATAGGTACTAAAAAGACAGAAAAAATCCACAAAAATAAAATGTATGCAATTTGGTACTTACCTTTATGAACAAAAATTACTATTGTTTTGAAAACAACTCTATTAAAACTGTAGATCAATTTGGGTCAGAACCAGCCTATTAACTGTCTTATGTCTTCCAATCCCTTTAACACCATACTTATCTCTGTTGAAATATCTTTATTTCAACCAATATTTTACTTTATACCATACAGATCATGTACATATTTGTTAGATTTATAAATATTGCATCTTTAGGAAAACTATAAGGCAGCCCAATTCAGTTGTTGTATTTATTTATTTTGGCAGTTCTGGTCGTTGAGTCCCAGATTTTTTGCATTGCATTGTAGGCAAATGCTTTACCACACAGCTACATTCCGTAATTATTCTTTTTTAAATTAAGCTTCTTGTGTTAAGAAAATATGAGCTTAAACTTACTCTCTTAATAAAGGTTTAAGCATGCCATAGTATCTGTACCTATAGGCAATGTTGGACAACAGACTTCCAGAACTTATTCCTCATTTGTTACTAATAAAATACTCACTGATTAGCATTTAACTCTTTGTTTCAGATCTTGTAACCAGAGATCTTGATGAACTTATTATTTCTAAGTAGCATTTTAGAATATGTAAAGTGTGCAATGTCTATTAAAACATCTTTAAATAAAGACACTTCATTTCCTGTTTTCTATATTTAATTTCCTTGTATTTTCTATACTGGCTTTAAATTGCTATTTTCTATTTCATGAATTTATTCTCTATTTTATATGTATAAGTGTTTTACCTTCATGAATGTATGCACACCACATATGTATCCAGGAATGGTGGAGGTCATAAAAGTGTAATAGATCCCAGGGGTTACAGTTTATGCATTACCACATGGCTTCTGGGAACTGAAGCAAGGTCCTCTGCAAGAGTAACAAAACCTCTCAGCTGCTGAGCCATCTCCATTGCTCCCACTGACTAGAACATCTAACGCTATTAAAAATAGTAAGCATGAAAACAAGGTTTCTCCCCTTAACCATAATATGAGGGGAAAATAGCTTGAAAGTATTTCATAGTTATTATGATAAAAGTATGTGATATGTTTTAAAGATGTATTTTATCAAGTTGGTGAAATTGACTACAAGTCTTACTTTCCTGAAATGTTCTTTTTTTAAATTTTATTTGTAGTGAATATGTTTTGAGTATTTGTCAGTGTTTTCTATGGAAGTAAACCAGTGTTTATTCATCTTTAACCATAATATAATATATTATATTTGTAAAGGATTTCTTTTCTACATACATGGGAAATATTGATCATGTCTAATGTGGGTATCAGTATGCCTTGCCTTGTAAAGTATATTTGGAAATTCTGCCTTCTCTTCTATGTTCTAAAAGTTGACAGTTTTTCTCTTGTATTACATAAAAGATGTGACAGCACTTCTTTCCAGCTTCTAGAGATTTCTTATAAGAAATTATCTCTTATTTAATTCTTTGCCTATACACAAATTGCACTTTCTCCTTTGTTACTTTAAAGACTTGTCATATTATTCTTTTAGAGGTTTGACTATGATTAATATTAGCCTTTGTTCACCCAGTTCTGTGAGTCTGTAGAGCCTTGTCTTCTTCAACATTCTCCTTTTCTGTATTTATTGACCATCAAAGCTTCTGATGCCATGCACCATAAATCTTTGAGGATTGGTTCAGTTTTTATCAATTTAATTTCTTTTTTGTTCAACATTGCTACTTTCTATTATTCTGTCATATGCATAAATTCTATCCTCTGTCTTTTGCTGATGAGCAAATTCATCTAATTTTATTATGTTTTATTCATTTACTTCTAAAATTTCATGTTCTACCTGATTTTACTCTCTGAGATTTTCTTCTTTACTTGTACAGAAGATCTTAATTCCTTTTACAACCATTTACTTCAAATATTATTTAAAAAGTATTTTAGGAGATCTTACTATATCACTGTGTCTGACATGTACTTGATAGAGAAACTAAGTGTAAAGATAATAAAATGTACACTCTACCTGTCAAGTATCATTGCATAAATTAAAGAATAATAAACTTAAAACAATACACTCAAATGCATGCAATACAAATAATGTGCACAAATAACCATCTACTAATGTAAACTACAAATAGAAATAAGGAAAGGGGCTATGCCTTAAATCAATAATTTAATAATTTAAGCGTTAGCCTAGGAACTTAAAATGATCATATATCTACACCATAGAAAGCAACAAAATAATACAGAATATTAATGAACCAGAAGCTAGTTAATCATAAGGATCAATAACACTGATAAAACATCAATACTGGTAACAAAGAAATAAGTAAACACAAATCCTAATATTAGGAATAAATAGGTAATATCATTGAGATAATAAAGAAATAACATGCAAAATACCATGTATTTTTCACAAAATACTTGACACTATAGATAAAAGGGGGCAATTTATCAAAAAGTAAAAACTGTCACAAATCATTCATGTAGTAATAATGATTAGTTATTTAACTATTAAAGAATTAGAACATATAACTTTTAAAATGGTCCAAAATAAATCTCCAAGCCCATGTTTCGTTTTTACATTATTTTATTTATTTACATTTCAAATGTCCCCCTTCCAGGTCCCCTCTCCATGAGACTCCCACCCCATTCCCCTTGTAAGAGGGTGCTCTGCCTACCCACTCTTACCTCACCCCTCTAGCATCCCTTATCTCTGGGGCACTGAGCCTCCACAGGAAAAAGCACATCCCCCCCACTGAGGCCAGATAAGGCAGTCCTCTACTACATATGTAGCCAGAGCCATGGACCAGACCACGTATGTTTTGGTAGGTGGCTTAGTTTCTGGGAGCTCTGAGGGGTCCAGTTAGTTGAAACTTGTTCTTCCTATGGAATTGCAATTCCATTCAGCTCCTTCAGTCCTTCCCCTAACTTTTCCATTGGAGTCCATGAGCTCAGTCTGATGGTTGGCTGAAAGTATCTGCATCCTTTTTTACTCACATGCTAGCAGAGCCTCTCAGAGGACAGCCATGCCAGTCTCCTGTCTGCAAGCACATCTTGGCATCAGGAACAGTGTCAGGATTTGGTGTCTGTGCATGGGATGGATCCCAAGGTAAAGCAGTCTCTGAATGGCCTTTTCTTCAGTCTCTGTTCAATTTTTTTCCCTGCATTTCCATGTATGTACTTTTGGGTCTGGGTTTCCTCACTCAGGATGATATTTTCTGCTTTAATCCATTTGCCTGAAAAATTTGTGATGTCCTCTTTTTTTGATAGCAGAGTAGTATTCTATTGTGTAAATGAACCACGTTTTCTGTATCCATTCCTCTGTTGAAGGACATCTATATTCTTTCTAGCTTCTGTCTATTAGAAATAAGGCAACTATGAACATAGTGGAACATGTGTCCTTGTCATATGTTGGATAATCTTTGGGTATATGCCCAAGAGTGGTATAGCTGGGTCCTCAGGTAATACTATGTCCAATTTTCTGAGGAATTGCTAAACTGATTTCCAGAGTGGTTATACCATCTTGCAATCTCACCAACAATGGAGGAGTGGTCCTCTTTCTCCACATCCTTGCCATCATCTGCTGTCACCTGAGTTTTTGATCTTAGTCATTCTGTAGGTAGAATCTCACGGTTGTTTTGATTCACATTTCCCTGATGACTAAGGATGCTGAACATTTCGTTAGGTGCTTTTTGGCCATTCAAAATTCATCAGTTGAAAATCCTCGTTTAAGTTTCTACCACATTTTAAAACTGGGTTATTTGGTTTTCTAGAGTCTAACTTCTTGAGTTCTTTGTATACATTGGATCGGATGTAGGGTTAGTAAAAGTATTTTTCCCAATCTGCAGGTTGCTGTTTTGTCCTATTGACAGTGTCCTTTGCCTTACAGAAGCCCTTTTGTCAATTGTTCATCTTAGAGCCTGAGCCATTGGAGTTCTGTTCAGAAAATTTTTCCCTGTGCCAATGTGTCTGAGGCTATTTCCCACTTTCTCTTCTAATAGGTTCAGTGTATCTGATATTTTGTAGAGGTACTTGATACACTTGGACTTGAGCTTTGTACAAGGAGATAAAAATGGATCAATTTGCATTCTTCTACATGTAGACTTCCAGTTAGACCAGCAGCATTTGTTGAAGATGCTTGCTTTCTTTTCTCTCTCTTCTTTTTTAACTGTATGGTTTTGGCTTCTTTGTCAAAGATCAAGTGACCAGAAAAGTGTGGGTTTATTTGTTGGTCTTCATTTCTATTCCATTGATCCACCTGTCCATCTGTCTAACAATACCATGTGGGTTTTATCAGTATTGCTCTGTAGTACATCTTGATGTCAGGGATTGTGATTCCTCCAGAAGTTCTTTTATTATTGAGAATTGTTTTTGTGCTCCTGAGTTTTTTCTTATCCAACGTGAAGTTAAGAATTGCTTTTTCTATCTCTGTGAAGAATTGAGTTGAAATTTTGGTGTAGATTGCATTGCATCTGTAGATGGTTTTGGTAAGATGTCCATTTTTATTATGCTAATCCTACTGATCCATGAACATGGGAGATCTTACTATTTTCTGAGGTCTTCTTCAATTTCTTTTTTCAGGGACTTGAAGTTTTTGTCATACAGCTCTTTCACTTGCTTTGTTAGAGTTACATCAAGATATTTTATATTATTTGTGACTATTGTGAAGGGTGTTGTTTCCCTAATTTCTTTCTACGCCCATTAATCCTTTGTATATAAAAAAGCTTCTGATTTGTTTGAGTTAATTTTATATCTGGCCACTTTGTTGAAGTTGTTTATTAGCTATAGGAGTTCTCTGGTAGAGTTCTGGGGGTCACTTAGGTATATTATCATCCACAAATAGTGATAACTTGACTTCTTCCTTTCTGATTTGTATTCCTTTGACCTCCTTTTGTTGTCTAATTGTTCTAGCTAGAACTTCAAATACTATATTAGTAAATAAGGGAAAGAGTGGGCAGCCTTGTCTTGTCCCTGATTTTAATGAGATTGTTTCCAATTTCTCTCCATTTAATTTGATGTTAGATGTTAGTTTGCTGAATATTGCTTTTATTATGCCCATGTTTCATTAGGATGCTACATATCAAACTTTTAAAAACTAAATTATACCAATTCTAAACAAACTTTTCTAACATAGAAGGGAATTAAACAATTCTGGAAATGTTTTATTAGTTCAGAAACAGTATATCCACAATGGGGTTTTATTCAGCCTCACAGGAAAGTTAAAGTGTGGCATTTGTAGGTAATATATAGAACCAGGAAAATTATACTGAGGAAAATAAGGCACAAAAAGACAAATACCACATGTTCACTTCCATATGTGGATCCTAGTATTGAGTCTTCAGATTTATGTTTTTAACTTGGAGTGCCTATGGAAGCCAGGGAAGTAGAAAGAGGCCACAGAGTTGGGAGAAGTCTTAAACAGGAGAAGATATGAGAACATACATGATATGAAACTAGAAAGGTAGAATACTAGGAGTGGAAAGAGGGTAGAAGGATGGGAAGATAGATGACTATCAGGGGAAGAGAGTTAACTAAAAGGAAGTTCATATGTAAAACACATATGGAATCCCACTACAATGTAAGCAAATTTAAAACTACAACTAAGAGTACAACAAACAAAACTGCAGTTAGGAGGGAGATATCCTGTAGGCCTGTGATGCTATTTTTAGAACCCAGGAGTTATTAAACAAAAATCCCAGTGGCAGGTATGGAATTCTTCCTTAGGAGGTTTTGGTCAAAATAATTCAGGCTCCTGACATTCTTCTTGGTTACCCACCAGATCTAGCTACGATGCTATGTCTGAAGATACCATACACCTTTGTTTTGAGTGAGCTGGTGGCTTCCTCTTTGCTGTTTATCATTCAGAGTGACAAAAGGTATGATATAGGCTGCTAGGGGAGAAAAGATATCAAAGGTCACACATAACTGGATTCTGAACTCTACATGCTCTAGTGTCAGCCTGTAAGACAATATTTGTACAATAATGGCATCACTCTTATAGACATAACCAACTGGTGTTAATTAGATCTGAAGCTTGCTCCACAGGAGGAAATTTATTCCTGATATAGCTAACCTAGTCAAAAACCTGTAGCTGTGAGGAGATCTCAGACTCTAGGGAAAATAAATAAAACTTGCTATTGTTCAGTAGCTAAATTGACATGGTCCCAGGCTGCCTTCCAAATATTTGTGTTTATACTCAAACAAATGCTACTCTAAGCCTTAATTAGAGAAGTTTCTCTTTGCAATGAATTGTGGTGAATGAAGAAGTTCATGGTAGCTCTAGGTGAAGAGAGTAAGTTAAGGTTGCATTGCTCATCAATTAATAGGACATTTATTACACTCCTTCTATGGCTCAGGAAACACTGCAGAGGGAGAAGTGAAAGAACATAAGACCATTATGATAGAAAGGAGGGCTAAGAAGAGCTGTCAAAATAATGAAAGGAAAATCTATAAAATGAAGAAGAAATGTTAAAAAGTTACATCTGATAAAATTTTGCTATCTAAGAATTACTAATGTTCCACAATAAGAAAATAGGCAGAACATCTGGTTCTAGGACACTTTCTGTTGTTGTGATGAAGACTGTAAACTAAAGGAACATGGGGGAAGAAATTATTTAGCTTACAGGTTCATCATGGAGGGGATCAGGCTGATGAAAGAATTCAAGAAATCAACCTGGAGGCAGGAACTAAAGCATAGACTTTCCATGGAGGAACAATGTTCCCATGAATGCTTTCTAAGGTTCATGCTGAGCCTGTTTTCTTAGACTACTCAGGACCACCTGTTCATGGCTAGTACTATCTACAATGGGCCACGCTAAGGGCCATTTTGATGGAGTCAATTCTCAAATTGAGATTCTTTGTTGGAGGTATGTCAAGTTGACCACGAAAGTTAGTACAAATTTACCCCTTGACAATTTGACACAAAAATACACCACTATCAAAATAACCCCCCTTTCTTTGTTTGTCTCCAAGATTTCACGTTACTATCAAAATATAAAGTACAGTATTACTTTTGAAGTCTTACAATCTTTAAAAATCCCAATAAAAGTTCAATGTCTCTTTAAAATATCCAAAGTCTCTTAACTGAGGGCTATTGTATAATATAAACAGTACTAAATATTTTCTTCCTCCAGAAAAAAAATAAGCAGGACACAGTTCCAAACAAGTCAATGTTTAACATGAGTTCAGCCATGTAGTTCAAATCCTACAGTTCATTTTCTGACATCTGGAACTCACTCATGATTTTTCTGGGCTCTAAAGAGCTTAGAAAGTCCCACTTCTCTGGCTTTTCCATTGGCAGCACACAGCTTGTCATAGGCTGAGGCTGGCTCCACTCTTCACCTGCCAGTGACCTCACAATCTCTCACAATCCATGTATCTCCCATACCTTTGAGCTCCACTTCAATTAAGGCTGCATACCTTCACCAATGGCCTCTCCTGTCCTCTTCAGAGACCCTGACGCTGTCACATGGCCCAAGCTTCAGCTTTTCTCCATGACCCCTTAATCCCTGTGGTTTCTCCTGCAACTGAGGCTGCATCTTCAACAGTGGCCTCTTCTTTGGGGAGACTACAGCCCTGCCATACATTTGCAACTCTCAGATCTTCCCCATTACCCTTTAATGTTTTCCAAAACAGTACTATGTGGTACATGATTTGCTAGCTTCTACTGTCAACTTGACACCCCAAGTGGATCACAGTTTCTGTGTCTTGGTCCTGATGAAACACTTCCCAGAAGAGTTTTTGCCTCAGGGACGCTGAACTCTTATTATTCTGGGTTGATACCTCTTCTCCATCTTACTAGCATCTATTGTCCCAGTCAATCCCAGGTTTTATTTCTACAAACTATTAAGGGAAAATATCACAAGATATCACCAATAGCGTCTTTTTTTACTCTGACTTCACCTAAGTTCCCACATAACGGTCCATTGAACTCCAAGCTCACAATATGATTTCACCAAAAAGTTCCAAATACTTCCATAACACCTCTCCCCATCAATAACATGGCTACCAGCAGAACAACAGACAACTTTTTGCTATCAAATTCTATCCTAGTTTGCTTTCTGTTTGACTGGTAAACACCATGATTAAAAACAACTTGGGGAAGAGAGGATTTATACTTTATATCATCTTATACTTTATAGCTCATTGTTGAGGAAAGCCAATAGAACAACTCTCATACAGAAAATGCTGAGACAGAAAAACAAGTAAATGAAAAGTTGTTCCTTATCACAGGCAATAAGTGATTGCTGGGGAAAACAGATATGTTTTCTTCATTTGTCCATACTCCTGTAAATAATCACTAGCCCAATGATCCTAAGTAACATTAGTGAAGCTTTTTGGTTCACCGATAAATTACAAAATAAAATTGTAATATAATCACAACTACCCACTTACGAAAAGCCTTACCTTATAATACTGAGAACAACAGATGCTACTGAGGCTTTTCAATTACCGAAACCCTCATCATTCCTAGTAGAATGCAAGATGCTACAGCCACTTTAGATAAGAGTGTAGTGGTTTCTTATAGAGCTGAAGATTTCACATAATCATATGATTAAATAATTATACTCATTGGTGTTTAGCTAATGAGTTAAAAATGTAGGTCTTTATAAAAACACATATTTGGATATTTTAGCATCTGTATTCACATTGTGTCAAGGAATAGGAACACCTATGCTGGTTTTTAGTAGGTGGATGGATACGCTAGGATATATTCAGATAAATGACGCTAACAGTAAAATAGATGATCTAACTAAGCACAAAATGACAGGTGGAAAGTTCTTAGGAATATACCCAAAAGAAGCCCCAACATGCCACAGGGG
Source organism: Rhynchomys soricoides (assembly GCA_019843965.1). NCBI lineage: Eukaryota > Metazoa > Chordata > Mammalia > Rodentia > Muridae > Rhynchomys > Rhynchomys soricoides. The sequence continues at coordinate 305,698 of JADRCH010007279.1, forward strand.
CACATGTTCCACTAGGTTCATAGCAGCCTTGTTTGTGATAGCCAGAAGCTGGAAACAACCCAGATGTCCCACGACAGAGGACTGGATACAGAAAATGTGGTTCATTTACACAATGAAATACTACACAGCTATTAAGAACAAGGACATCCTGAGTTTTATAGGCAAATGGATGGAAGTAGAAAATATCCTGAGTGAGGTAACTCAGACTCAAAAGGACATGCATGGAATGTACTCACTAATAAGTGGATAGTACCAAAAAAAAAAAAAAAAGTACAGAATACCCAATATGCAGTCCACAGAACTCAAAAAGGTCAACAAGCTGAAGGGCCCAAGTAAGAATGCCTCAGTTCCACATAGGAGGGAGAAGAAAGCAATCACAAGTGGGGAAAGAGGGAGGGACCTGGAAGGGAAAGTTGATGGGTTCAGGGGAGGGAGAGGAACCTGATCTGGTATTGGGCAAGGGAAAAAGACTTAAGCCCTGAAGGCCAGCAGAACTAATGGAAACAGGCAACCTCAGGAGGTAGGCGGTTGGAGAACCCTCCAGAATGCACCAGAGACCTGGGAGGTAAGAAACTCTCAGGACTCAAAGGGAGGGACCTTAAATGAAATGTCCAACAGTAGGGAAAGGAAACTCATAGAGCCCACCTCCAGCAGAAAGGTAGGGCATCAAGTGAGGGATGAGGTTGCCATCTCACAGTCAAAACTCTGACCCATAATTTTTCCTGTCTGAAAGAACTGTAGGGATGGAAATGGAGAGGAGCCTGAGGAAAAGAAGGTCCAGCAACAGGCCCAAAGTGGGATCCAGCTCAAGGGGAGGTCCCAAGACCTGACACTATTACTGAGGCTATGGAGCGTTCACAAAAAGGGACCTATCATGACTGCCCTCCAAAAGACCCAACAAGCATCTGAAAGAGTCAGATGCAGACATTTGCACCCAACCAATGGACAGAAGTTGGTGACCCTTATGGTTGAATTAGGGAAAGGCTGGAAGAAGCTGAGGAGGGTGACCCTGTAGGAGGACCAGCAGTCTCATTTAACCTGGACCCCCGAGATCTCTCAGACACTGGACCACCGACGAGGCAGCATACACCAGCTAATATGAGTCCCAACACATATACAGCAGAGGACTGCCGGGTCTGGGTTCAGTCAGAGCAGATGCACCTAACCCTCAAGAGACTGGAGGCTCCAGGGAGTTTAAAGGTCAGGTGGGCTGGAGGTAGGAGGTGGGAGTTGGGGACATCCTCGTGAAGACAGGGGCTGGGGAGGAGGTATGGGATATGGAACAGTCTGAGGATAGACGGGGGGGGGTGTGGAGGGGTGGTGTGATAAAATCTGGAGTGTTAAAAAATAAAAAGAAGTTAAAGGAAGCCAATGTGAAAATGCTGTATGACAACATCCTGTAATTATGCATATGAGGATATTTGTATGTATGCTTAAATCTTGTCACCTACATATATTTTACTCTCCTTTAGTAGTAATACATCAAGGTTATAGAATTTTCATGTGTCTTTATGCAAGCACAAGATTGTACAAAGACCTTATTACAATGTGGCAAAATTAACAGGATAAAGTCGATACTTTATTTCTATCTTTTTTCTCTGACATCTATGGCCCTGTACTAGATTAAAAGCTAGCACATTTAACATTGTAATTAACAAAATATATATTTTTAGAAATATATACACCCTGTAAATGTCTCCTTTATTTCCTCTGATGAAAGGATAAGATGGGAACCTTATCTAAGCATTACAAATAGAATACATGGCTTGGGCTGAGCCCAGATCATCTCTATCTAACTATGCCTAGGCCTAGCCCTGGAAGCTTGCAGCCTTTGTACAGTCTACTCTTCTGAAAGCATGGACCTTGAAGGCTTCAGCTTCCAGCCTCAACTTCTAACATAGGCCTAGAATGTTTCAGCCTCCAAGCTCTAAGTATCGCTGGATAAACATACTCTTTCTTGCTTTTTCTGAACTCTGACTAGCTGGTTCAACTCAGTTGTTCTCTTTCAAACTCTTCTCCAAGTAGATTAAAAATGGATTCTCTGAGCTTCTGACTGAGTTGTACTGCTTGGAAAAAGTACCTCTGAATTCCACAAACTTATATGCACAGATTGCACTGACTGCACAAATTGAACCCAACTCCATGTCTCTCCCTGCACTGTTCTTAAGTAGCTTCTCTTTCCTGTCTGTTGTCTGAAGATGGCTGTATTTTTTCTCTGACTCATTCTGTCAAATCTTTCTCTAATTCATCACTTTGTCTGTTGCTCAATTAAATGTCAGATTTTTAGGGATTAAAGGTGTTTACAAAGGGTGTGTTTATATTCCAGCCCGATCACACTGATCTGGGTCTTTGGATGTGATCCCTTGCCAGAGTAACCACATTGCTAGATTAAAATTCCTCTAGAAACACCCCACACAGGTACATACTGTCAGAATGTATATTACTCCAAATACAGGTCATTATTTTGAGAGAAAGCCAAATTTTTTTCTTTTCTCAAACAAGTTGAAAATACACTAGCTACTATGTCATTGTTTTCCCATCTTATTGCAACTGCATCTGCATTAATGTGAATATTGGTACATCAAATAGACGAATTAAAGGGGAAAAATAACTAAGATGTTTTCCCACTTGCTTGAAAATATAACCTTTAGAGTGTTCATTTACTTGAAAAGTCATCCATTGTTTGCTTTTAAATTTAGCACAATCAGTTTATTCTGATGAATTCATCAGCAATTTTATGATATTGGGATTACTGGCTAATATTAGTATATAAGCAAGAACCATTTTTAACTTTACAACATGTACTATAAAACTGCAGATTGAAGAAGAATAATTAAAAATACGCTGATGTATGACCTTAGTGTAATTAAAATGTGTTCTGAATTCAAAAAAGGCTATAGGACCCTAACAGTCTCTCTATAAACAATTAAAACTGCACCATTTAAAGTTATTTCAACATCATGCACACACACACACACATACAAACACCCATATATCAATTTATGTTTTAAAAATGTGTATTTCTTTTACAATGGCATTTTGTTTACTTTGTTATGTCTCCCTTGTTTATGTTATTGCATTCATTTTAAACAATGATATCATTAGTGTATGCATTTTAGAAGTATAAAAATGAGATCTCATCCAAATGGAGATAACTATTAAAATATATAGCATGCTCAAGAAATAAATAGGTAATAATATTTCCCCAGCATTGCAACAACCAATTTGGTAAAGATACAGATGTGTTTCAAATTCATGTAATGATTTAAGAAAAGATCTATTGACACAGAACAGACTCTTTTGGTAGACATTGATATACTTATTCTAAACTGTATATGGAAATATAAAAACACAACAATAAGTAAGGCAATTTTGTCAAAATAGGAGAAATCACTATACTTCTTATTAACTTTTCAGTGTTTACGATATTGTAGAATCAGTGCAGGGAGTGAGTTTTGGCTAGATGATACAGAAACACAAAATATATCAAACTGATTTTTGGAAAAGTTTTAAAAGATATTCTATAATGGAAGGACAGACACAGAGACTAAGGAAAAGCCCGCAGGTTTCCACCTGTGGCTGGAGACCTCTGCCTGGGCCACCAGGCCTCCATAGACAAATAATGCAGGGAGAAAGTGAACTGCCCACTTGTGTGGAAAAGCCAGTAACAGGAGGACTCCAGATGCAGAGTCTGAAGAACAGCCGGGAGAGAGAACTGGTCTCCCAGGAATATTGACATCTGGGCTTGACAGAAAGACAAGCCATAGTCAGAGAGAGAAAGACCAGCTAACACCAGAGATAACCAGATGGCAAAAGGCAAGGGCAAGAACAAAAGGAACAGAAACCAAGACTACTTGGCTTCGTCAGAACCCAGCTCTCCCGCCACAGCCAGATGTGGATACCCCAACACACCAGGAAAGGAAGACTTAGTCTTAAAATCACTTATCAAGAAGATGATAAAAGATTTTAAGAAGGAAATAAATAACTCCCTTAAAGAAATACAAGAGAACACAGCTAAACAACTGGAAGCCCTTAAAGAGAACACACAAAATCCCTTGAAGAATTACAGGAAAACACAATCAAACGGGCAGAATTACAGGAAAACATAATCAAACAAATGAACAAAACCATTCAGGAGTTAAAAACAGAAATATAAACAATAAAAAAAACACAAAGGGCGACAATCCTGGAGTTAGAGAACATAGGAAAGAAATCAGGAGTCATAGATGCAAGCATCACCAACAGAATACAAGAGATGGAAGAGAGAATCTCAGGTGCGGAAGATACCATAGAAAACATGGACACAACAGTCAATGAAAACACAAAATCCAAAAATCTCCTAACCCAAAACATCCAAGATATCCAGGATGCAATGAGAAAACAGAACCTGAGGATAATAGGTATAGAAGAGAGTGAAGATTCCCAACATAAAGGACCAGTAAATATCTTCAACAAAATTATAGAAGAAAACTGCCCTAATGTAAAGAAAGAGGTGAACATAAATATACAGGGCGCCCACAGAACTCCAAATAGACTGGACCAGAAAAGAAATTCCTCCTGTCACATTATAGTGAAAACACCAAATACACAAAACAAGTAAAGAATATTAAAAGCAGTAAGGGAAAAAAGCAAGTAACATATAAAGGCAGACCTATCAGAATTACACCAGACTTCTCACCAGAGACTATGAAAGCTAGAAGATCCTGGGCTGATCACATACAGACTCTTAAGAGAACACAAATGCCAGCCCAGGCTGCTATACCCAGCAAAACTATCAATAATCATAGATTGTGAAACCAAAATATTCTATGACAAATCCAAATGTGCACAGTATGTTTCCACATAGCCAGCCCTACAAAGAATAATACAAGGAAAATGCTAACTCAAGGAGGGAAACTACATTCAAGAAAAAGGAAGAAAGTAATCTTTCAACAAACTCAAAAGAAGATAGCCACACAAACAAATAATATAAACAACATCAAAAATAACAGGAAACAACAGTCACTATTAATTTAATATCTCTTAACACCAATGGTCTCAACTCCCCAATAAAAAGATATAGACTGACAGACTGGATCCATAAACAGGACCCAGCATTTTGCTGCATTCAGGAAACGCACCTCCCTGTTAAAGACAAACAATAACTCAGAGTAAAGGGTTGGAAAACAATTTTCCAGGCAAAGGCTCCAAGAAACAGGCTGGAGTAGCCATTCTAATATCAGATAAAATTGACTTTCAACAAAAAGTCATCAAAAAGGATAAGGAAGGACACTTCATACTCATCAAAGGAAAAATCTACCAAGAAGAACTTTCAATTCTGAACATCTATGCCCCGAATGCAAGAGCTCCCACTTTCATAAAAAAAAAAAAAACTCTACTAAAGCTCAAAGCACACATTGTACCTCACACAATAATAGCGGGAGACTTCAACACCCCACTATCAACAATGGACAGATCTTAGAAAAATAAACTAAACAGACACACAGTGAAACTTACAAATGCTTTGAAGCAAATGGATTTAACAGATATCTATAGAACATTTCATCCAACATCAAAAGAATATACCTTCTGCTCAGCACTTCATGGTACCTTCTCCAAAATTGATCATATAATTGGTCACAAAACAAACCTCAACAGATATAAGAAGATTGAAATAATCCCATGCCTCCTATCAGATCACTACGGATTAAGGTTGGTCGTCAATGGCAACAACAACAACACAAAGCCCACATACACATGGAAGCTGAACAATGCTCTGCTCAATAATAACTTGGTCAAGGAAGAAATAAAGAAGGAAATTAAAGACTTCCTAGAATTTAATGAAAATGAAAGTACAGGTTACCCAAACCTATGGGACACAATGAAAGCAGTGTTAAGAGGAAAATTCATAGCTCTGAATGCCTCCAAAAAGAAACTGGAGAGAGCATACACTAACAGCTTAACAGCACATCTGAAAGTTCTAGAACAAAAAGAAGCTAATGGACCCAAGAGGAGTAGAAGGCAGGAAATAATCAAATTAAGGGCTGAATTCAACCAAGTGGAAACTAAAAGAACTATACAAAAAAATCAACAAAACCAAGAGATTGTTCTTTAGGAAAATCAACAAGATAGATAAACCCTTAGCCAGATTAACCAGAGGGCACAGAGACAGTATCCAAATTAACAAAATTAGAAATGAAAACGGAGATATAACAACAGACTCTGAGGAAATTAAAAAAAAATCATCAGATCCTACTACAAAAGCCTATATGCAACAAAATTGGAAAATCTGGAGGAAATGGACAAGTTTCTAGACAGATACCAATTACCAAAGTTAAATCAGGATCAGATAAACCATCTAAACAATCCCATAATTCCCAAAGAAATAGAAGCATTCATTAACAGTCTCCCAACCAATAAAAGCCCACGACCAGATGGGTTCAGTGCAGAATTCTATCAGACCTTCAAAGAAGAACTAATACCAATACTCTTCAGTCTATTCCACAAAACAGAAATGGAAGGAATACTACCCAATTCATTCTATGAGGCCACAGTTACACTGATACCAAAGACCCAACAATAAAAGAAAACTTCAGACCTATTTCCCTTATGAATATCGATGCAAAAATACTCAATAAAATTCTTGCAAACCAAATCCAAGTACACATCAAAATGATCATTCACCATGATCAACATCCCTTCATGATAAAAGTTTTGGAAAGATCAGGAATTCAAGGAGCATATTTAAACATAGTAAAAGCAATATACAGAAAACCAGTGGCCAAAAATCAAACTAAATGGAGAGAAACTCAAAGCAATCCCACTAAAATCAGGGACTAGACAAGGCTGTTCTCTCTCTCCCTACCTATTCAATATAGTACTTGAAGTTCTAGCTAGAGGAATCAGACAACAAATGGTCAAAGGGATACAAATTGGAAAGGAAGAAATCAAAATATCACTATTTGCAGATGATATGATGGTATACCTAAGTGACCTGAAAAACTCCACCAGAGAGCTGCTACAGCTGATAAACTACTTCAGCAAAGTGGCTAGATACAAAATTAACTCAAGCAAGTCAGTAGCCTTCCTATACTCAAAGGAAAAACAGGCTGAGAAAGAAATTAGGGAAATAACACCCTTCACAATTGTCACAAACAATATAAAATATCTTGATGTGACTCTAACCAAAAAGTGAAAGATCTATATGACCAGAACTTCAAGTCTCTGAAGAAAGAAATCGAAGAAGACCTCAGAAGATGGAAAGATCTTCCATGCTCATGGATCGGCAGGATTAATATAGTTAAAATGGCCATTCTGCCAAAAGCAATATACAGATTCAATGCTATCCCCATCAAAATCCCAACTCAATTCTTCATAGACCTAGAAAGAGCAATTCTCAAATTCATATGGAATAACAAAAAACCCAGGATAGCAAAACCTATTCTCAACAATAAAAGGACTTCTGGGGGAATCAGCCTCCCTGACTTCAAGCTGTACTACAGAGCAGTAGTGATAAAAACTGCATGGTATTGGTACAATGACAGACAGGTATATAAATGGAATAGAATCGAAGACCCAGAAATGAACCCACATACTTATGGTCACTTGATCTTTGACAATGGAGCTAAAACCATACAGTGGAAAAGAGAAAGCATCTTCAACAAATGGTGCTGGTTCAACTGGTGGTCTACATGTAGAAGATTGCGAATTGATCCATTCCTATCTCCCTGTACAAAGCTCAAGTCCAAGTGGATCAAGGACCTTCACATAAAACCAGATACACTGAATCTAATAGAAGAGAAAGTGGGGAAGAGTCACGAATACTTGGGCACAGGGGAAATGTTCCTGAACAGAACACCAATGGCTTATGCTCTAAGATCAAGAATTGACAGATGGGACCTCATGAAATTGCAAAGCTTCTGTAAGGCAAAGGACAGTGTAAATAGGGCAAAATGGCAACCTACAGATTGGGAAAAGATCTTTACCAATCCTACATCCGATAGAGGGCTAATATCCAATGTATACAAAGAACTCAAGAAGCTAGACTCCAGAGATTCAAATAACCGTATCAAAAAATAGGGAAGAGAGCTAAACAGAGAATTCTCAACTGAGGAAACTCGAATGGCCGAGAAGCACCTAAAGAAATGTTCAACATCCTTAGTCATCAGGGAAATGCAAATCAAAACAACGCTGAGATTTCACCTCACACCAGTCAGAATGGCTAAGATCAAAACCTCCGGTGACAGCAGATGTTGGCAGGGATGTGGAGAAAGAGGAACACTCCTTTGCTGGTGGGAATGAAAGTTGATACAACCTCTCTGCAAATCAGTTTGGTGGACCCTCAGAAAAATGAACATAATACTACCTGAGGACCCAGCTATTCCACTCCTGGGCATATACCCAGAAGATGCTCCAACATGTAATAAAGACACATGTTCCACTATGTTCATAGCAGCCATTTTTATTATAGCCAGAAGCTGGGAACAACCCAGATGTCCCTCCACAGAGGAATGGAGACAGAAAATGTGGTACATTTACACAATGGAGTACTACTCAGCTATTAAAAACAATGTCTTCATGAAATTCGCAGACAAATGGATGGATCTTGAAAATATCATCCTGAGCGAGGTAACACAGTCACAAAAGAATGAACATGGTATGTACTCACTGTTACGTGGTTATTAGCCCAAAAGCTTGAAATATCCAAGAGTCACTTCGCAGCAACAGTAGGGCTGAGCATGAGGTCCCAGAAGGAGTAGTAGGAGAAAGGACTGAAGGAGCTGAGGGAGTTTGTAGCCCCAGGGAGGTAGCAACAGTGGCAACTGGCCTGACCCCTCCCCCCCCAGATACTCCTGGATACTGATCCACCAACAAAAGAATACACATGGAAGGACCCATGATGCTGGCCTCAAATGCAGCAGAGGAGGGTCTTGTTATCTATCAGGTAGAGGAGAGGCCCTTGGGCCTGAGGGTGTTAGATCCCCCAGTATAGGAGAATGACAAGGAGGGAAGACGAGAGTGGGTGGGTGGGTTGGAAAATATCCCCATAGTGGTAGGGGGAGGGCGGAGGGAATGTGGAGGTTCCAAAGGGGAGATCTGGAAACGGGGAAACATTTGAAATGTAAATAAAATGTGAAAAAAGTAAATAAAATAATAAAAAATGAAAGTTAAAAAAAATAAGAAAATATTTTGATGACTGTGAAGGTATTTTATATTTGACACAAAAGCACATCCAATAAAAGGCAAAACTTTAGTTGTGTTTTATATGTAGCTAAGCCTTTGCTGTGGAAAGGACTCTGTTTAGAATACGAAATATCAGGTATAGTTTGGGAGAAACTACCACTTGTAAGAACAAATTCATATCACTTGGATATTGCTTATATGATCAAGGACTGGTATCTGTCCATTGGTGTAATGGTGTCATATGGTTATTGAGGTAACCAACCACTTTAAGGAGGGGCTTCAAGTTATGCATTGTAAACTTGATAAAATATCATACATGGGGAGATATGGCCCCTACATGGAAGGTACTGGTAGATTTAATAAATGGACATGTTGTCAAACTACTTTCTTAATATTTATATTTTATACATTATTTATGCTGATCTTAACTTTCATGAAGAAATTTCTTTTTGAATTGGTAGTAGTTAATAAAGAGACTCATAATTGGTCAAAATACTGAAAGCAAGTGTCTTTAAGTGTCCCAGCATAGATAAGACAACTATATCAATCTTTCCCACCTTAGACTCTTAGAACATCTCAGAATAATGAGCAAAAAAAAATTAAGTGTTAGAGGAACAGGAGGAAAGCTGTGAAGCATTGTTTTTCTGGATATGACATGGATCACAGTTGTGGTTGCCTATGCAAGATCTGCATAAAATCAAGCCTTGAAACATCTAGCATAGGCTGAAGAGGGGCTAATGAGGCCCAGCCAAGTGGAAGAGCTATTAGCACTTGATTGTTGTTGAGAAAGAAAGAGTCATGTTTCTTTAGGGATATTGTTGCTGGTCTTTTGCCTATGCCTAACTGGTTAGCTGCTCACCAAGAAACACATGGTCAACACTAATATGACTCAGTAAGCTATTAATGATAATGATGACAATGAGAATGATGATGATGATGATGATAATAATAATAATACAGAGGACATGAATTCAGGAGGGAGATACTTGGTGAAGCCTAGGGGGAGAAGTAGTTGAGGTGGATAAGATCAAAATATAACAGATGCATATATGTAAATTTCAACAAATAAATTAAACTTACGTCATTAAGAAATAACTCCTAAATCTCACTGGAAAGAAAGAAACCTTTAAAAATCAATTAGAAAATGGTCAAAGGCATGAGGAACATTTTAGTTATGAGTGGATGATAATCGCATGAAAAATTCATTAAGCATATTTACATATTCAAACTCTGGAGAGATAAAACTATATGCCTTTCAGAATAGCTAACAAAAACTGGAAATAGTAAATTATGACAAGGATGTGGAGAAATTGGATCATATACATTGGTGGAGTGGATAGAAAATTCTGAAGGCAGCCTACAAAATAGCTTGGTAGTTTCTCAAAAAATAATAAGTTAAACAAAGTAAAACCTGCAAATATCAAACTACCCAGAGATTGTAATCCTGAGCACTTATTCAAGAGAAATGAGAACTAATGCCCATACAAAACCATACACACACTTGAACATTACAGTTTTATGAGAAGCAGTTCCAAGATATAAATCACCAAAATATCTTTCAATCAGGAGAAATTTGAATGAACTTTGGAATATTTATAACAATAAGGAAGTGATATATTTGCAGTAAAAGTAATAAGCGATTACCTCATTCAGCAACCTAAACTGACTTCAGAGGAATTGTTCTGAGCGATCAGGCCAATCACAATGGAGTAAACACTGCATCAATACTTTTATGTATGCCGCAAATAAGAACTCAATGGTTGCTGTGAGTTAAGAATAGGATTGTAGGACAAGAAGTAGCTCCCTGATCTAAACGAGCAACAGGAGGGATCCTATCTACCATGAAACTAATCTACATATTTTTCTATAGTACTGGATACACTAATCTGTAAACATTAAAAGCCCTCTAAATATTTATCAGCATGCATGAACAAGTAGAAGTGAAACTTGGGAAGCCTGAATATTACCATTGGGTTTAAAGGGGTAATATAAGAATTTTGTTTTGTTTTCTATTGGTTATTTTATTTAATTTCAAATCGTATCCCCCTTCCTGGTTTCCCCTCTGCAAAACCCTATCCCATCACCCCGTCTCCCCTGTTTCTATGAGAGTGCTCCCCCACCTACCCACTCCTGCCTCACCTCCCTAGCATTCCCCTACACTGCAGCATCGAGCCTCCACAGGACCAAGGGTCTCCCCAACTATTGATGGCAGCTAAGGCCATCCTCTGCTACATGTGCAGCTGGAGCCATGGGTCCCTCCATGTGTACTCTTTGGTTGGTGGTTTAGTTCCTGGGATTTCTAGTGTTCTGGTTAATATTGATGTTTGTCCTATGGGGCTGCAAACTCCTTCAGCTCATTCAGTCCTTCTCCTAACTCCCTCATTGGGGTCTCCCCATGCTCAGTCCAAGGGTTGGCTATGAGCATCCCATAATTATATAATTCCCTCTAGACAAAATATTTCAAAACAACTCAGATTAACCGAATTTGTATCACAGCTTGAGAGGTTATAAATCCAACTTCATTTCCTCTTGCTGTTGCTCTTTCCTAGGTCTCACAAAGACCTTGCTTGCAGGAAAGTATAGACAATCTATACTGGTAGCACAGCATAACGTGCACATTTATAACCAAAATTCTAACCTATCACTAAGCTTTATCTCACAAACATTTAAGAAGAAACATGGATTCCTCTCTCATCAAGTAAGTATAAGAATGCCATTGTTAGGATCAGATTGCTTACTACTGCAAGTTAATAGAACTGTGTGTGTATGTGTGTTCGTGGGGGGTTATATGTTGAAGAAATACCTTTTCCTGTGTCTCAGCTTCCTTAACTAATGAATGATAAGTGTATCTACCTCAAACAATTACAAATAAGTTAATAATGGCAGAACCATAAACTAAGTTTTATGTATTAGCTATTATTATGATTATTGCTGAACATGTTTTTTCAGGAGTGACAAACTATGTAAAATTATTTTGTTTTTTGTAGCAGGGCTGAAATTATTCAGTGAGCATTAGTCAACACCACATGCTGTCATTTAATTGTATCTTCCATTACTTATCACATCTGACACCAATTGTGTGCTGTTCTAATATTCTGAGGAAAGAAAGAGGGTTTATTTCTTCCCTTTAGCAATTACTTCAGAAATACATTGGCTTGTCCCTTTTTTAAGTTTAAACTCCTCCTGGCCACATTTTTAAGCTCCTGCTGTAGGAACTTTGGGCCTTGTGTATACTAGCAAGCACTCTACCATCAAGTCAGAACAGCAGGCCTGCCTTCCCACTTTCGGTGATTCTCTGCAAGCTGCTGCTGTCTGTCAACTGTCACAGTGTGCAGATAATGGATAAAATCCTTCCCAGGATGCAACTACTGCTCTGCTAGGACTGAAGACTTCAGCCAGATAGGAATAGGTATTTCCTGGTCACTATTCATTTTTGTAGTCTCCATGACTATATCACAGAGTTCTATAAAAAATACTGGCTTTTATTGCATTTTGTGGGTAGGGTTCTTTAAAAGAATAGTGGTAGAGGACCAATCTAAACATTAAAAATCAATTTTTGTCCTTGTGTTATGATTCTAAAAAACCAAGAATGAATTAAATTCTACAAGGTGTATTGAAGACACTCTCCAGTTATAAGTGTGTATTTCCGTAGTAAAAGCTTTGATCTTTTTAAAAGTCTTGATTTTGGGTCTGAGTTACCTCATTCAGGATGATATTTTCTAGTTCCATCTACTTGCATGCACAACTCATGATATCGTTGTTCTTAATAGCTAAATAGTATTCTATTGTGTAAATGAACCACATTTTCTGTATCCATTCTTCCATTGTGGGGCATATGCTTTGTTTCCAGCTTCTGACTATCATTGATAAGGCCACTATGAACACAGTGGAGCATGTGCCCCTGTGGTAAGGTGGGACATCTTTTGGGTATATGCCCAAGAGTGGCATTGCTGGGTCTTCAGGTAGATCTATTTCCAATTTTTTTGAGGAACCTCCAGATTGATTTCCAGAGGGGTTGTACCAGTTTGCAATCCCACCAGCAATGGAGGGATTTCTTGCCAACATCTGCTGTCACCGGAGGTTTTGATCTTAGTCATCCTGATTGGTATAAGGTAGAATCTCAGGGTCATTTTGTTTTGTATTTCCCTGATCACTAAGGACTTTGAACATTTCTCTTTAAGTGTTTCTCAGCCATTCGAGATTTTTAGTGATTACTGGACCATATCATGAAACACTGAAGATAGTGTTTACTGTAAATCAATGATTTACTCAAGCATACCATCAGCATTAACTAGTGTATTTCCTTGCTCTAAAGACTTCATTTTATACCTTCCCAATTTTGTGATACAATTACATTATAAGAAATATTTAGCAGATGGGTTTGATTTCAGTGACACATAAAATAGTAACCTATTTTACATTTTGTGACTTCATGGAGTAAAAAAACATGTCAGCTTTAATCCCAATCCCATATTGCAGATATTTATCTTATTGGATCCATAAATACTGTACATGTTTACGGGACCTCACATGATGTTAACATATGTATCCATTATATAATACTCAACAACCTGACTTAATAGTCTTGTCAATCTGATAATATTTGTTCCTTCTGGATTGAGATATCTAACGTTCACCATTAATTATGAGGACACTGTAGTGGTGGTACTCAAAGGATGGAAGAGGGAGATTTTCCAAAGTGTGGAAAACCTCCATGCTAGCCAAAAAGAGTGAGAAAACACATGCCAGTGTTTTGTTTCTTGCCCTCTTTCTGAGATTTCTCTAGAAATGGGTGTGGAAAGAAGTGTACTCAGGAACATTAAGTATCAGTGAACTTGTTGATAACCAAATCAATTTACTACATAGAACTCCACTCTTTATATAAAAACAAGCTTTTCTGAATGAAAGTCTTATCAAAACCTGGGTAGAATGGTTTGTAGACTCTTAGAAAGGAAGGTGAATAGGACATTAATTTTTTTATGTCCTCCAAAATCTCCTGTGTTAGCCAGATTGGGGACCAAGAATGGGAAAATTATCATGATTCTGGTTACATGTATTTTCTATATTATTCAAAGAAGCAGATCACTTAAGTATCAGTTCTGTCAACTCATTTAAGATTGGACTATGACAGAAGAAAGTTTGATGTAAGTGGTAACAATTAAAACATTTTTAAGTTGTTATTTAATCATGACAAGATAAAAACAGCATCAAAAGAGAAGAGAGACTATGTGAGCCTTAAACAAAATATGCTGGAGATGGTTGTAATTTGTAGAACAATTTGCATATTTTAGAACAATGATATAACATTTTCAAATAATATAAAGTTTGCCATTTTGAAACGTAGACCTTTTGGAAATGAGATTTCTATATCACTGGATAATAATGACTTAAAATCAGTAATATTTATTTCTGCACTTAAGTTCTTAGAAACTAAAGTTTCACAGTTTTTTAAAAAGACACTGTCTTATTCTTTTAGAATTTGCTTCTAACAATGATAGTTATCAATCCAAAGGCCTCATGCATTCTAAGAATGTGTTTTGCTATATTCCAGTTCAGATGTTCTCATAGTTAAATGGCTGCAATGTCCCTAACATTTGTCCAGATGAAATTCTGCAGTATTTTGATATATATTGTAGTTATATTGTGAGCTAAAATGACTTCATTTCTTTACTTAAAATCATAAATATAAAATAACTCATTACCTAACTTACACACCCAGAAGCATGCATGCACGTGTGCACAGATGAGCACATTATGAGATCTCTAGTGAACCTGTAGACTTCTTTTAAACTCAATATAGAAGTTACAAAAATGGATTTGTAGAGTTTGAACTGATTTTAAATTAACCCATTAGCCAGTTCCAAATGAATATCCATTCCTACTGCATGAAAATTGTCCCATGATAAAACTTTGAGCAGAATAAATCTGTCTCTTCTTGAGAATGTCATTTGCAGGGCAATATGTTATATTCACTTGGAAAGTGATCTAATTTAGAATTTCTCTCAAAAGCCATAGATAGGTGAATGGCATGTAGCATTGGAAAGCATACTGAATTCACTTCAAAGCCTATGCTTACCGAATAATGTATATTTTAGAACCTTGATAATTACCTATCCTTTGTTTCATTTCAGCTCATATATATGCTGTAGTAGCTAAAATATTATAGATCAAAATAAAAGTGTGATTCTATGAAAACTTATGAATATACATGTGTAAATACATATATACTTTTATGAGACAAGTGTGTTACATGAGACATTGATAAGAAAATAGAAACCATCATGTTAAAAATTACAACCTAAGAACATTTTAGACACTTTTTATACTCTTATAAATCATCAACTATTCCTACTCTATAAGCACTTAAAATATTAAGGTATGAAAACTGGATTTCAGTCATTTTCTACTCAAAGGAACAACTGAGCATCTAAAATGTTGTTGTGTTCAAGTCTAAACCTTATTCTTGTAATTATTATATTTATGAAACTTACTAGTTGATATTTAAACAATCTCCAGAATTAATTATGGGGTAACTAAAGAACCTAGTAATATATAGGTTAAAGTAGGGTTTCCATTACTACTGGACAGTTTCTTTATCTATGTACCAAGTGGCTCATTCAATACTATTATGTGGTACTTGTTAAAGAGGTCAAATTTCAGGCACACACCCAAAGTGCAAAATCAGAATCTTCAGTATAAGAAGTGTTCAACAAGACTTGACTTCATATTAACATTTGAGAAGCACTGTTAAGTGCAACCAGTATTCTCCAGCTGAAATAGGAGACAGAAAGATCCTTAAGAAGTAATCTGAATATTTCATAAAAAAATAAGAAAGATGAAAATGTCTTCATCTGTCTCTCTAGTACTTGAGATAAATTTTTGTAATTATCAGCTAACTTCTGTTAAAATCACTCTAATTTATAACTCAGTAGAATAAATATTCCAGAGTGGTTGTTGAATTATTTTAATTAGAAAAATATTTTAGAATTCTGTTTTATGTCATCATAAATCAGCTAACCCAAAGTATGGATGTTTTATTTTGGTATTTGTTCTTGCTAAAAAACCATAAGACCATAGGCATGATATGCAAGTATCCTCTTGGGAAGGAAAAGAAAACAATAATGGCAGGCAGAGGGAGAGAGGGACCTGGGTGGGAGAGATGAAGGGGAAGGGAAAAGTGGAACATGATCAGATATGGGTGTGGGAGAGACAGGAGAGAAGCCTTGAGGGCCAGCAGAATGGATGAAATATACAATCTCAGGGGTGGGGTATTGAGAGGTGGGGGATCCTCTAGAAAGTACCAGAGACCTGGGAGGTAAGAGACTCTCAGGACTCAAAGGGAGGGACCTTAGATGAAACGCTTTACAGTGGGAAGAGGGAACTCTAGAGTTCACCTCCAGCAGAAAGACAGGGCATCAAGTGGAGGGACGGGGTTGCCATCCCACAGTCAAAAGCTCTGACTCAGGTTTGTTCCTGTCTGAAAGAACTACAGGGACAAAAATGGAGAAGAGACTGAGGGAAAGGTGATCCAGTGACCAGCCCAAATTGGGATCCATCTCAAGGGGAAACTCCAAGGCCTGATACTGTTACTGATGTTGTGGTGTGCTTACACACAGGAACCTAGCATGGCTGTCCTCTGAGAGGTTTAACAAACATCTGACTGAGACAGATGCAGATAATAACACACTAAACCAATGGACTGAAGTTAGGCATCCCTGTGGTTGAATTAGGGAAAGGCTGGAAGAAGCTGAGGAGGAGCGCTACCTATAGGAAGACCAGCAGTTTTAACTAACTCGACCCCTGAGTTTTCTCAGATACGGGGCCACCAATCAGGCAGCAAACAAGAGCTGTTTTGAGGCCCCCTGACACATGTACAGCAGAGGATTGTCTGGTCTGGCCTCAGTGAGAGAGACAAGCCTAATCTTCAAGAGAATTGAGGCCTCTTGGAGACAGGGGGAGGAGGAATGGAATGAGGAACTGTTGGAGGGCAGACTTGGAGCGGGATAAGGACTGGACTGTAAAAAGAAATAAGATTTAAAACAATGTAAAAATATCAGGGAAAACTGGAAATAAATACTTGGATACAAATTATAGTTTGTTCTGAATCATACAAGCCGAGTCAGGTTAGTATGGTCAAAACACAAAATAAATAATCGCTGAGGAGAAAAAAAAATATTTTCAAGACCTATAGTTATGTATCTATAGCAACTTTGAGTTTACAAATCCAGTTATTTGTTTTAACTTTTTCTTCTTAGCATTTTGTTTGATTTTTCCTGACATGGCCAATTGTGCCATTTTCTACCACAGAGTTACTTGGTGTGATAAGTTTTGGTAAAACAGTAGGCAATATCTTAAAATGTACTTCTCTCAAAGACAAGTAAAGACACATTAAGCATTCATCCTATTTACAGGATCACTGTCTCTAGAACACAACTGAATTTCCCAAATGCTGGAGAGAACAAATGAAACGGAAGGGTCCAACAGACTGAGTGTATTTTAACATAATCTGACAGAATCAAAATGAAACTTCATTTTATAACGTGCTATGAAATTAAAGTAAATTGGAAAACCATTCTGTCTGTAAGCAATGTTCCAACAGTGTTGAAGCAACTTATTAACCTGTTCTTGTAAGTTTCATCACTTTTCCTTATGAATCGTGTGGTATAAGGCTATTCAATGTTTTAGTTGATGTTTTCGTAGTACATAAGTATGTATAATTTGTGTATTCTTATTTTCAGGCATATGGAATGTCTTTTTGCTTATGACTTATTTGATGAAAATATGTTTGCATTAAAGAAACTCTTATTATTAGGTTATAGTTTTTCTTGGAAGACATTTAAGTATAGATGCCTTTTCTCCTTTATTATTGTTTAAAACTAATGCGTGTCTCAAGGGCTAGTTGATTAGACATTATACTAACACTTAAAGAAAAGAATTGACAGCAAGTGAAAAGTGACTGGAAATACATTGATTACTAAAATAATATTCCAATAAATAAAACTAGATATATTGTCTCTATTTAATCTTCCTTGGTGATAACAATTCACTGAAACTATCATTCCCATTATTTACTAAAAGGATAAATGAAAAAGGAGAAACCAATCCAATCCACCATTGTATACTAATTGGTAGTCTTTCTTCTGGAGTTACAGATATTTTATGATAAGGTTCAAGTGTGAGCACAACGCTTCAGCTGTCTGACAGGAACAACTAACCATTTCTTTTAAAAATCAGAATTGGGATAGAAATGCTAGAATTCAAGTTAATGAGGAAAGAAGCTACATTTATAGTATATGAGTAATATTTGCAATTTTTCTGAATGTTTGGTGAGGTTTAAATGGTTGTGGGAAATTTGCAAAATCTTGCATATTTTATAACATATAAATGGTATTACAGAGACTTTGAATAACATTATAGATGACATAGAAGTAACATTATACAGACTCAATTATATATAATATTAACATAAAATAATTGTTATATGCATGCAATAACAATTATTGAAAAAAGAGGGCATGAATTTGAAGGAGAGTGGTAAAGGGTATATGGGAGTGTTTGGAGCAAGGGATGGGAAGTGAGAAAGGTTATAATCACAGGAGAATTTCAAAACTCACATTAATAAAATAAAATAAAAACAAAGAAGTGAGCAATCCACAAGTATATTAATGTCTAGGATTGATCGCTCATAAAAGAATCACTTAAAATAACTAGTTTCTCAAGCACAAAATGAAATCAGAGACTTTACAACAATTTTAAAACCTTACATAATATTTAAGCAAATGCTTCAACTAATCCATTCACATTGAATTGTAAATCTCACATGGAAGTCTGCTGATAAATATAGTTACACGTAGTTAGGAAGAATTATTTGATTCACACCATGTCTAGTTAAACTTCTATGTTTGTAATAAGTTCAAGATTTAAGACCAACAGTATTTTACACATTTCATTTAAAAAGAAAAAGAAAAAAGTAAACAATCCTGGAACGCTACTCTGTCAAAATTCCAATCATTTTAGCTACACATAATATTTCCCCTAAAAAGTCAATACTTTTTCTGGTAAAAGATAGCCTTATTCACTTCTGCATTCCATTTCACATATTGTTAGAACTTTGGAGCAAATATTTGCTCATTCAATATTTTTCTATTTAATAGAGTTATACTCTGCCTTAGGTAAAGATTTTTGTTTCATTTATTTATTGTATGAAGTTGATTTGTATGTGTGCTTTTGCCAGAGCATACATGTGGAGGCCAAAAATCAATGTGTAGAAGTAGGTTCTTCTTCTACCATGATCATCCTGAGGCTAAGCTCACATTGTATCTTTCCCTGTAGAACCACCTCACCTCCTCCTTTTTGATATATATATTAAAATACCCAGTAAAAATCCTTGATATAAAACTCCTGTACTTCATGTATCTTAAAATTTGTTATGATATTTTCTTAAACTATATTACTTAATAAATTTTTATAAACTATATTACTTAATAAATGAGTGATTTCATAAGACAAGTCATTTAATGCGTCTAAAATTTGTTGTGGATTTCACTTGTACGAATAGATTTACTTACACTTATTTGTGTTAATATCTAATGCTACTTAAGAATACGAATCACTCATTCTGAATGTTGTTTTTCTAGGCAAACTTTAGTTCATATGGTAAACTACCATAAGCATTTCAGGGTGGTGAGGATTATGTTGAATGTATTTGATAGGTCATAATCACTATCTACTCTAAAACAACTTGCAGAAGTGAGGGTGATTAGATACATTGAAATGAAGTTTTAGCTAGGCATGGTGGTACATACCTGTAATCTAAGCACACAGAATGCTAAAATTTGAGAGAGTGTCTCATGGAGTGCAGGCTGCTCTTAAACTTGTATGGAGTAGAGGATGTCCTTGCACTGGAACTGTAATGTTTACTTTTTGTTTCTATTGACAAAACTAGTACGCTAGAATGATGTATTACTATATTGAGTGGCAGGTCCTCTTCAACATATGTGTTCAAGAAACAGGAGTATAAATTAACTAATGATGCAATAAAATCACCTATATAAGATGAAAATTCATACAAACTTATTTAACCTAACATGAAATTCTAAACTACTAAAGAATTTAGAAAAGATTATCAATATGTTCATTTGTAAACTATAATAGATGCTTTAAAGATGCTTCAATGTGCTTTTGATAACAGAAAGTATCTTGGTACTGATGCAAGACGCAGCATTTTCTTGCATTAAAGAAATATACTCTAGAGAAGCACCTTATAGAAAAAAATAACATGAAAGGAAGAGGATAGTAAGCATTTGTGATCATTGAGATTAAATGGTAAAACAACGAAAATCAAGGCCTCTGACAGAGAGTGGCATGGACAGTTCTTTGTCTTATAATTGCTCACCTTCCTTACCACTTTTACTTTTGCTTATGTTCCCTCGTCCAGCACAGTTGGATTGGATCCTTCCCTTTATTACCTGTTATCTCTTGGTTTGTTCTATCCTCTGTAGAACAGTTTTTGAGCTTTCTTGAAAAAGAAAAGCTTACCAACTGAACTGACATCAGGGCCTATCAAAACTAGGGTTCCACCTTCCTGACTCCTAACCCATACAGTGTTCATCCTGGTCTTAGGAAGAATAGATCTTCTTTGAGCAATCAGAGAAATTTGAGAAATTATAGAACTTTCTATCTTTCTGAAAGGATGAAGGTCATTTGGAGTATACATACTATGGATGAGACAGTTGAGGGCAGATAAAGCTAAATGTTTTCTGTAACAGTTTAGTCAATGAACAAAAAGGGAATCATATCATTTGCAAGTTTTTATTAATATGTATATATACAGTCTCCTGAAAATCATCATATAAAATCACATTTACTTCGCTTAGCTTAAAGTATATGTAAATATTCCTCATAAGGAAAATAACATGGAAATCGGTGATTTATATTTTTGTGAAAAAAAAAAATGCAGAAGAAACTCCTCGACTATTTATGTTTAGACAGGAGCAATGCAGTATTGCTTACTGATTCATTTTCCCCAGTAATCGATTCCCTGTAATGACCTACTTGGATAATTCTGGATTATGAGTCAGTTTGAAATGAAGACACGATAAAAATAAGGTTCAACTAAAACTAAAAATATTGAGTATGAAGAGAGGCGCCATATTTTATTCAGAAATACTTCCATGCATTTTAGTGTGTACATGTCAAATATATACCACAAACATCAATTTAAGGTTTTAAATAAGCCAAACTGAAAAATGGTTGCTTAAGGCTCAATGCCCCAGTGTAGGGAAATGCCATGGCAGGGAGGTGGGAGTAGGTGGGTTGGTGGCGTAGCACCCTCGTAGAAGCAGGGGGAGGGAGGATGGGATAGGGGATTTCCAGAGGGAAAATTGGGAAAGGGGATAGCATTTGAAATGGAAATAAATAAAATATTCAATTAAAAAAATAGTTACTTATATTTAGTTTTTTCATATTTAGATATTTTTGGCTGAGATTTTAGTTATTTATCAAAATGGCATAAATTATTTCTAGTAATTTATAGAATTTAAGCATTCCAGAAATACATGCTATATAAAACATGATGTGGAAGAATTCACTATGAGTTAAAAATCACTTTTTAATGCTCAAGATAGTTAAGTTTACCATTTTAAAGTCAAGCTAAGATAATTTTAAAGTGCTTTAGACTATAGAGGTCTATGAGCTTTAACTGAAAAAAAATACATTTAGCTGTACTCTTGATAAAACAGAACAGTATGCTTAGACAAAGATAGTTAGGGTTTTAAGGTCCCTGCCTAATGCCCAAGTTCCACCAGAATCTTGACATTTCACAACAAATATCAGCATTCCCAAAGAAAAATCAAGTTCCATTCTTTAATTTTCCCTCTAGTGAGGTAAGCCAATGAATCCATAAATTACAAATGGCCTTTTCAAACTCTATTAAAGTTCTCATCTCAATAAACCAGTTTCCATTTTGGTTAAATACTGAAAATTTATTTACAGAGATAACCAATTTTCTATTATTACCTAACAATGGATCCCGTTTAAGATTATAATACAGTTTGTAAGCAAAATTTAAATAGATCTAAAAAAAGCATTATATTAAAATTCTAAAATGTTTATCCTAAAATTTGGAATTTAGTACAAGGTAAATATATGCTAAAATATGTATTGAAATTTTTTTACAGCCTTACAAAGCCACATTTAAGTTCGTATCTTGGCAAATCTCCAACATCACTTTGATATATATTTGATAAAACAGTTCTTTAATTAGTGAGGTGATGATACGAGTCATTTGAAATTTGTATAACATTGCCTTGGTGAATTAAAAGTAAATAATACAAATTACTAATATTGTATTGGTAAATTTCCAAAGTTTGGGCAAAGTTGTGGAAAAAGATGTGTGTTTTGATAAAAGTGTCATTTCATGAAAATTTCATATTGTTTTCCTTCTTTATGCTAAATAAAAGTTTGTGTTGGTATTTTTGTAATATTTAATGGATAAGAGCTCTTTTAATTTCAATTTATTTAAATAATTTGATTACTGTAGTAGCGTAATCTATTAAATAGGTTTTTATAAATTTGCTTTAATGTGATTTTATTATTCTTATATCTTCTTATATATAGGTATGTAATATTTCTTCTTGTGGAAAGGTTTTATTACTTTAGTACAGTGGTTTGGGGGTCACATAGTATACATTCTGCAAGTTAGATATTTACATTAGTATTCCTTACAATAGCAAATTTTAGTTATAAAGCAGCAACAAAGTATTGATTGAAGTCAACACAACCTGAATAAAAGTATTAAAGGGCTGGCTGAAGCATTAGGAAGGTTGGGAACCATTGATTTATTGTGTATGTGATATATATTCCTATAAAATCAAGACCATTGAATTTATTTTTGGAACGTTATTTTAAAAAATTCTTCATGTATTCTCAACTGAGGAAGCTCGAATGGCCGAGAAGCACCTAAGGAAATGTTCAACATTCTTAGTCATCAGGGAAATGCAAATCAAAACAACCCTGAGATTCCACCTCACACCAGTCAGAACGGCTAAGATCAAAACCTCAGGTGACAGCAGATGTTGGCAGGGATGTGGAGAAAGAGGAACGCTCCTCCATTGCTGGTGGGAATGCAAGTTGATACAACCTCTCTGCAAATCAGTTTGGCGGACCCTCAGAAAAATGAACATAATACTACCTGAGGACCCAGCTATTCCACTCCTGGGCATATACCCAGAAGATGCTCCAACATGTAATAAAGACACATGTTCCACTATGTTCATAGCAGCCATATTTATAATAGCCAGAAGCTGGGAACAACCCAGATGTCCCTCCACAGAGGAATGGATACAAAAAATGTGGTACATTTACAAAATGGAATACCACTCAGCTATTAAAAACAATAACTTCATGAAATTCGCAGACAAATGGATGGATCTTGAAAATATCATCCTGAGCGAGGTAACGCAGTCACAAAAGACTGTTAAGTGGTTATTAGCCCAAAAGTTTGAAATACCCAAGAATCACTTCACAGCAACAGTAGGGCTGAGTGTGAGGTCCCAGATGGAGGACTTGGAGAAAGGACTGAAGGAGCTGAGGGAATTTGAAATCCCCAGGAAGGCAGCAACAGTGGCAACGGGCCTGACCCCCGGATACTCCTGGAGACTGATCCACCAACCAAAGAATACACATGGAGGGACCCATTGTGCTGGCCACAAATGCGGCAGAGGAGGGTCTTGTTATCCATCAGGGGGAGGAGAGGCCGTTGGGCCCGAGGGTGTTAGATGCCCCAATATAGGAGAATGCCAAGGAGGGAAGACCAGAGTGGGTGGGTGGGTGGGTGAGAGATTACCCCCATAGTGGCAGGGGGAGGGGGGAGTGAATGGGGAGGTTCCAAACGGGAGATCTGGAAAGGGGGAAACATTTGAAATGTAAATAAAATATGAAAAATAAAATAAAATAATTCTTCATGTAACACCCTAGATCATAGACAGACATTTATTAAGTTTTTAAAAACATGAATGGGGACTAGTGAACTCATTCAAATCACATCCTATTCAATAAATGGAGTTATATTTATTCAAATATCCATGGAAATTCTAAATAAATATCAGTGTTGCTCAATAATGATCAGTATATCCATACATTTCTTAAAAATTAAGAAAATTATTTTATCTACAAATAACTATAGTGACAGAGTTATTACTGATATGTTAGAGAGATAATCCACAAACACTGGTAATTAGAGCCATCAAATTGGCTATTAGCCAAATACAATATCAATTACAATTATATACTTGCTGATATGTTAGTAGCATATACAAATAGCACTTGGTTGTTTTCCAACCAAAACAGAAATGATACACTGATAGAGAGATTAAGAAAGTAGGATATTCTCTCTGCTTGGAATGCTCTAATAACTTAAAAGCCTTAGGCATCTTATCTAATCTTTGACCACCTAGTTTTTCATCTCTAACTGGATTTCACAAATTTCTTCTGACAGAGCTCTGTGTAAAACAAACATGGAAGATATTATGAATCTCAGTGTTCTATCGATGTCTAGTACCACAGGCCCAAAAAAAGGCTTAAAAATTCTCATTCTACTCAATAAGTCCAGATTGATTAATTTCTTCCCATTCTATAATCTCTATTCCTGAAAAATTTACATAAAAATTATTATTATCTTATGTCTTTCCATGTAAAACCGATGGAATCCAATGACTCAATTCCTGATGACTCAATGTATCAGGGAGGAAAAACCTTACAATTTAAGTGGCCCACTTTTTTATCATCTATTATTGACAGTTTAATTATGTTTTAGTGAGAGCGTGGGCACATTTCTCTAAATATTTTCTTTCCTGGAAAACCAAAGCATCTACCTTGGTTAATAAAAATCCTTCAAAATCTTTTCATTCTGTTCAGGATGAGAGAGAGCTTAAAGTTTATATTTTAAGTCAATCATAAATTACACGTTAATCCTGATTTAAATACAAACTGATTTCTCAGCTAAGAATGTGCTCCTGTCATCTGTCAAAAGAAAACTATTCAAGCTGGGAAGATGACTCAGTAAGTGAAGTAGCGCTTGTCATGCAGGCAGGGGGATCTCTAAGTCTGAATTCTCAGAACCAAGGTGATGCTGAATGCAGTAGTAGCCCACCTGCAATCCCACCTCTTCTATGGCAAAATGGGAGGCAGTGACTGGAGGTTTTATGGAAGCTCCTATGGCATAGAAAGAGCTGTAAAGTTGATCCTGTCTTA
This sequence comes from Rhynchomys soricoides, assembly GCA_019843965.1. Taxonomy (NCBI): domain Eukaryota; kingdom Metazoa; phylum Chordata; class Mammalia; order Rodentia; family Muridae; genus Rhynchomys; species Rhynchomys soricoides. Next base: position 331,111 of record JADRCH010007279.1, read on the forward strand.
AACATGGTGGAAAATTGGGACTAACACATAAGGTTTTCTTCTGATTTCCACACATGCATGCCTGAACTCACGTACAAAAACCCATATATGCAGTTTCAAAAAAAATGTATTTTATTTTTCAGATATTAATATTTATTAAATGTTCTGTGGTGTTATGAAAGAAAATTATATAGTTTGAGAAATGCATTTGAGAAATTAACAGAAAATGTACTAAAAACCTGAATAGAATATTAATAACTTCTTGTGTTCTAACCATACAAAGATATTTTTCTTAATACTGCAGTTGATTGCAAGAGACTATTCAGTACATAGAGATGATCCTCTGCCATTTTTTTGTAAAATCATACTATTTTCATTGAGAAATTTCAGATGAGTTCCTTGCTGAGACTAATGCTCTTTCCTAACAATCTTACCATGCTAAATAATCCAACAGAATCTTTCTAGATTGTAATAAGAAGAGTGAATGGAATTACTTGATAGAACTGATTTTTATTCAATGGTTATTCAAGTGACAAATTTAGCCTTACTTTATCCATGGATCCATACACATTATTCAATATGTATTGTTTCTCACTCAATACTTATACTTTGATTAATATTGCAAAGACCTTCCTATATATCATTAACTTTCATTATAAAAATCAAACTGTACTATCCTAGAAAAAAGTCCAACATGTCATGTTCCAAGTCTCCTATGATGTTTAGTGCCACATCAGATTTTGCACAGTCATTATTGTTCCTCCTCTCTTGCCTTCCTTCACATTTATCTAAGGAGTCATTCACTCTTAGAGCAGAGCACTGAGGATCAGTAAAACAGAATCACAGTATCACTTATGATGTGATGACCTCAAAGCCTTAGTCACTGCAGTTTTTATAGAAATTCCTAGCAGCTCAGAGAATCTAGCTATTTTATCTACACAGATCCACCCAGAATGTTTTTCAATCATGAAATTCTTCGTGCTGCATTTCTTTCTCTTACCAGTTTCCAAAGGAATATGAGGGGAAAAAAATCCATTATTGCCTATGGATATTAGACTATTGGCTCCTAATGACATTATGAATATAAAGCTCACTGTTGTTTTAGCAAAATGTTTTATGCATGGTATTTTAAGAACTGTTTAAAACAAAACATTAAAATTCTAAAGTGAAAAATAATGGTATATGGCTCATTACATTCTATATTGTGGCAGTCAGAACTATGAGTAACTGTACTGTAATTCTGTCAACTTGCTTTGAAAGATCTACTCTAATGTTTTACATAATGTCATTTATTTCACAGATTTAACTACACCAACGTATTCAGTTTGAAAGCATATTGGAAATGTTTAAAAATGTTTTATTGTCATTTGTGAAAGAATTGAACTGCAAAGTAATCAATTAATGTAGCACCAACAAAATTTCACCAGTATTAATACAGACTTTTCTGTGGTTTTGAGACAAGTTCTCTTCTATGTAGTCCTGGATGTTCTGGACAAGTCAGCAAGGCTGGACTTGAACTCATAGAGATTCTCCTGTGTCTGTTCCTGTGGGATATAGCAAAAGATATGCACCACCCATACCTGGCTTATTAGTAATAATTTTGATCAAACATAAGATGCAAAATACCCCACTCTTTATCTTAAAATCATTTCTCAATGTGTATACTACATTCCTCATTGTCCTCTGAGGCAGAAATTTAAAAATACTTTTTTCAAAACTGGGGGAAACTTGTAGAAACATTTATTAAAAACTGTTCCTTTTATGAGAATAACACTGATAAAATCAATGGCAAGAGAAAGTGCCACAAATGCCATTCTATTAGAGCTGTTCTATAATTATATCACAGTTCTCCTGCAGGCCTGTGCTAGCATCATGATTTCATCTTTACAAAGTCTCTTCTAGGAAGATTTGTTTAAAGCACAATCTTCAGCTTCCCTCCCCGGCCCACATCTGTGGAGCCCATAGACCATGTCTTCCTGACCTCCCTCTCCAACCACTAGTCATCATATCCCAGTTCACATTTCCAGAGCAGACACTCCTGCTAACAAGAGGTCCCTCCTCCTAGAGAAACAAGCAGGGTGAAGGCAGACCAACATCTCCCCTACTGCTCCTGAGATCTACTAATCCCAGACCCATCCCCAGTTCTGTAGCAGGAACCTGTTGTAGTCTCCCTTTCCTCACTGATACCATCGTCAATGGATCACAGAGACCTTCTCCTCCACCCACCTTTTAGCCAACTCATACTAGTATCCCAGCCTCTAACACCAGCAGGCATCCCCTGTAATCACATCAGCTTAACGGGCCAGGAAAACAGGCAACATGCAGACATCCCACTCTCCGAAAATTCAGAGAGAAAACAGAAACTGAGAAACAAAATGCCTACGCAGAAAAGACAAATCCAGAAATCAGCACCTAGACCTATAACCATCTCAAACCCAGTTGCCAAAATGCCAGAGTAAAAACAATAGATAACAACAAGGGCAAAATGTCTCCACTAGAGTCCGATTATCCTAACAGCAGTACCTAAATAGTGCAACATAGCTGAAGCACAAGATAAAGACCTTAAAACTACCTTTATAAATATGATAGAGCTCCTTAAAGAGGACGTGAACAAATCCCTTGAAGAAATCCAGGAAAACACACAGTAAGGAAATAAATAAAACAGCTCAAGACCTAAAATTGGACATAAAATCATAAATGAAAGCCAAACTGAGGAAATTCTGAAGATGAAAACTGTGGAAGTTTGACTAGGAACTACAAAGGCAAGCTTCAGCAACAGAATCCAAGAGATGGAAGAGAATCTTAGGCATTAAAAATATAATAGAAGAAATTTATCCATCAATCAAAGAAAATATCAAATCCAAAAAATCTCCTGACATGAAATATCCAGGAAATCTGAGTCATCATGAAAACACCAAACCTAAGAAAAATAGAAATAGAGGAAAGAAAAGAAACCCAACTCAGAGGCCCAGAAAATGTTTTCAACAAAATCAAAAAGAAAATTTTTCCTAAGCTAAAGATGTAGATGCCTATTATAGTATAAGAAGCATACAGAACACCAAACAGATTAGACCAGAAAAAAAAAAAAAGAATCCCCTTACCACATAATAATCAAAACATTAAACATACAGAGCAACAAAAAAGAATGTTAAAAACTTCAAGTAAAAAACAAACAAACAATGAACCAAACTGAGCAATGTTACAAATTCAATGGAACAAATAGAACATTTGATGAAAATACAGTAAAATATACCTTCTTCTCTGCAGCTCATAGACATTTCTCTAAAACTGACTACATACCTAAAAACAATGCAAGTCTCAACAGACACAAGAACACTGAAGTAACCCCCTGTAACCTATTAGGCCACCACAGATTAAGGGAACAGTGTCATTCATTTTATGAGGTCACAGTTATCCTCATACCCAAATCAAACACACACTCAAGAAAAGAGAAAATTACAGACTAATTTCCCTTATGAACATATATGCAAAAATACTCAATATATTTGTAAACTGAATCCAAGAACACATCAAAAAGATCATCTACCATGATCAAGTTGGCTTCATTCCAGAGGTGAAGAGATGGTTTAATATAAGTAAATCAGCAAACGTAATCCACCATGTAAATAAGCAGACAACATCCATATGATTATCTTGTTAGATGAAAAACAACCATTGGGAAAATCCAACACTTCTTCATGATAAAAGCCTTGGAGAGATTATGAATACAGTGGACCATAGCTAAACATAATAAAGGCAATTTACAGCAAGCCTACAGCCAACATAAAATTAAATGAACACTTAAAGCAATTCAACTAAAATCAGGAAGAACTATAGGTTGTTCACTCTCTCCATATCTATTGAATATAGTACTTGAAGTTCTAGGTAGAGTAAAAAGAAGAATTGAATGAGATTGAGGGGATACAAATTGTTAGTCTTTTTGCCCAGGGTGTGCCATGGCAGAGCTGCAACACCTGAGTTCCAAGAAATGAAGGCCCAGCTGCTGCGGCATGAGCTAGCTTTCCCCTTCTATAGATAATTTGTTGGATTTTTGTTTAAAGGTTTGGTTGCTTGTTTCTCATACTGGAAATAACTCGATGTCAACTGTCTATTCCTATGAGAAAAAAACAAATATGCAGGAATGATTACAATTAGAATATGCCTTACAGAACTTAGTGGTAAAGAGCCTACCAAGATCATTATGCTATTGAAAAATTAATATTTGTTCCCCATTGATAATAATTGGAAGATTGCATTAGCATGTTATGTTACTTGGGATCTATAAATCACTAGCCCAAATATTTGCTTTCTAAGATTTTTTGAAAATACTCCTTGAGTATTGCCTCAAATTATATCTAAAAATCCAATAGAGTTTGTGTCTTAGTCAGGGTTTCTATTCCTGCACAAACAGCATGACCAAGAAGCAAGTTGGGGAGGAAAGAGTTCATTCGTCTTACACTTCCATGCTGCTGTTCATCACCAAAGGATGTCAGGACTGGAACTCACACAGGGAACTGATACAGAGGCCATGGAGGGATGTTCCTTACTGTCTTTCTTCCCCGAGCTTGCTCGGCGTGCTCTCTTATAGACACCAAGTCTACCAGCCCACAGATGGTACCACCCACAAGGGGCCCTCCGCCCTTGTTCACTAATTGAGAAAATGTCTTACAGCTGGATTTCATGGAGGCATTTCCTCAAGGGAGGCTCCTTTCTCTGTGATAACTCCAGCTTGTGTCAAGTTGACTCAAAAATTCAGCCAGTACAATTGATCCCTTGTCAACTTGACACACAAGCCTCAACCCTTACTTCCTTATCCATCCCCAAGATCTAAATAATGTTAAAAGTCCCACAGTCTTTACAAATTCTTACATATTAAAATTTCAATCCCTTTAAAATATCCAATAGCTTCTAAAATTCAAAGTCTTTTTACAATTCAAAGTCTCTTAACTGTGGGCTCCACTAAAATAATTTCTTCCTTTAAGAGGGAAAAATATCAGGGCACAGTCACAATCAAAAGCAAAATCAAACTCTAACTTTCTGGGCTCCTCCAAAGGGCTACTTCACTTCTCCAGCTCTGTCCTCTGTAATACTCTAAGTTTAGGTTGATCCACTCCACTGACACTGCTGTTCTTGGTGATCATCCCATGGTACTGACATCTCCAATACACTGGGGTCTTCTGCTGCAACTCAGCTTCACTAACAGCTGCTTCTAGGTTCTCTTCATGGTGCCAAGCCTCCTTTGCATGACCCCTTCAGTCCTGGGCTGTCAACTGGAACTGAAGCTGCACCTTCAGCCATGGCCTTCCTTGGCTTCTTACAGTGCCCAGGCCTCAGCTGCTCTTCATGATTCCTTCAAGCCTTCAAAACCAGTACCACCTGGGTGACTTTTACACTTTACCAAATACAGCTGCAGCACAAGTTACAACCTTGGCTATCTCTGGAACACAGCTCCTTTGTGCTCTCAGAAAATAATTCTCAGAAGATTTCACCTCAGTGCTGCTAGTCTCTTCTTAATCACTGCTTTCTTAGCTCCAGCTTACCAGTATTAATTTTCCCAGTAAAACAAAGGTTTAGTTTTGGTACTTCTTGTATCTTGTTAATCACAGCTGATTCTTCAGCCATAGCTAACCAAAACCACAGAATCTTTACAATCAAAAATGTAACAGCCCTGATATGAGTCTTTAAGCATCCCTCTAAATTTCACAAGCCACGCCTCTGTCTTCTGCACTGTTCTCAACACTATCTTCCAAGCTCCTAGTCAACATCCCACAGAGCTCTTAACACCCAATGTCTCTTCTAGCCCAAAGTTCTAAAGTCCTTCCATAGTCCTCCCCAAAACATGGCCAGGTTGTTACAGGAACACCCCTCCCTCCCATGCTGGTACCAATTACTGTCTTAGGGTTTTACTGCTGTGAACAGACACCATGACCAAGGCAAATCTTGGACAACATTTAATTGGGGCTGACTTACAGGTTCAGAGTTTCAGTCTGTAATCAAGGCAGGAACATGGCAGTGCCAGGTAGGCATTGTTCAGAAGAAGCAGAGAAGTCTACATCTTCATCTGAAGGCTGCTAGCAACATCCTAGCTCCCAGGCAGCTAATATGAGGGTTTTATAGCCCACACCTACAGTGAGACATATACTACAACTGAGCCACACATTCTAATCATGCCACTCCCTGGGCTGAGCATATACAAACCATCACAGTTTGCTTTTAGTGATTTTATAGATGACTCTTTAAAAGGACAAGGAGCCTCGGTTTAATATAAATTTCTACAGTCTCCACAAGAGAGAGAGAGAGAGAGAGAGAGAAGGAAGGAAGACAGATAGTATCCATCATCTTGGTTGTAAAATTAAAAGCCTAAACTTACTGCAAGCTTTTAATAGTTATTTCTCTGCCATTGCCTATTTTGGCTGGCACTACAGCCTATGTTAATTTGGATGACAGTTTTTTGGGTGGACTATGAAAAATATCAAAATTTCTGTCATCATGGGTATCTTTGGAACTCAGTTTGCAGTCCTCCCCATAAATGTGTATCCTTAAATGAGATTTGGGTTTAATATTAAGTTACCTCATATATAAATTAGCACATGAAGGGTTGAGATGTTCTGAGAAAGTAAAGTCACCCAACTTGAGAGACAGAATTTTGAAAAGGGGGGTGGTGGGCTAGTGCACTGCTTCAGCTGATTTTCCTTGCTTTAAAAATAAATAGTAAATAAATATAAACTAATTGAACAAAGAAAGACATTAATACTGAACTGCTGGCACCTCTGTTTCTAGAATACATTGACAGGAAAAAGCTGCCTAGGAGGAAAACCAGAAACAGCCATGACTGTTGTTGGTAAAAGGCAACACCCATAAATTTTTTACTCCTAATGAACCCTTGGTTATTATTTATTTCTTCTTTTTAGCCTAAAGAGACAATGGCAAGTCTTCAATATATTTTTGATTAGGATGGCTTTTTATGCGATCATAAATTTCTAAGGTTATAAAAGTATACTTAGGTTAACAATAACTGACTTTAAAAATGTATAACTATCCTCTTGGTCTAAAGTTTTATTTTGGTGCTAAGGGAGCTTCAATTTAAAATTTTAAGGCTGGAGTTTAACAAGGATAAAACTGTAAAATCCACTCTTATAAATGCTACAAACTTGTGGTAACTGTTAAAAGGTAATTACAAGTTAATGGTCAGTCACCTTATAGATGATCAAATTCTTTAATGTGATAAGAACTAAGTTTTTGGTTATTCTCAGTACAAATTTAATCATTTACCAGGGCAAGCTTTATCTAGACTCCTGTATATGTTTCCTAGTTAGTTAATTGATTGATTAACAATATATTTGGACCATAGTTTCTCCTCCCTCTTCTCCTCCAAGTCCTTCCTCCCCCAACTCCACTCCCCCCATTCACCCCTTCTCCCCTTCTGAGGCCTGTCATGTGTATCATCCAGCTTTGGGATACCAAGTTGCAGTAAGACTAGGCACATCTTCTCCTATTGAGTAGAGAAGAGAAAGCCCAGTAAAGGGAAAGTGTTCCAATAGCAGCCAACAGAGTCAGATACAGTTCCTGTGAATGCTGTTAGAGTCTCACATGAAGACCAGTTACAAAACTGTTACATATTTCACATATGTTACATATTTCCCATGGAAGTTCCCTGGTTTGTAGTTCAGGCTCTGTGGGCCCCTATGGGCTCAGGTTAGTTGATTCTGTAAGTTGTTTTGTAGTATCCTTGACCCCTCTGGCTCCTTCAATCATCCCCCCTCCCCATCTTCCATAAAGCTTCCATAAAGCTTCCATAAAGGGTGATGCCCCTAGCTTCACCTAATGTTTGGCTGTGAGTCTCTGCATCTGTTTCCAACAGATGCTGGATGGATATTGAGTTGCTGTAATGATGGTTCCTGCCTGCAAGTATAGCAGAATATCACTAACAGTATCAGGAGTAGGCTTCCTCTCATGGTATGGGTCTCAAACTGGACCAGTCACTGGTTGGCCACTCCCTCAATTTCGGCTCTATCTTTACCCCTGCACATTTTGTAGGCAGGACAAATTGTACATCAAAGCTTTTTAGTGCCCTAGTCCCAACATTGGAAGTCTTGCCTGTTTTCAGAAGATAAGACTGTTCAGGCTCCATATCCCCCATTTCTACCAGTCTTAGCTAGGGTCACCCGAATAGATCCCCCTGAGTTTCCATGGTTCTATGTTTCTAGCTCATCCCAGAAATGCCCCTACTCCCAATTCCAGTTGTCTCTCCCAGTACTCTTTTGCCACCTTATCCTTCCTGTTCCTGTCTCCATCCCCAGCTCCATCCCATACCTGCCCAGTCTCCTCCACCTACCCATGATGTCTATTCTATTTCTCTTTCTCAGTGTAATTCATGTGCCACCTTTTTGGGACCTCCTTGTTACTTAAGCATCTTACAGACTGTAGATTTTAACATGCTTATTCCTTAAAGCTAGTATCCACTTTTAAGTGAGTGCAGTGTCACTCTGGGTCTGGGTTATCTCACTCAGGATGATTTTTTTCATTTGCCTGAAATGATGCCTAGGTAGGTGTCACCTTCCTCCCTCACTGCTCCATAGGGGTAAATTGGAATCAAGAAAGTTTTAAATGCCCAAACAATACAAACATAATTACATGTTTTTCAAATTTCCTTGGGGCCAAGTCAGACATTACATGGAGAGAGAGAGAGAGAGAGAGAGAGAGAGAGAGAGAGAGAGAACTTGCAGCACACAGCAAAGCCAGAAAGAATGGAGGACATCAGGAGAACAGGGTCCTCTAAATCAACTGAGCAAAGAGAACTCACAGAGACTAAAACAGGAATTACAGAGCCTGCATAATTCTGCAATACATCCTCTGCATATATATTATAGCCATTAGCTTAGTATTTTTATGGGATTCCTGAGCATATGAATGTGTGTGTCTCTGGCTCTTGTGCCTGTTCTTGGAACTCCTTTCCTTCTATTGAGTTGCCTTGTCTAGGTTCAATATGATAGTTATTATGTCTTATATTGTCATAATTGGTTCTTATCTTTTAGAAGCCTGTACTTTTCTAACGAGTGACAACAGAAAAGGGAGTAGGTCCAGAGTGTAGTAGAGATGTAGAGGAACTGGGAGGAGTAGAGGGAGGAGCAACTCTAATCAGGATATATTGTATGAAAGTAGTCTATTTTCATTAAAGGGGGAAATGAAAAATAGAATTAAGTCTACCCTTTCTATTTACCTATTTCGCACACCATCTGTTTGCTTTTGGTTTATGTACTAAAGGCAACAGTGAGATCTGTCTTTGTATTAGTACTGGGTTTTATCTACAAGCTCTATTTCAGATTCACAGAGGACTTTGCCAAAGTTATAGAGCTGTGAGTTTGTTTACTTTTGTTTTTTTTTTTATTATATATAAAACAATTATTTATTTTCTCAGTTATGGACATTGAGTTACTTGATTTTGAGCAATGGTGTCTTTTTAGTGTGTTTATTATTTTCTTTTGATGTCAATCAGATTTTCATTTATATATTATCATTAGCCTTTGAAGCAAATGGCCAGGCTTAAGGAAACTATTCATTTCACTATTATTATACATTACAATCCACATATGTATAAAAAGATGAAAATGAAAGTGATAGAATGCTACCATTCTCTAAAAATAATAAAAAGTATAATATAATCTTACAAGAATTTTTTATTGAAATGGAATTTAATCAATGTCCCTCAAATAATAAGAATATTTGGTGTCTCTGTTAAACAGGTAAGTAAAACAAAGTAGGAACCTCACTTGTAAAGCTTGTATTCAAAGAGACAGCATTCTTAAGGTTAAAGCTTAGAAGGCATTGAATATCCTATGCCAGTGCTTTTCTTCTATTAGGTGAATGAACACCAGGAGTCATCAGCATTGTATGTGGTGGAAGAATGAAAGTATTGCAGCATTTGACTCATATGAAATTTTAAATTAATTCTGATAGAATAAGTTCACAAGCATAGAAGCTTCTCTAGATACAAACTATTCATAAACTACATGGGTAACTTATCTTTCCATCCAGTGTATTACTCTATCAACAGGAAAGCAATTTTTTTAAGTATATACTTAACAGGAAATGCAATTTCAGGTACCTTTCAATGGGCTAAATGTGGAAGGCCTGATGGAGTGACACTACAGGTTATATATGTCATAAAATAGGAAAAGGAACTTTGTCTCTGTGGACCAAGTGACAGTTTATAAAAGAAAGGAAAAGGGGTGGAGGTGTAGTTGCATTGCTAGGGTGCTTGCCTAATATGCATAAATTCTTTGATTTGATCACCAGTGCCAAGGACTTGGTGTGTGATGAATATCTGTAAGCCCAACATTTGAGAAGCAAACTATGGCAGAAGGATCAAGAGTATGGTTACAAAAGTGTTTGTCTGGAAACAAAGTATGAAAACATACTGAAATCCTGTTCTATCCATCGAAGTTTCCTTTTAATTTTAATCTGGAATGTGTGAATTTTGCATTGAAGAAATAGAAAAGTGAAACTCTCCTAATGGCTAAAATGTCTATAAGTTGTTTGTGGGGGAAGAGAAGTTAAGAACTTTCAGCAATGAGTCACCCATGCTCTAGCAAATAATCCTAATAAACTCATTGGCTCCATGAGATGGAAGAAAGAGGAGGAGGAGGAGAAGGAGGAGGAGGAGGAGGAGAAAAGAAAGGAAGCAAGTGAAAGAGTAAGTCATGTATTTGGTATGATTAATGTAGGCTGATACAGAAATGCTGAGCTTAACATGTTATGACATAAACCTAATTGTACCTAAATCTTGGAAGCATAGAAAATGTGGTAAAGAAGATTATAGACAAAGAAGGAATGGAAGAAGGAAGAGGAGGAGGAGTAGGAGGAGGAGAAGGAGGAGGAGGAGGGGGGAGGGGGAGGGGGGAGGAGGAGGGGGGAGGGGGAGGAGGAGGAGAAATAATAAGGCATAATAATCATCGGCTCAGTCAAAGGCTGATTTTCTGAAGTAAGCCAAAAATTGATAAACTTCACTTGGAAATTTCTTAAACTGGAGATGTGAGTGCTATTTCAAGTGACTACATCGTTTAACCTAGGTAAACTTTCCCTAGCAGCCAAATTACGAATCCATTATGGTACTCAAGGTTTATTTTTCTCCTGCGGTTCCCATTTCTTTAGTGTCCAGATATTTTTCTGGAATTTGATGGACACAGGCTTCGAGGATTTTAGCCTACTCAAGTGACTCTTAGTGGAAATACTGAAAGATCTATGGAAGTGTGCCAAATCTCAAAAGATGGCATTCGAGAGAACATAACATTCAAGGTTGGCAAGCTCTTATTTTTAAACATAATTGAAAATAAAAGCACTAAAAATTTTTATGGACCTCCAGTGGATTTATTCATATAAACTGCTGAAAATTGATGTTACTGTTTTAGATATTTTCATGCTTCATTTTAGTTGAAATTCCAACACATTTTAGCACTAGAAGATTCAGTTAGTTATTGTTAATTTTAAATGCAATTATGTAATCAGAGACATATTAAATTTGAATATCTCATTCAAACTTTCAGTCTTGACAATTATAGATGCATAATAAAATTAGATGAAAATATCAAAACAGATCCAACATAGTACACAAAGATAAGTCTCTCATTTTTTATAGTATATAATCAAAAACATGATATAAGGCTTAAGGCTACATATTTATATAATTGTAAATTAAAATTCTGATCTTAGCATAATCTTCATCAGCAGCCCAATTTTCAACTAAGATAAACTACATATTTACGTGGTATCAGTGTGTCTTTGGGATACTATATATTAGTGTTTTATAAGTAACTTTATTTAGTCTTATATTATTTTATATGAATCAAAAGACAGTTGGCATTGTGGATTTAATAGTGATGGGTCTGTTGATTTGTGAAAAACACAAAATTTTCACTATATCAAGAACATTGGTACTTTGTATTTTAATTTTAAGAATTTTACTATAAGAAGCTTACAAATTCCAACACAATTCTTTACAGTCCTTGAAAGAGTAATTCTCAACCTCATATGGAAGAAAGAAAACCTAGCATGGCTTAAACAATTCTGTACAATAAAAGAACTTTTTGAGGTATCACCATCCCTGATTTCAACCTATACTACAGAGCAATAGTAATAAAACAACTGCATGGTACTGGCATAAAAACAGATAGGTTGACCAATGAAATTGAATCAAATACCAAAAAATAAACCCTATGGTCACATGATTTTTGATAAAGAAGCCAAACCATACAATGGAAAAAAAAGAAAGAAAGAAAGAAAGAAAGCACCTTTAACAAATGGTGCTTGGTCTAACTGGATGTCAGTATGTAGAAGATTATAAATTCATCCATATTTATCATACCACACAAAACTCAAGTCCAAATGGATCAAATACTTCAACATAAAACAGGATTCACTAAATCTAACAGATCAGAAAGTGGGGAATAGCCTTGAATGCATTGGTACAAGAGACAAGTTCCTCAACAGAACACCAATGGCTCAGGCTCTAAAAGCAAGCATCCGTGGGCCCACTGAAGGGCATCCTGGGCTACAATGAGGACCAGGGTGTCTTCTGCGACATCAACAGCAACTCTCACTCTTCCACCTTTGATGCTGGGGCTGGCATTGCTCTCAATGTCAACTTTGTAAAGCCCATTTCCTTCTATGACAATGAATACCGCTACAGCGACAGGGCGATGGACCTCATGGCCTACATGGTTTCCAAGGAGTAATAAACCCTGGACCACCACCTCAGCAAGGACACTGAGAGCGAGAGAGAGGCCCTCGATTGCTGAGGAGTCCCTGTCCCAATTTGGCCCTCAACACTGAGCATCTCCCTCACAATTTCCATTCCAGACCCCCATAATAACAGGAGGGGCTTAGGGAGCCCTCCCCACTCTCTTGAATACCATCAATAAAGTTTGCTGCACCCCCCCCAAAAGATCAACAATTGATAAATGGACCTCATGACACTGAAAAGCTTCTATAAGGCAAAAGACATTGTCAACAGGCCAAAACGGCAGTCTGCTGATTGGGAATGGATCTTAACCAACCCTACATCTGACAGAGCACTAATATCCAAAATTTATAAAGAACTCAATAAATTAGATACCAGCAAACCAAATAACCCAAATGGAAAAAAAAAATGGGTACAGAGCTAAACTGAGACTTTTCAATGGAGGAATCTCAAATGCAGAGAAGCTCTTAAAGAAATGTTCAATGTCCTTAGCCATCAGGGAAATGCAAATCAAAACAACTCTGAGGTTCCATCTTACACTCACCAGAATGGCAAAGATCAAAAAAACTCAAGTGACAGCACATGTTGGCACGGATACAGAACAAGGAGAACATTCCTCCATTCCTCATGGGAGTGCAAACTTGTAATATCACTTTGGAAATGAGTTTAGCATTTTCTCAGAAAACTGAGAATAGTTCTACCCCCAAACCTAGCTATACCACTCCTTGGCATATACCCAAAAGCTGATCCACTATACCACAGGGACATTTACTCAACTATGTTCTTAGTACCTTTATTAGCTTTCTTTGTAATAGCCAGGAACTGGAAACAACCTAAATATTCCTCAACTGAAGAATAGATAATGAAAGTGTGGCACATCTATACAGTGGAATACTACTCAGCTATTAAAAACAAAGACATCACACATTTTTCAGGCAAATGGATGGAATGTGAGAATAGCATCCTGTGTGAGGTATCCCAGAGCCAGAAAGATAAATACTTATGTACTCACTTATAAGTGGACAGTAGCCATAAAGTGCAAGATAACTATGCTACAATCTGCAATCCCAAAGAAACTGTGTAATAAGGAGGTCCCAAGGGAGGATGCTCAAATCTCACTGAGAAGGAGAAACTAGTCATCAGAGGTGGAAGGAAAGAGAGAACTGGGTAGGAGAGGGGCTGAGGAGGGGAATGGGTTGTTGGACAGGTGTGGGAAGGCAGGTGCAGGAGACAGCTGGGATTAAGAATGGAAATGGGGGATCTCTGGTGACTAACTGGAGGTCTGGGACAGGATAGGATACAGGGAGTCAATGGGAGTGACCCTAGCTGAGATTCCTACCAGAGGGAGATACAGAGACTGAAGTAGCCACCTCCTGTAGCTAGGCAAGACTTCAGAGGAAGGATGGGGATATCAATACATCCAAAAAACCTTCAACTCAAAATGTGTCTTACCTACAAGATGTGCAGGGATAAAGATGGAGCAGAGACTGGGGGAAGAGCCAGGGAACAGCCAACCAATGACTGTTCCAAATCACCTCATTCTGTGTGAGAGAGCCAACCCCTGATATTATTAATGATACTCTACTATGCTTGCAAACAGAAAACTAGCATAACTGTCTAACGAGAGGCTTCATCTAGCAGGGGATAAAGGCAGATGAAGAGACCCAGAGCCAACATCAGGTGGAACTCAAGAAGTCTTGTGGAAGACTGGAACATAGAGGTGAGCAAACTGGAGGGTACAAGGACAAAACAACCTACAAAGTTGACTAACCTGGGACTAGAGTGGCTCACAGAGCTTGGAGCACAAGCCAGGGTACATGTAGGATCTGGTCCTAGAACACCTACACATTTGTGTAAAATATGCAACTTGGATTTCATGTGGTTCTCCTAACAAGTGGAGCATGAATTATCTTAGTCTCTGTTCCCTGCAATTGGATCTTGTTCCCCTTACCTGGACTGCCTTATTGGGCCTCAGGGGGAGAGTAGTGCCTAGTCCTGCTTGGATCAGATCCTCAGGGTGGGGTGGCACCCAAATGAGAGCTCCCCTTCTCTGAGAAGAAGAAAAGCGGGCAATTGAGGAGGGATTTAAAAGGGTGGGCCTGGAAAGAGAGGAGGAGGAAGAGGGACTCTGTTTGGTTTATAAACTGAATTTTTAAAAAAAATAAATAAAAGATTAGTTCATAAAACCAAGAGGGGGAAAATAGAAACTTGCAAATAAAAACAAACCACACAGAGAAATCAAATACATCCAAAGTCTATATATCTGAATAAATTTTTATACAGTCAGAATATTCATTTGGATTGGAAGCTATGTAGTTTCACATTGTATTTTACATTTCCTCTATCAAACATTTTTATGCACTTATCTACCACTGCACTTTTCACCACCAAACCTCCAAAAATACCATGACAGAGTTAGACAGAAAATCAATTAGTTTTATGAACTCTTTCATAATAGCTGAATTCAGTTCTTCTTCATTGCCTAATATTTAGCCTTTTCCTTCTCTTTTTTATTCTATATGTACCTATATATACATTTGTTTACACATATACTTATATTATATACATAGACAAATATGAGGATGAATGTGTTTTTTAAAAAATCCTTTTGAGATTCTGTGATTCCCTCTTAATAATTATTCTGAGTCTGACCATTTTCCCATAAATTGTATGGTTGCATAAACCTTTAAAGATGAACATATATATGATTATATATCAAATATAGATGTATTGAATTTCATGATCCATTCATCTGTTGATGGACAACTAGGTTAATCCCAATTCTTTCCAATAGTTGATAAAGCAGAAATAAAATTAGGACTGCATATATCCACTCGGATAGCCAATGTGGAAATCAGTATGGAGATTTCTCAAAAAACTTAAAAACGGCATAAGGCCCAGAAGTATATTGATATTTTAATTAGGTACATACATTAATCAGTTGTGTTATTGATGGAACCAGGGTAATGTTTTCAACTTTTCTTACTTAAAATCACCTGTACCTCCTGTTATACCTTTTGTAAGTAAATCATTCCTTGATTAGAAGTCCACATCCTTCTTTCAAAGAAAATGGACTAGCCTTGGTCACTTTGGCACATCTCCAATCTTTGATATAAAATCTAATAATGCTGACAGCAGAAAACACTATAGAGAGTCATAAAACTGATGATTCTTGGTGGGTAAAGAAGGTTAGGGGATAGAGAGATGGCTCAGTGGTAATGAATTGTTTGTCACATTGCATCAGGACTCCAGTTCTATGCTCAGATACTGAGTATTTCAAATATTATATGAAACTTATAATAATATAATATAATATAATATAATATAATATAATATAATATACTCTGTGTGCCTGTGATCCCAGTGTTGGGATTCAAAAATAGCAGCAAGTTTGTGGTTCACTGTCCAGCGAATCTAGACTAATCAAACTCTATGGCCAGTGAGAGACCATGTAGGCTTAGTTAAAGAAACTGTAGGGCCCGGTCGTCAACCTGTGAGTTATGACCACTTTGGGGTTGTATATCAGATATCCTGCATATCAGAGATTTATATTATGATTTATAACTAGCAAAATTGCAGTTTTGAAGTAGCAATAAAATAATTTTATGGTTCTGGGTCACCACAACATGAGGAAATGTGTTAAACAGTCACAAAAACAGCATTAAGAAGGCAGAGAAACACTATTAGACCCAGTGAGGGACCCTGTCCCAAAATTACAAAGTAGACAGTTCCTGAGGAAAGATTCCCAAGATTGACCTCTTCTCTCTACATACACTTTCACCCTCCTGTCACACAGACACACACACACATAACACACACACACACATATACAGACACACACACACACATATGGGCACACAAGCG
Organism: Rhynchomys soricoides; assembly: GCA_019843965.1. Classification (NCBI taxonomy): domain Eukaryota; kingdom Metazoa; phylum Chordata; class Mammalia; order Rodentia; family Muridae; genus Rhynchomys; species Rhynchomys soricoides. The sequence continues at coordinate 347,690 of JADRCH010007279.1, forward strand.
CAAGCACGCAGGCATGTGTGCATGCAAACAATGTAGCTCAGGCTGATCTCTAACTCACAGAGATTTTCTTTTCTCTGCATCCTGAATGCTAGGATTAATGGCATTCACTTTATACCTCACAAAGGATTGAGTTTTTGAAGACACCCAATCTTACTACATTCTCTACCAAAAAAAAAAAAAAAAAGCTATTACAAACAAAACTGAGACATGAATATAATATTTCATAAAGCAAGAGTTTGTTTAGTGAGAGGCAAAGATAAAAGGCAAAGTAACTAAAACATGAATCAAAATGTTTGCCAGCATTAAAAGAAGAATGAACTTTAGATTAATTAGTTCCACAACAGACAGGTGAGACAGGTGCTCTTTAGTAACAGGAGCAATGAAAACAGAGCATGGGTCCAATGAGCACCATTGGGAAGCATTTATAGTTTTGTAACAAGGGAGTTAGACTGTCACTTAAGTATTTTTATTTGGGAACAACCATCATATCATGTGAAAGGCACATAAGAAGGAATGACCTGTTAAAGAGATAAGAAGTGCTCTGTTTTAGCTAAAACATGACAAGCATTATCATGTGGCAAACCCTGTCATCATTCACAATACAGCTATTTTCAACTCATTTGGGTTCTTTGTTAAAAACAATATAGAAATGATATAATGTCATGTGTGTCTGCCAGCATTATACTTTATTATAACGATGTTCTGAATGACATGAATGAATACCATCATTAAGAGTCTAGAGGCCTCCAAAAATATCCAGTTAGACTTCAGTGGAATTTAGGAGTAGGATTATGTATTTTGTGGTATTTGTAAATTTAAAACCTAGCAAAGGTTATGCTTGAGAACAGGTAGTATCGAGCAAGGCTGCTTTGGATTCTAAAGGGGTAAAAAGACAGAAAGTGCAAAGGTTTATTTTCCTAGAACAGTTGGGCCTTGGATATTAGTGATACCTATCGAGCACAGTGACACAATAAAGGTAAGTTTAAATCAATTTTCTCTTGCTTGTTGTTGGCCCTTAGGACATGGCCCAATCTATAAATATGTGAAAAACACTGCATTTTAATTATGATAATGGTTAATACCCCTCTAAATTCCAAATGCACACCAAATAATACGTACATGTTCTTAACTAATAGGCCTATAACTGGCACCTCTGTATATTACCAGATATGACAACTGTACAATAAATCAATAAAGACAATTGTTTGAAATCACCACCTTAGCACATGCTGAAACGGTAGCACATACGGTAAAGCTCTGAACAACAACAGAACATCAAACAGTGACCCTGGTGTGACATATTTTGAACTTGTCTAATTTATAAAGTTCAAATATCATACCTTTAACCTTGCTTACCACCTCTAAATGATGTATCATATAAACAGTTATTGATTTTTAAGAAAGGAACATTTATCTCCAGGAAAACGGACACCACTTTTGGAATAATAATTAGTCAGTTGCATGCTTCTTAATGAGAGGATTGATATTACATTGTTTTCAGTTTAAATGTCAATGTGCATACATGTAAACATCCAGAAAAACAGGTTTAACTAGATCATGCTATGTAAAGGTCATACAGACCTTGCAAATATTGCTGCATCTCCAGCTAATCTAATCCAGTTCTTGAGTTCAAATATCAAATTATATCCCTTTCTGCTACCCAGAATTCTGAATTTCTTATATTCAGTGCATCCTAAGAGTTTTAGGTATTTGTATTGTGAAGTGTTCATCTTTAACCATATGCAATTATCATATTGCTTTATCATGGAGAGCTCTGTTCACATCAGCTCTGATGAAGCAGCAAACGTTTGAATCATCAGAACACTATAGCAGTATTTTACAACCTCAGTTATGCAAAATGTGAAGCAATATGCATGCCTGCCCTCCGTAAATATGAGAAGCAATTTGTTTGGCTCCCTGTTTTATTTTGCTTCCCAGATTACACTACTCACAAATGTCCACAAAAGCAATATAATAATAAAAATATTGCTGCATAATACCACATTTCTGTCTATCAATAGCAAGATTTCTTTATCTTAACACTAGTGCCAGAAGATGAATTTCATTATGCTAATTCAGTGATTGTATACATGTTCATATCATCGAGTGTACATAGAGAATGAAAAATAAACACAAGTCCAATAAGCAACCAGAAAACAGAAGCTTTCTAAAAGGTTTTAAAGGGTATGTTCGAAATCATCAAATGTCTCCCTGCTATTAACAATAATTGAAGCTCTGAGTTGATATATTTACCTTATAGTCACATAGGTCTCTTTTTTGTCAAGTTCTAGAGATTTCTGTAGTTTATATTTCTTAGGAAAATATTTTTTCATTATTTATATGTTATAGTGATATATCATATATGTTATTGTACTGGCTGGTTTTGTGTCAACTTGACACAAGCTGGAGTTATCACAGAGAAAGGAGCTTCAGTTGAGGAAATGCCTCTATAAGATCCAGGTGTAAGGCATTTTCTCAATTAGTGATCAAGGGCAAAGGGCCCCTTGTGGGTGGTACCATCTGTAGGCTGGTAGTCTTAGATTCTATAAGGCTGAGCAAGCCAAGCAAGCAAGCAAACCAGTAAGGAACATCCATCCATTGCCTCTGCATCAGCTCCTGCTTCCTGACCTGCTTGAGTTCCAGTCCTGACTTCCCTTTGTGATGAACAGCAAATGGAAGTGTAAGCTCAATAAACTCTTTCCTCCCCAACTTGCTTCTTGGTCTTGATGTTTGTGCAGGAATAGAAACCCTGACTAACACAAATTGGTACCACCGAAGTGGGGTATTCCTATGACAACCTGACCATGTTTTGGGGAGGACTGTGGAAGGATTTTGGAACTTTGAACTAGAAGAGCCATTGGGATGTCAAGAGCTCTGTGGGGTGTTCTGTAAGAGCTTGGAAAATAATGTTGAGAACAGTGAAGAAGATGGAGGCCTGGCTTGTGAAATTTCAGAGGGAAGATTAAAGACTTGTATCAGGGCCATTGCTAGTTTGATTTAAGATTCTGTAATTTTGGTTATCTGGGGCTGAAGAAATCAGCTGCGATTAACAAGATACGAGAACTACTAAAGCATAACCATCGCTTGCTGGGACTATTGATGCTGGTTAGCTGGAGCTGAGAAATTGGCTGTGATTTGGAAGGGATCAGCATCATTGGGGTGAAATCTTCTGAGAAGTGTTTTCTGAAAGCACAAAGGTTGCATTCCAAGCCAAGGTTGTACCTTGTGCGGTGGCTGGACTTGGTAATGTATAAGAGTCACTCAGGTGGTACTGGTTTTGAAGGCATGAAGGAGTCATGAAGAGCAGCTGAGGTCTGGGCACTGTGAGAGGCCATGGAAAGCTATTGGTGAAGATGCAGCCTCAGTTGCAATTGACAGCCCAGGGATTGAAGGGGTCATGCAAAGGAGTTGAGGTTCGGTACTGGGAGAGGACGAGGAAGGCCATTGGTGAAAGTGCAGCCTCAGTTGCAATTGATGGCCCAGGAATGAAGGGGTCATGCAAAGGAGGTGAGGCTTGGCACCATGGTAAAGCCTAGTTGTAGCGGAAGACAGCAGTGTTTTGGAGATACCAGTACCGTGAGATGACCACCAAGATCAGCAGCATCAGTAGAATACAGACATCTGGAGCTTAGAAGAAAAGGTGTGTGCTACAAAGGGCAGAGCTGGAGAAGTGACTCAAGCCCTTGGAGGAATCGAGAAGATCGTGAGTGGATCCCAGACATTGGAAGGTTGGAGTTTGATTTTGCTTTTGATTGTGTCTGTGCCCTGATATATTTTCCCTCCTGAAGGAAGAAGGTATTTTAGTGGAGCCCACAGTTAAGAGACTTTTGATGGTAAAAAGACCTTGAATTCTAAGAGATTGCATATCTTTAAAGGGATTGAAATTTTAATATGTAAGATTTTGCAAAGACTGTGGGACTTTTAAAGTTTAGATCTTGGGGATAAATAAGAAAGTAAGGGTTGAGGCTTAATAATGATGTATTTGTGTGTCAAGTTGACAAGAGGTCAATTGTACTGGCTAGTTTTGTGTGTCAACTTGACACAAGCTGAAGTTATCACAGAGAAAGGAGTTTCAGTTGAGAAGATGCCTCCATGAGATCCAACAGTAAGGCATTTTCTCAATTAGTGATCAAGGAGTGGGGAGCCCTTGTAAGTGGTACCATCTGTGGGCTGGTAGTCTTGGGTTCTATAAGAAAGCAGGCTGAGCAAGCCAGGAGAAGCAAGCAAGTCAATAAGCAGCATTCCTCCTTGGCCTGCTTGAGTTCCTGTCCTGACTTCCTTTTGTGATAAACAGCAGCATGGAGGTGTAAGCTCAATAAACTATTTCCTCCCCTACTTGCATCTTGGTCATGATGTTTGTGCAGGAATAGAAACCCTGACTAAGACAGTTATATATAATATAAAATATACATTATTCTAATATTATAGTCATATCAACAAATAAGCAGTAACAGGATAGCTTCAAAAAAACTTGGCAAATCTTGAGAATATTGAGAAATGGTTCAATTCAGGGGTTACTTGAAAAATCAACAGCATGCCTGTATGAAACATGAATGTAAGAGGTATACTGGAAATTTATAATCAAAAGACAGGGTGAAAAACCATGATATATTTTATGAAGGTTAAATTATTATTAATATAAAGGATTACGTGAAGCACAGAAAAATATTCAATCAGGAATGATAATAAGATAATGTATAAATTCATTAACTAAAATAATGTTCAGTGACTTAAGATTTATGAAAAAAATAAGTTCTTAATAATCATTCAAATACTGAAATTTATTTTTAAAAACAGCTTTGATCAGTGGGTATGGTAGCATACAACATTAATTCCAGCACTCGGGCAGGGGCAGGGGCAGGGGCAGGGGCAGGGGCAGGGGCAGGGGCAGGGGCAGGGGCAGGAGGCAGTAGATCTCTGTAAATTGAAGGCCAGCCTGCTGTATTGCCTCCCACAAAACCAACAAACAAAACAAATAAATAAAAAAAACTTTTAGTCATATCCACCCAAATGGAGCTTCCTATACATAATTGTGTTTCAAGCACCATTGATGAAATTTGTCATTGGTGATCCTAGGTCTGAGCTTGCAGAGTTAGTAACAACATGAATATGTTTCCTCTAGAAAAGACGATTGGAAGGTGCTTAAAACATAAAACAACAGGAAAACCTTCTATACAGAGAATACTTAATGAAGGTAGCCAGCCTTGGTACTGAATACTCTCAGTAGTTGTATACCCATGTCATGGCAATGAATTAGATCAAACATGAAGCCTCATTTACAAAGCCTTCCTTGGCTTCTATAAAACTATCTCCTACAACTCCAGTATTGAAAGAGGTTTTGGGCATTTGCTTACATTTGTTGTGTACTGTTTTGTTTTTCTGAACAAAGAATATGCTCCTATCTTTGCTCTGTGTAAAATTCAGGCTATCTGGGATTTCTCTTAATCATTTGTATAGGTTATTTGATTAGAATGATTCAATATTTGGGCCAGCCTAGTAAATGCTATTTTTACATACCATAGGAAATAAATACTTCCAAACTTCTGCCCATATGGAATTAAAATTTTGCCTATTATACTGATAACTCTAATCTTGGATTAGCTAGCCAGATCAGTGGACCTAGTGTCTAAATTTAGTTCTTTCATTGACAAACTGTGTCACCTGAATACTTTAGACTTTCTGATTCGTTTTTAATGGTGTTTAGATGAGGGTCTCATTTTTTGTTCTCTGAACCTTCGAATTTGAAAAAGACTAAGGGTGATGTTGTTGCACAAAAAACAATTAACACTAGGTAACATTCTAAATATGGTGGTTTTAAATATTTTTTTTTCTATTTAAAATAATAGATAGCATGCTTTCATTTAACCACTAAACTCGTTTCTTGGGCATTCTGGGACTGACAACAACTAATTGTCAACACCAGTAGTACATGCAATTAATGATTGAGAAGGCTGAAAATAAAAGACATTGGTGTTGATATTTTGGTATTTACAAAGTGTTTCAAAGAAACAATAGGGTTTTACTGGAAAAGCTAGAAAGCAAATGAGAAAATTTCAGATGGGGAATTTAAAAGCAATAAAATGAAATGTGGGAATGAGAAAGATAGAGTAAGCAGTAGCCCCCCAAAACTCTACAAAAGTGCTGAAAGAGCTATTAGTCACTGGTAAACATGCAACATATTCTTCATTCATATATATTCAATATGTACAACCAAAATTGACATTTACACATATACATACTATTTATTGTCTAAAAGTACTAACTACAGACTTTATTTATGTGGTGGGTTTATAAAATTAAATATTTTCTTTAAGTTCACTGAAATCACATATTGTGTACATATTGTATAAATATAATTGTGTATAATTGTTAAAAATATATATATATATATATATATATATATATATATATATATATATATATTTCTTTTTGGACAAAATAAAATTGGACTTGGACTTCCCAAATCTTTTTCTATATAATAATCTATTCATGTGGACTATCCAAGATAAGTTTTTGTCAAGACTCTCTTGATTTGGCAAAGTGCTATTTAAAAAGTTTTCAGTCATGCTCTTGAGTATAGGGTCTAGTATATGGTACAGTTTTAGTACCTAACCATATTCAACAAAGAAGAGCATGAAGGTATGGTAGGGTGTTTTGTTTGTTTGTTCATCTTGTGACAAGATCCTTCCAATTACTGATATTGATAAAGTGTCTTTGCCATTAACAGTTAATAATAATGTGTCTTTGCCCCATTACCATGGTGGAAGTTGTATGGCAGGAAGATAATCTTAGTATCCATGCAGTATGTTCAGAATCAAACTGGCAGTAAAACCACATAATGCAACACAGGTGTGCTTTTGTCAGATTTCCCATGCCTCTCACATGCAGTTATATTACCTGATATTGTGTCCTGACTCATAATTTAAGAAGCTAAGGGGTAGGGGGCATCTAAGATAGAAGAACTGGGGTTTCTCAGGACTCTGATGACAAAAAGAGCTTCCTTGAATGGGGTGACTTTCATGACAGAATCCTTGTACCTGGAAAACTAATTCCCTTTTTGTAACTAAGTTCCTATATCAGTACAGCTGGGTAGTCCTGAACTTGACAGAAATGTGAAATACTTATTGATGATATTCCACTTAGTACCCTTGCTAATTTTACTAGGCTCTTCAAGTGTTGTCAAGGTAATTCCAATTCAGGGGAAAACAAACTACAGGGTTGCCCTCTGAGTTTTGGCTATGAGATGGTAGTAAAATGCCCTGTCTTGGTTACTTTCTTCTGTTGTGTGCTGTCACATAAGGTATTCCCAGTCTTTTGCATTATATCATTCAAGTACTGGGGTCATAATCCATTTTGGTTTCTTCTATCTCTTAAACAATCCTCTTTTGATTTCCTCTTGTGTTATTGTTAGATTGTTTTGTTGTTCTTAGCTGTGGGGAGCCAGGGAAAAATCAGTTCAAGCTACTTTCCAAGCTTAAGTGTCTTCGTTTTAGCATGTTTCCTGACTGATTCACATGACAGTGGCTTCTAAAAGGCACATAAATTTACACACACACACACACACACACACACACACACAATTCTAATTTGCATTCATTTATTAATGTGATGTATTCAGACCTCCCATTCTAATAAAATGTTAGGCTTTAAGCTCAACAAATACAGTATCAACTATAGTTAAATACAGTATTTGATGAATAGAATGACAATATTAGGCATGTTCTTTTCAATATATATTTGGCAATTATATCAGCAATGAGATTAACTATAACATCAACAATATTGTAAGATTTCTCAACGTATGGAATCATGTAAAAAGTATCATGTAGACTTGTTTCTGTTTGCATGATATTATAAATAAATATATCAGACTGTACAAACACAAAATCCCAATTGTCCTTAAATTGTTGACCCTTTCATCTTTTCAGAAACAATATAATGAATTTTTTAGATATAGGGTCTCATTATGCAGCCTGGATCTCTCTATGTAGAACAGACTGCACTTGAGCTTAAAGTGATTCTCCTGCCTATGCTCCTTAAAGGTATCTTCCACCACATCTGGGTGACAATGAACTCTTTAATATATAAATACATATTGAATATAGATAATAGTTATGATCAAGTATTCACTAGTCATAAAATTCTGTAGTTTGAACAGTTTGGATAGTTGAATGATTAGTGATATTGTTAACTAAAACACTAAGAGTGTGAATGAATGTTTTAGTCAGGGCCATGCTGGTTTATTAATACAGCATCCATAACCTCCAGGGAGTTAAATTTGGTTGCAATATGAAAAGTCATTAAAATATCCAATTTTATGAATAATGTTTTTAAATCAAAATCAAATAACCATACAAATGGAATAATTGTTTAAATTTTTTTTGAATTATCTTCTTATAATGTGTTATATAGCCAAAACAGCCCAAACTTAATGGCATTTTGACAAGTTTTTATCTTCTTTACCTTTTGCTTTATTTTGTTTCCATATATATTGTGGTTTTTAATGGTGTGTTTTCATGAGATTTCTGTGTATATGAACATGTGTTTCTCTATTTATACATGTATCCTGTGCTTTTTCTATCGTTACTTTTCTTCTGTTTCTTTTGTCTTATTCTGAATGATTGTTTTTATTTTATCTTATTAAGTTTTAGATGCCTGTTTATTTTCATAGGAAAGAGAAAAAGATAGGATATGGATTTGGATTGGAGGGAGGCTCTAAAATCCAAAGCAAGGGATTTGGGCAAGGGAAAATTGTATAATATATTAAAATATATTATAGAAAAGAAACTATTATTTGAATAAAAAAATCAAAAGTGATGATGTGTGAATCTGGTCACATTTTATTCTAGGCTTTTCTTACATCCTATACAAACTTTCATCATCCTCTTTCTACAATCCATGTATTTCTAATAATTAATTCCATTTTTAATTTAGATATTTGGCCACTCCTTTACAATTATTAGTCCTCTGCAACTATTAGCTCCTGTCTGTAGCTTTGTTTTTATATCTCAATTTATAGCTTGAAACCAGAGATATTTCTCATCTGTAATTTTGTACTGGTTAATTCAGAGCACAATACAAGGTATTATCCAAATTTCAAAAGTATATATAGCATATAGGTAATTGATGAGAAAAAGAATGAGATTGTGGCAGCTTTGTCTTTGAAGATCTATCATTTGAATTCAGTGAGCGGCATTAATGTCTCTACATATATGATTTCAAATTTTTAAAATTTTAAAATATATTTCATATATATATATATATGTATGTATGTATGTATGTATAGGTATTTTGCCTAAATGTATACATATACCATATTTCTGGTAGCTGCAGAGGTGATAAGAGGCTATTAGCACCTCTGGATTTGGAGTTAGAGGTGGTCGTGAGCCACCATGTGCTTACCAGGAATCAAATCTAAATCCTCTGTTCTTAACTACTGAGCCCTTTCTCCAGATCTTTACCAAGCTCTTTAAAATAGTTCTTCATGGTTCCTGCTGAACAACATTTATGACTGTTAGAGATTCTATATTTGATAAGTAGTAATAGCAACAAAGAAATGTTGGGAAGCCCAGAGATAGAGATATTTTCCCTTCTTTCATAACAACCACTTGAATTATTTACATACATACTACATACATCATACCATATGCTACAACCATATGCTGAGTCTCTCTGGTACCATGCTTATGTTGTGTGATATTGCCTGGAGACCAAGGCTAATTGTCCCAAGAATGTGCCTTGGGTCAAAATTGGACAAACATGCTCTTTCTGGAGAAGTTTGCCCCAAATGTACATTAGGAATACAAATAAAAAGTCTTGCACATTAAGTCAACCTAAACTACATATAACTAGGGGGAAACCTATGGTCCTACCATTCTCATGGACTGATTGTGTTCTGTGTCTGATTCTATTAGATAATTGTGAACATGAACAGAAAGCATGAATGAATAGCTTGGAGAAATCCTTCATAGAGCTAACAAAGTTTCCTTGTGAATTTACACTAATTCTCACTAGAGTAGAATTTCTGTTTAGCCATTAAGTTCAATTAATTTCAGCCCTATGCACACCTAAGTGTAGTTATTTCCTTTAATTCTAGAAGTGTGGTAGGATTAGAAGTAATTTTTATCAATTTTGAGATTCATAATTTAAAACAAAACAAAACAATATGTGCTGGGGATAGAAACTGAGGTCATGTAAAGGCTAGTACAGTACTCTAACTGTGAGCTACAGCCTTACTCAGGTTTGATTTAAAAAAAAATTATATATATATATGTATATATATATATATATATATATTCATTCAATTTTGATCTTTTTTCTCTTTTCTTTATTCTCTTTCCTCCATTTTCCCCCCCTCCATTCCCATTCTCTGCCTTTTTTGTGATGTGTGGTCTCACTATGTTACCTACACTGACCTCATATCCCTGGGCTCAAGTGATTCTGCAAACTCAAACGTCCTGAGTAACTGCCGTAGGAAGCTCACAAGTCCTGATCTCTATGTTTAACTTCTTCTGTGCCTTTTCTACTTGCTTTCTCAGCAAGTAGTAGAATAAAAAGATTTCTTTTATAAAAAAAAAAATGAAGGAGCAATAAGATGAAAGCACTTTGTGTTCTTGCTTCATTTTATAGAGGAAAGCTGTATGTTGCCTTGGTATGCCGTAGACAGTGAAAGGAGCCAGAAATAAACATCTATTGCTTGAGATCATAGGAATTGAGCTTGTTATGTTATAGATTAGTTAAAAACAAACAAACAACAAAAAAAAAAACCAGGCAATAAATTATCATAACTTCTTGTTATCTTGTAGCATTTCTTTGTTAAGTAAATATTATCCATTTAAAATACATGCTCTTAGTTAGCTTTAGTTTTTTGGCATCACCATTCAGCAGCATAAAATCCATTATTTTTTTCTTTAATGGTCTTGCTTTTTCTAAATAAAATTCTTACTGTGCAAACCCTTCACAGACCTTTTAAGTGCTTCACTCTAATTACACTTCATCTGCGCATACATTTACAAAAACTGCCACCACCCTTATGCAAGTACCTACAAAAGCAATAGAGATCCTAAGAGGTGATTGGTAATCTAGTCACTTGCAATGATGAGGCCTTGGTTCTTCTGAGACTATTTTAAGATCAAAATTACAGAGACCAATATGACCAACCCTTTAGGTCTGAAGACAATGATAATTATTTTATTTCTTTTGGAATAAGGATATATGATTAAGTCAAATAGGATAATGTCATAATTTTGATTGTACTTTCTGTAACTAGAAATATGTTGTTTTATGTAACTGAAAATATGCTGTTTTGTGTCTTTTAAGGTCAAGCCAAGCAGGAACGCTAATAAACAAGGGAAAGCTATCTTTCTTTTAAGTGGTAATAAGTTTCTCTTTGTAGTTAAATGGCTGTTTAAAATCCTTAACTAAATTGCAAACTTAATGCAACAGAAACACACACACATACAATTTCTTCTAGCCAGTATGTACCTGACTTGAAGCCTCATACTTCCTGAACCCTGGCAGAATCTATGCCTTCAAATAACATCAGAACAACTTTTTTCAAAGAGTCCATCCCAGCGTGTCCCTCAAATATTTCAAAAGCTTCCTACTGACCTTAGTTTAAAGTTAAAATCCTTTCAAGATTCAGAAATGCCCTGTCAAAATCCACCTCATTTCATGGCACTTGGCTCAGCTACTTTTGGACTTCCACAGATACTGACTTCGTTTAGTCTCATAGTTCACTAACTCTTCCACACCTGAAGCCCTTTGTATAGGATACGCCTCTGTAGTGAATGACCTCCTCCATTGGATTTCAGAGTTTCTAACTTCTCATCATAGATAGTATGTTTCAGAAAAGTCATCCGGTCACAGAGGGTAAGTACTTCGTTCTGTAGCTTGTCATATTCTTTGATTCTTTTAACATATCCCATCTTGCATTGTGCTTGAAGACACAATAGGCAGTATTATTCTATTCATAAGAAAATATGGGCTAAGCTATGGACAACCTTGTATCCAAGTGAAAAATGGGAGTGAAAGATTTTCATGTTTGCAGCCCTAAGGATGAACAAGGAAAGATTTGAGCTGTTTCTTTCAATTTTGACCAACAAAGTTATTTTTATCTTGCAACAACAAAACACCCTTATGGTTCTTTATTTAAACGTCTTTGTTGAGGAAGTTGCAGCAGGAAAAAAAAGCATGGCATTACAAGTATAAATAAAATCTGGCTTGATTTAACTTTTTTCTTGGAAACCAATTTTTTTCATGTGATGGCTTTTAAAATATTGTGCAAATATTCTTTCAGAGAACAGCCATAAGTCATGTTGCAATAAAAATGTGGCCAGAATTTCGGAACTAAGCAATATATTCAGTCTAAGGATAATTGCAAAATAAGATACTTTAGGAGGTATCTATGTAGTCATTTCATATTTATTTATGTACTTTAGTTTCACACAGTTATACCCCGTATACAATATTTATTTATGTTCTATAGCATATTTAGTAGGAATTTAGTTTTCTTTTTCAAAATTTTTAAATTCTTTATTTTATTTATATGAATTTTATTAGATTTATTGTTTATGGATGATTATTTTGTCTGCATGTATGTATCTATAGCATATGTGTGCCTGGTTTCCACAGAGAATAGAAAAAGGCATAGGATCCCCTGGAACTGGAGTTATAGATAGTTGTGACCCACCATGTGGATATTGGGAATCAAATGTAGATCCTCTGGAAAAGCAGCTAACACTCATAATCTCTGAGCCAACTCTCCAGTCCCTTAAATTCTGTATTTTAATTTCTTTGACAGCAAAGAAATTCTCTAAGGAATTCTGTTAAGAGATGGCATACTTTTCAGTATATGACTAAATTATAATGAACTCATCATAAAAATATTATACATCCATGAACATATAATCTTTCATTGAGAATAATCACTCAAGGTCTCTAATCTTAAATAAAGCATGCCAGACAGATCTTTTACACTGGCAAGTTCTCTATGACAGTCAAAAACCAAACAATAGTTCAAATCAGACATTTGTTTTCTGTTGTGATGGAGTTTTGGTGCCCATTATTTTAGAAATGATTTCTTCAATAAACAAAAATAAAGCAAGTATATTTTTTGAGTCAGTGCCACTTTTCTGAAGCATCAAAAATGATTTAAGTGGAAATACAGGTTCATGCTTACTGAATAATTCCATTTCAAAGTTAGAAAGAGTTAAAAAATAAAACAAACATACTAAGCTAAACCCTATCTCTAATCTATTTATTTTCTTTTGTACCTATACATCCATTTTCTTTTGAGTACACAACAGTAAATGGTTCTCTTATCACCAACTCCAAGTCATCTGATTTTTATCATTTATTTTAATCAAGCTTTAAGATACATAGATTTTGAGATAAAAAATTAGTTTTATTAATTTATTTCTATTTCCACTGTTCTTATCCAAATCAAATAATTTCAGGAATTTGACATTTCTTCCTATGATCTCTTAAATGGTGTTTTTTCTTCACTAACACTGTAATCTGCACAAAAATTACCTTCTGTTTTAAGTAAAGTTCCTTTTCTTTAATAATTTATTTTTATTGTTTATAAATATGTGTAGAAATGTGTATATGTTGTGTGTGTGTGTGTGTGTGTGTGTGGGTGTATGTGTATGTGGGTATGTGTGAATGCAGTTATTCTCAGAGGTCAAAGGAATCAGATAAACTGAAGCTGTAGTTATAGACAGTTGTCTCTTTTCCAGGGTACTAGAAACTGAACTTGAGTCCTCTGGATGATCAGCAAATCACTGAGCCAATTCTTCAGTCCCCAAAGTTCCTTTTGTATGTGACCATTATAATGAATGTTTAATAAATAAAGATTATCACGTTATTCCATTTAATTAAAGATTATCTGTTAGAATACAATCCACAGTGTTAACTGAAAAAGCTCTGTGATATACCTATCACCTGTGTACTACCTTGCTTATCCCATAATAGAAATCAAACCATTGGTTTTTCTACATTTTAGCCATGTTTGTCTTTAGTTTCTCAGCCAGACTTTCTCTTTTATGTATCATGTCTATAAGCCATGGATACTTTATAAGTCACAAAACATCTTACCCCTAAGGTAATATAAACCAGATAAATGCATCCAATGTCTTTACTCTGTGGTCAGCTTTTATTTTCCAGTGAATTCATGACCATCACGAACTTTACTATGTGAAAGCTTTTGTTTCTTTAGTGTATATGATCACAGAAAAATATAAAACTGCAAAAGGGTGAATTTTTCTTCTTGACTTAAAAATTATATCCAAGACTCTTCAGTTCATAAAAAAATGTATCTTCATACTCAAAATGTTACCTCTTTTGAATATAAAATGATGCTTTGAAACAAGTGGAAGATTCTCAGTTATTACCAAGTTAATCCCTACCTACTGTCATTTCTTCACAATGACATGCAGTTCACTCACTGTTTTGCACTAAATTAAGATTTATTTGTATTGAAGTAACAACTACTTACTTAAAAATCCAAGAGAGATACATAATGTTATCAGTAAGAGACAGAAATTTAATTATTAAAAGATATCACATTTCTGTATGTGAAATGTAACTACCTCCATTTTTCTTCCAGTTATTCTGAAAATAAGAGTCCATTTATTCCTTTGTAATACACGTTAGTATTTTAAAAGGCCATAGGTTATACTTCTACTTTTAATATATACAAATAATTCAATATTTTTGTCTATAGTCTGTTGGTTGCAAAAATTTGTTCATTTTACCAATCTGTTATATTTAATAAACTTCACATTCATTGGGTAGTACTTAGAATATAATTCATTAAAATACTTAGATAAGTTGAAGATATGTGGCAATTTCAAAATGTAATGTCCACTACACCTAATATCCAGTAGACTTTTAATATATATTGATGTGATGTCTGCATGTATGTGCCTATGTGTGTATTTTCCCTCCAAAACAGAATGACAATTTAATGTTGGAAAGAGTGACATAGAAGAAACTTCAGTTAATAGAATTGATGCTGTAAAAGATTTCCTAAGTAGATCTGATAGGAACACATTAAGTAGATTTAAGTTAACAGATAATTGCCTCCAAAATCCTCCAAGGATGTATGCTAACCAGGTCTGCTAGAGAAAAGCAAGATTTAAAATGCTAAGATGTTTCTTAATCAGGATTGACAGGCCATTAGGTTTCATTCCATAACAAAGGAAACAACCATGATTTACAACTAGCCTTTAGGCTTCTAAACAGCCAGCTCCAGGGGGCAGTGCAGGGTCACAACTAAAGTCAAGTCCTGACCTCCCATAAAGCTATCAGTTCTCTTGAGAAAAGCATAATTCTGCCAGGTGGGTAAAATGACCTTAGCTAGGAATTTTTTGAAAAAGAACACTTAAAATAATTTTGGCAATACCCTTGCTAAGCAATCTCCCATCTGCCTAAGTGGCAGACATGCCACTTCTCTCTGTTTAAATTGTTCATAGTATAAGATGGAACCAGAACCTAAAAGAGACTTAAGGATGACAGGCTATGTGGATTGCACTCACCTAAGGTGTATACCGCTAGAAAGATCTTCTATTCAAGGCTGGCTCCTCTTTAAGCATTAGCCAGATGTTCACTATTATTTAAAAACATTTCTTTTATTAATCTCAGAATGTGTGTCAGGTTTTCTCACGATGACATAACGACAATAACAACTGTGACTTTGTTTGCTTTCACTATTCCCCTCCTCACACATGAAATTTTTGAGTTTCATAAACTAGGCAGGGTGGCACAGAACTTCAATCCCAATACTCAAGAGGCTGAGACAAGAGGATTCTAAATTCAAGGTCAACCTGAGACCATACTGAGTCCCAGGCTAGCATAAATTCTTTTAAATTCTGAAACTTTGTCATAAACAAACAAAGCAAACTAAACATAGATTTTGTGGATGCAACAACTACCATAAAACCAATTCCTTCCTTCCTTCCTTCCTTCCTTCCTTCCTTCCTTTCTTTCTTTCTTTCGTTCTCTCTTCTCTCTCTCTCTCTCTCTCTCTCTCTCTCTCTCTCTCTCTCTCTCTCCCTTTCCACCTAGCCGCCAAACCTTCAAGCTTCCCTGTAGCACTTTGAAATAAGTGAATTTCTAGTAACAGCACTTAGAGTTTACAACCTGTGTCCCCAGTAAGCCCAGTTCAGTTACCTATCCACCTAAATCCAACTAAAGAGCAAAACTGATAATGAAAGGGAGAAAAAAATTCAATGTGCCTATACTGGGAAGAGAGACAAAGAGATGCAGTCCTTTGTATCCCAAGTCCATCTTCAGGGTCCTGATAAAGATAAAAGTTAAATAGGAAACGAGAACTATGCTCAACTATGCAGTCTGATTAAAATGCTGTCCCACATCACTACTGTCTTGTCTATTGGTTTGAAAGAAACTATGATATTCTAAAGAGACACTTGAGTATCTCAGAGTGACTGACTGACTATTGAATAAAGTCAATAAAGTCCAAAGAAACGGAAATTTTCTCAGGAATCTCCTGCTGGGAGAAAGAAAGGGCACCAACCAGATGGTAAATTTGTTTACTGGAAGGAGGTTTTACACTACCATAACAACTGGTTGTGTCTACAGGATGGGACTGGAGCTCAGATTAAGATGGGTCTATGGTTGGTGGGACCACATATAGACCAGGACTACATAGATTTGCATATTCTTAGCCTACTATTTAAACCTTAATCTTATTTCATAACCCTGAAGATTGACTTGCTGGAGTTTTTGGGTCATTTTGTTTCTGTAGGCACTTTTTCTAGGCTCCACCCCAGTTACCTGGCAAAAGCCAGGTGTGTCTGGCTCACTATAAAAGGGACTGCTTGCCCCCTCCTCTCTCTCTTGCCTTCTTGCTCTTGCTCTGTCCTCTTGTTCCTGCTCCCTCTCTCTTCCCATTTCCCTGTTCCTTCTCCTCTCTCCACCTACTTATGGCCAGCTGAAATGCTTTTCCTCCCCTCCTCCCCTCTCCGGAGATAGGGCCACCTAGCTAGCAGATATTTCCTGTGGGACATAAGAAAGGGGCATTCCTCCCCTCCCTAGAGATAAGGCCAATTGGCCAGCAGGTATTCTCTGTCAACATAGGCTCTCCCAAACAATAATGGCCCTGGGGTAAAGAATAACCACAGTGACTGGCCCTGGCATAAAGAATAACCACAGTGACAACTCACTAAGAATCCCCTAATTGTGTGAAAGGTCAACAACCAACTCAGGCTGTGACCAGAATCTGCCTCAAGAATGTATAAAAAGTGTGAGCTTTAGGAATTGGGGGTTGCCCCTGTCTCGTGTGCAGGACGACCCCAATGCATTGGAAATAATAAAAATAATAAACCTCTTGCTGATTGCATCGCTCTCAATCTCCCTGTCTTTGCAAGGGGGGACTACTGGTAGTTGCGACCTTCAGGGGTCCAACACAGCCTTTACCCTTCTCTCTCTCTCTCTCTCTCTCTCTCTCTCTCTCTCTCTCTCTCTCTGCATTTCTCTGTCACTACCTCCTCAACTGTGCTTCCTATGCCCCAAATGAACTCTATTCTATACTATACTATATTCTATTCATGTTGCTGGTCCCTCTGGGGGAAGGGATACCTCAGCATAGGCCCAAGGAGGTACGCCCTTCCCCCATACCTGACTACACATCCAGCAAACATATTCCTCCTTATCGTTTTATAAAACACAAGTTTCCCTTCCCTCAGTGTCTACTTTAAATAATTCTCCCTTTTCTACTTTCTTATATCAGTTTTGCTCTTTTAATTGCTTTGTTGAGAAGGAGTAGCTGATTCTGGCTTGAGGCACAAGCTGTGACCCCAAAGTAAAGTACTAGCCTCAGCTACAGACCTTTCCTGAAAGTTGCACATTTTTCTCTGGAATGTAAGTCTTTCCTCTGTATGCTCCAGGGCTTCCACAATTTCTTCTCCTAGTGGGGAAATTCTAATTTCTTAGAGTCCAGTATTTCTATTATTGGATAGCCATAGGGAGAGTGAAAAGACTTGACTGCTCCTATGGATGGTGGAGAGGGTTTATTTGATATGTGGGAAAGCATAGCCAGAGAGAGAGACATCTGGGAGAATCCAGAGTAGTCATAGCCCTGAGCCATGTGATGAGAGGAGAGAGAGGAAGGGAGAAGGAAGAGAGGTGAATGAGCTAGGAGATACAAAATAGAAAAAAAAAAAAAAGGATGAAGTAACCAAAATGGTTGGTTTACAGAAGGAAGGGCAGCTGGGGGAAGGAAAGTCCAGACCCAGGGTGGGAGAGTTGAGAGTAGGAGGTGGGGCATGTCAGCCTGCAAGGCCTGATAAGAAGTTGGGATTGAGAGTTGCAGATGAGACCTGGGGGATGGGGACACAGTGTCTGCTTTGATTTGTTAAATAGGCGCCTCAGCCTTTTGCCCTGGGTTGAAACCTAACACCTAACACTAACAGTGGAATGTTGTAAACTGACACCAAAGAGCTATAGCCTAGCCCTCAGGGACTACCTTTACTTGTATGGCCCTGCTTTGACAGAGTCACAGTTGCATACTAAAGATTGTATGACTATAAATTACATACACCTTGGTTTGTGGTAACTTATCAGAACTATGCCTCAGATAACCTGAACTGTAATTCTTCACACAGTGCAAATTACACATAGGAAACTGTACTTAAAAGAGCTTACCCTAATACTAAAAGCACTTCTTCTAAATGGAGAGCTCACCAAAATCTTATTGCCTTAAGCTATTATTAATAATCTAGTTATTACCCATCTGGGTTTAATATTGTGTTCATTAAAGATTTTTAATTTAATTTTTTCTTCCCTTTTAGGGCTAATATGTAGTTTCTTTATCTGCCAATCTCCTCCTGTCAACTAATATGTTATACTATTAATTGTACTTATATTTGGATATAGTGAGCTCTCTGTTGCAATGATAAATGCTAACGAAAAGAAAGGGTTTGTTTTATCTTACAGGTCACTGACTATTACCAGGGAAGCCAAGGCAGAAATGCAAGGAAGCTGCTTGAAGAGTTGCCCAGACCCACCTGTGCAGGTGGCACTGTGTACAGTATGCTGGATATTCCTACATCAATTAGCAGTTTAAAAGATGTCTCACAGATATACCTACAGCCCAACCTGATCCAGCCAATACCCCAGTTGAGACTCCTTCAGGTAACTAGTTTTCCAGTTGATAGCTGGACCTAACTAAGAGTTAGTGCCACATTGTGAAGATGTTTCATCTGCATCCTAGGGTAGCAAGTGTTTGATGCATTGCTTGCACTTCACATGGCTATTTTAGCTCCGGGTATCATGTTGCCATTCCAAGAAAGAGAAATACAGAAGGTGGGTGAAAGAATCAAGACTTTTCACCAATAATTCTGAGTGTATCTTAATAGTCAAAGAAAGATGAAAGTATACATAGCAGCAATAGAAGCTTAGAAATGTGGAATTATTCATGCAGTCTGGCTATTAAGTGAAATCAAGAGATATATTTCCACAAAATGTGAGGAGCAAGACACATGCCTAATTTTATAATGGTTAAAACAATTAATGTCATTTGTAATCTTTTTCTCAAAATGAGGATAACCAAGATCCCCAGTGTTTGTAAGATAGTGACTAAAACCTTTCCTGATATTTCCTTTTGTGCTAAATATGTAAAGCTATCTGTTTGTCCCTAACCCACCCTGAACTAATCATTATGATAATCTGATGTCAAGCCTATATCCTAAACTTTTCACATTCTTCCTCACTATGAAGGTCTAACCTAATTTTCGGCATGTGAAAATTAAGTTAACATAGTACTATTTTTTTTAATGATACTCATTTCTTACTTTCCTGGCTGTAGCCATTCTTCCCCTTCAGAGACATAGAATTTGTTTTCTATGTTTAGCACAAATGGTTCATAAACAACTCCTTTTCTTCAGTAACAGCCAAAGGTGCAGCCTTTGCTGTTACAACAAAGCAGAGAAAAACCTAGGGTTCTCTCTGCCTGTTGGCCATCTCTACCAAATTAAATTATATTATCCACAACTTTAGAAGAGGTAGGAGCAGGCTGTTGATTGACTGCTATTGACTATTCTGAGGTATAGAAGATTTTCTTTAATAAGTGTTTCTCCACTCCATATACTCCAAAGCTACTCTAGGGAACTGAGGTAGTTGTTTCATTAAGATTTTATATGTGCTGCAGTAAATTGAGGAACCACTGTGGGTTGATACCCAGAGGGGTACTTCCTGTTCTCAGAGGTGAAGGGAAGGGGTGGAGGAGGGACTGTGTGACAAGGGTACTAGGAGAAGAGCAGGGGCTGAGATCAGGATTTAAAGTGAATAAATAAATTAATGGAAAAATAATTCTAGATTAACTGAAAAAAAAAGATTTCACATGTTATAGCTGTATCATTCAATACACTTTCTGTGAGCCAACAAACAATTACATATCATCATTATAAAAATATTACTCTGCAAAACAGTCATATTTATACCTGTAAAATGTAAAGCTCTTCATCTCAGCCCCTACATGCTGGCAGTGGCAAAGATCACAAGGTGTGGGGGAGGGGTAGAATTACTTAATATTACATATTAATATCTAATGGTTAGATTATTATGTTGGGATTTAGATTAATTTAGAAATGTTGAGAGATGTAAGTAACACTTGGAGGTTTTAAAAAATACATATATGCTTTGTACTTGTGAAATGTACTTTCCTATATTTATTCTCAGAAAGCACATATTTAATAATAGATACTAAAATGCTTACTATAAAAAGGTTGCAGAAGATTTGTTGAAATCTTTATTTCACAGCTGATAGACTTTTACTTAATATAGTGAACAGAATATTTTACCTTCACTAAGGAAAAAGAATCTAAGAGCAAAAATGTGCCTTTGTAGAGATTCTATACTTGTCAAATTTGTTCTCTGACCTCCCCTGTCTCTCTCTCTCTCTCTCTCTCTCTCTCTCTCTCTCTCTCTCTCTTTCTCTCTCTCTCTCTCTCTCTCTCTCTCTCACACACACACACACACACGTGCACACACACATATACATACAAAATAAATATATAAATATATTTTAACTGATAATCTTCAGTTGTTTTATCATATTTTACTTATGAATTTCTGCTGTAAAAACATACCTAGTAGCACCAATATAATGGGTATGAGAAATGAGCTCCCCTCCCTCAAGTTAAAGGCATGGATAATTTTTGATTGTAGAAATGAAGAGTAATAGGGACATTGAGATTAGAGTGATATAGTAGAGCCAGCTTTTTCTGTAGTTTGTGAGAGGTGACTATTAAAATTTAAGCATACTTAAGCCTGTGCAATTGAATTCAGTTGTTCTTAAAATAAAATAATATAGACTTATGATGAAACAAACTATATTGCTTAACTGTAACAATGAATAGTTAGCAGTTCTTAGCTGTCTTTCTTCGTACTGTATATTATTGCCAGGTTATACACATCTTTATATCACTATGGCAATACTGTAGTAATAAGTTGCTGCTGCACCTCTAATCTCAACTCCTTTCAGCAACATTATTACCTAATCTGAAATTAGGTATTTTTATTTATGCCACAGATATCAATAAACCCTACAAATAAGCATTTGACTTGTTCTTTTAAAGTGATCTGGATGTTAAAAATATTCCATCACACTACATGCAAAAATAAACAGAGAATCAGGCATAGGTAGTGCAGATACATGGAAAAGTATTTGAGTCTGCAGATTGTTAATTCAGGCATTATGCCAATAAGATTTATGAAGAAATTTGTTAGCAACCTGGGCTGTTTTAGTAAAAAAAAAAAAAAAGTATAAAGCTAAAATATATTATTATTCTAATAAGATCCAGATATAAACATAAAGAATACCAAGTGAGAAAAATGCCGTTCAAATACAGAACTAAACTTATGGATATGTAACTGGAAATACATTCAATGTTCAAATGTTCACTGAGTTACTGATATACTACACCCCCAAATGAGAAAAACCAATATTCCTCTTATTCCACATCTTGGCTACGATGAACTGCCACTATTTTTTTAATAGATCTTAGCAATTCTGACAAATGTAAAATGAAATCTGAGAGTAGTTTTAATTTGCATTTCCCTGATGACTAAAGAGTTTGAACATTTCTTAAGTGTTTCCAAGATATTTGAGTTGTCTCCTTTGAGAATTCTTTGTTTAGACCTGTTCCTCATATTTTAATAGGGTTGTTTTCTTGATATCCAGTTTATTAAATTCTTTATATAGTTTGTGGATTAGCCCTCTCTGTTGGAAATGAAGTTGGTAAAAATAGTTTTGCATTCTGTAGGCAGCCACTTTGTCAGAATACAGTTGCCATGCAGAAACTTCTCAGTTTCATGAGGTCCCATTGATAACTGGTGTTAGTGCGTGTGCTAACGGTGTTCTGTTCAGAAAACACTTTTTCAATGCCTATGAGTCCCTAGCTCCAGTGGATCATGTAAGCCCACTCCTCCAACCTTCCTTCTCTACAATCATTGCTTCATCCTTTTAGCTTTTTAATGGGGATAGGAATTTGTATTTTTAGGCAGATGGAGGTAAAGAGAGCCAGATAGCTCCAAACTGTCTGCTAGAGTCTTCAAATGAAAGACCAAAAAAAGCAAAAACACAGGAGTAAATTGTTGGAGAAAGGAAAGGAAAAGATTGGGATGTTTAGATGGATAGCTAGAAAAGATTTTCACATTTACTTAAATAAATAAGTAGCTTCATTTTATATTGTTTTGGGTTTTTGACCTTGAACTTCTGATCCTATTTCCTTTTTCATTCAAGTGCTAGGGCTATAATCTTGAGGTATAGTGCTTTGTTCTAATTAGAACATTTTTTTCCTGTAGCATTTCCTTTATATTGTTTATGTTTCCATGGCATTTTACACTCACATTATAAAGAAATTAAAATGCTTCCTCTTAGTTTTTAGACGATTTCATTTTCCAATTAATTTCATTATTTCTGATTATTGTTTATACATAATACTAACTGCACTTAATAACATGCTGCAAGTCATACAAAATGAAAGTTATTTCTTTTTTTATGCTGAAGTCTGGAACAACAGACAATGAAAAAGAGTCTGGATAATAATGAAATAAAAGACAGAATGATTTGGTTGTGGTCATGTCTTAACAAGAATCTATTCTGTCAGAATAGAAGTATTTGTTTTGTGTGCTACTCAAATGTTTATGGAAGAAACAGTCTGTCCACCATGATCATAATGTGTTGATGAATCAAAACTTTTACCATTTTAGTTTTTGCTCAGAACCTAGATCTGAAACTGTCCATCACAATATCCCACTTTGAACCATTGTGCTAGTTCAGACAAAGTTCAGAATTTTGTTTTTAAAGCCATCAAATACCTAAATCATCACCATCCTGTAAAAAGTTCTGCTACAGCCTCCACCAATGTCCTCCTGTTTTTTTGACATGGAGAATTTTAAAAATGGGCCAGTTGTTGAGACAGACTATTTAAAATAGAGACAGCTGGGTACTATGAAATGAATGTCCTTCATACCCCAAATTCTAATTAGGAAGGTGATGGCTTTAAAACATAGAGTTTTGGGGAGATTAACAGTCATGACTCCCTCTCCTCCTACCTAGTGCACTTATAGAAGTGGCCCAAGGATGGCTCATTTGTCCTTTATGCCATGTAAAATGGTTCAGAAAGAAGCTGCCATGCATAAGAAAGTGAGTACCTTTTTAAATCAGAAACTTAATTGGTCAATATTTTGATCTTAGACTTCACACCTTCTAAAACAATGAGAAATTATTTTTATTGTTTCTAAGCCAACCAGTTTATGACATCTTCTGTTCGTCTAAAGGACCAAAGATCATTGGGAAGATTTTGGGATTACTGTTTGTTTTACTTAATATTTATCAGTGTAAATTTTTATAGTCTAATTCAGGAATATTAGATATATATGTTACATAGCAGAAATAGTTCATAAGGTCAAATATTTTGATGATACAGAAGAAATCACAGCACTGCTCTGGTTTCATGGATCATGCCTTTCTCATTAGTAAGGTTGAACAATGGAGTACTAGTGCAGTCCCAATCCTTAGAGATCCTTAGGGATTCCTTAAAAAGAAAGGAAAATCTTCCAGAAGCAGAAAATTAGTGTGGTAAAACAAACACATCTGTTTGGGAGAGATTCAAGAATTACATTAAGAAGTAATGTTACAATATAGAAATAGGTAGTTCACATCTCAAGGCCATAGGAAATGCAGTTATTTATTGTTCTGTCTTACTTTTTGCAAACAACTCTTAAACTCAGCTTTTTCAGATTCTACCTAATACAAATAGGTAGAACTAGGTATTGTACACATATGTTTGCACTATTTGTGTATGTATTGAATATAAGCAAATATTCTTAGTATGTAGTAATGTAACTACCATCTTGTCAAAGATTTTCTTAATTATGATATCTCCTACTATTCCTGTCTAAATTATCCTGTGAATTTTTTTCTTTTTCTGCTACTATGGGGAAACGTTTGTATTTAAGTAAATTTACACTTCTTGAATAAAAATCTGAGACTGTAATTTATATACAATGGAAATTAACTTTTTATGTTTTGGAAGCTGGAAAGTGGGAGTCAAGGCATTGGAGGGCCTGCTATCTGGTGTGGGTCAGATCACTAGCTCTATGATGTCTTAAATGCTATATCCCCTAGAGGACAAATGTAGTCTTCGAACATTGCAGGGGATAAAAAGATAAAAAGGACCTGGATATTTCCCTTTAGTCTTTTTATGAAATTGCTAATCTTATTCATAAGGGTTCTGCCCTTATGACTTAATTACTCCCTAAAGACCTAGCATTTTAATGGTATTATATTGGCAGTTAAGCTTCCATATATGAGTTTTGGAAGACACATTCAGGTCATAGTGGTTTGTAAGTATACCAAATTTTACTACCTAGGAGACTAAATTGTAATACTTTAATTTTTTATTTGAATTTTCATTATTTCTACATATGTTTTAAATAATGAGCTATATGTCATACCATATAAGAGAGATAATTCAGATTAATAAAAGATTAATTTTCATTCATTTTTCAAATTATTTTTGAAAACTTTTTAATCATGGCATAGTGTTCCATTACAGTGGAACATTATGATATTTTAACAGATGCCATTTTGCCAAGTATTTAGGTCATTGCTTTCCTTTACACTCCTATTAAGAATAATAGCAACAATCAACCTTGTCTGTACAAGTTAACCATGTCCTGGGGAAAAGTTTTAGAGAATAAATTGGTGGATCAAATTTCTTGTTTATGCACATGACCAGGTTTCTTTCAAAAATCATTAAACAGATTTATAGTTCTACCAATAAGACAGACTGTGTCCACATTTTTGACTTGTTTTGTTGGCCACTTCCTATTTGAGAGCTAAATGAATCTACATGAATCTATGAAACTATGTTTATAATCATTGGCATTTGTATTTCTTTTTTCATAAAATATTTGTTCCCTTCATTCATAGTTTTTATAATGATGCAACTAGTACACAATTTTTAAAGGCTTTAATTCTCAGCACACACTTTTGGAATACAACAAAATTGAGACTCTGGAATGTACTCCTTTACGTGACCTATTACCAATGTATAGCAGAAGAACTGTGCCAACACATTACATTATTCTCATCCAAAATATAAAGGTTAGACTAAGGGCTCACTCACGATACTCTATAGTTTATGATTGTGGACAACTGTACAATAAATACCAATCATAACAGTTATCATACAGGGTATTTTTCTAACCATTAATTTATTTCTTTTGCCCCCATTTCCTTAATCTCTAACAACCATTGAAAATTATTATTATCTTAACTATGTTTTCTTTTCCAGAGTATAGTATAGCTACGTTTTCATAGCATTTAGCCTTTTGGTACTACAGGTGATACGTACTTAAGGCTCTTCCATGTATTTTCACCGTTTGCTGGGTAGCTTTTTAGTGCTGAATAATAATCTATTGTTTCAGTGTGTCACAGTTTATTTACATATTCACCTACTACATGATGCATTGTTTCTTCCAAGTTTTAGCAATTGTGAAACTGCTGCTATAACAATACATATGTAGTTTTATAAATGTGCACATACATTTTCAAATATTTTAGTGTTATACAATATGTACATTTAATTTCTGTGTTAGGTAAATTAAGTCAAAAGAAACCAAACATCAAAGTGAATGTAAAGGGAATTGAACATAAGACTCATGTTTTGATATCTTTCAACATTAAAATGAATATGCCAATATTCAAATGGGACATCTCTCTTGGCATAGCTTCCCATGTAATCAAAGAATAGGATAAGAGGAATTACAAACAGATTATATAGATATAGTTTAGCATGTCTCATTTTAAGTTTACCTTATTTTTTTTTTTGCTTTTTAATGCATTTTTATGTTAACTATTTTCTTTAATTCAGTGAGTAAAAAAAATTAATCTTTATTTATTAATCTTTATTTTTCTATTATTTATTTACTTTGTTTGTTTTTGACACAGGACCTTCTCCTGCTGAGTCTGGCCCCAAACTCTATGCAGCTATAGATGGCCTCAAACTGGTGATCCTCTGTTTCTTCCTCTCAAGTGCTGTGAACACAGGCATGAATAACTATATCTGGATTAAATTACTGAATTCTTTTATCATTTAATTTATTAAAGTATTAGTCAGTTACTTGTATGAATAACTTTTAGGATAATATAACAAAAATATAAAATAATGTTCTATTTTGAACAATAGCCATGGAGCCATAAACAGATTATCTCTAAAATCAGACACTCAATTTGTTGTCTAGGTCCCCATAAACACATATGAAAGAAGCTTCTTTTTCATTTGCTGCTATAATCTAAGGAAATATCATGCATGTCAGTAGCATTTTGTAGCACTAGTTTCTCTTCATGGTGTAAAAGATTACTTAGGAATACTAGATTAAGAATCATCTTTTACAAAATGTATGGGGATAAACATTTCTGTTGAAAGTTTATACACAAAAGCAAAATTTCAGGACTCTGCCTACATGTAGCTTCCTATAAACTTGACAAATATAAAAGGGAATTAGGTGAGGAGGGAGAGAGAGAGTAAGAATTTCTGGACTATAATACAAGCACATTTTCTAAGAACTAGGCCCTAGGGATCATAATCAACTAGCTTGAACCACATACAATAGATATGTGGCACTTTTTATTTTTTTCTCTAAGGCATGACGTCAAATTGAGATGGGAGAGCTAAAAATAGTCCATAGAGACAAATATCCAAGTTAACTTTTCTTAACATGGAAGAATTTCCTTTTCCCTAGTGTTGATGAATAGTTATGTAGCTCCTTCTCGATATTCAGCATGAGAAAAAGCTTGCTTTATGTTACATGTGTGACATTCACACAGTTTTTAAATGTACTTGCTTTTAGAGGTCTGAGGGTAGATAAACGAAAACAATATGGTTCCTGTCTTAGTCAGGGTTTCTATTCCTGCACAAACATCATGACCAAGAAGCAAGTTGGGGAGGAAAGGGTTTATTGAGCTTACATGACCATGCTGCTGTTTATCACAAAAGGAAGTCAGGACTGGAACTCAAGCAGGTCAGGAAGCAGGAGTTGATACAGAGGCCATGGAGGGATGTTCCTTACTCGCTTGCTTGCTTCCCCTGGCTTGCTCAGCTTGCTCTCTTAGAGAACCCAAGACTACCAGCCCACAGATGGTACCACCCACAAGGGGCTCTGCCCCCTTGATCACTAATTGAGAAAATGCCTTACAGGTGGATCTCACAGAGGCATTTACTCAGCTGAAGCTCCTTTCTCTGTGATAACTCCAGCTTGTGTCAAGTTGGTACAAAAGCAGCCAGTACTGTTCCTGACCTCAGAAGTCTCCTACTTATAACACGGAGTGGAAATAAAAAAGACTTATCCTGCTGTATGCTCATAACTGAGCCAAACATGTGAGACAGCGGTTAAACATTGTCTCCAATGGAGGAGTTAGAGAAAGGACTGAAGGAATTGAAGGGGTTTGCAACCCCATAGGAAAAACAACAATATCAACCAACCAGACCCCCAGGGACTAAGCCACCAACTAAAGAGTACACATGGAGAGACCCATGGCTCCAGCCGCATATGTAGCAGAGGATGGCCTTGTCAGGCATCAATGGTAGTGACTCTTGGTCCTGGGAAGGCTCGATGGATGCCACAGTGTAGGGGAATTCGAGGGCAAGGAGGAGTGAGTGGGTGGGGGAACACCCTTATAGAAGCAGGGGGAGGGGGATGGGATAGGGAGTTTGGGGTGTGGGAGCCAGGAAAAGGGATAATATTTGAAATGTAAATAAGGAAAATATCCAATAAAAAAAGTATGAGATAAAAAATTTGGATGAAGTTTTTAACTGAACATATCAGTTAATAAATTCTATAAGATAACAATATTAAATTAAGAAAACAAGAAAAATTGCCTCTGAAAGAATGCCAAGAGCAGAAATGTATATGTGTGCACATGGGTGAAATATTAAAAAATAGGTCAGCTATACCGGGCTCCTGTCAGCCAGAGCAGGACCAATATAGATGCAGATGTACACATTGAACTGTGCGTGGGGACGTTAGAGCAAGGACTGTAGGAGCTGAAAGGATTTGCAACCCATGGGAAGAACAACATCAACCAACCAGACCCCCCCCCCAAAAGCTCCCAGGGACTAAACCACCAACCAAAGAGTATGGGGGGGGGGAGGGTATGGCTCCAGCTGGATATGGAGCAGAGGATTGCCTTATCTGGCATCAATGGGAGGGGAGCTCCTTGGTCCTATGGAGACTTGATGCTCTAGCATAGGGGAATGCCAGGGCTCTGAGGCAGGAGTGGGTAGGTGGGTGGAGGAGCACTCTCATAGTGCAGGGGTGGGGAGGAGGGGATAGGGAGCTTGTGGAGGGGAAACTGGGAAGGGAGATAACATTTGAAATGTAAATGAATAAAATAACCAATAAAAATAATGAAAACAAACAAACAAACAACAACAAAAATAGGTCAAATGGTATAGACACTTCAAAAATCTTGGCATGCAGAGGGAGAACAAAAGAGTCTATGAGCAAGAGGAATGACAGGAACAGCAGTGTAGTGTTTAGAAATGATACTGGAATAGATTTGACAAACAAAAGAAAGTTTTGGTTACGTTTAGGGATGAAGACTCACATTCTGATTATGTAAGACTTAGTACAGGCATTGGCATTAGATATTTTTCAAAAGAGATATTATAGACCAAACTGCCAACATGCTATTGTCTATGAATAGGCATACCCTTCAGCTGACTTATTTGTTCAAGGAGATCACTAATAATATTTAGCTCACTAGATTTTTAATATAAGTTGATATAATCTATATAAAGTGCTCCATTTCTTACATTTTAAAAATAATATTTAGTAAATAGTTATCCAAGGGTATAAAGGAACAGAGAGAGTCAAATCAATGACCTTTGAAAATTGATACAGGACAGTGCACACTATTTTTACAACTCTAGATAGGTTTAGACTTCAGAAATCCCATTTCATGTTGAACCTAAATTTACTGTTCCTCATATAAAAGATTTAATTTCTACTCCCTGGCCTTTGTCTTAGCAATCACCTTGTATATTTACATACAATACAAGTTTAGAGGTTACATGTCCCTCCTTTATATCTTTTCCATTTTTTTGAATGAAAATATTGTAAAAGAGTTTGACATTTCACTTATAGGTAGTCTTCAGAAGGGGTCCAAGGTGAGACATCTCATTCAGAAGTATTTATAATTCAAAGAGACCCAGAAAGTTTCACAGCACGCCTAGCCTCTAATATCAGGGCAGAATGTAGAGTAGCAGGCAAGTTCAGGCAAGACTAGACCAAATCTTATTTATTTATTTACATTTCAAATGTTATCCCCTTTCCCAGTTACCCTTCTGCAAACCCGGTATCCCACTTCCTTACACTGCTTCTATGAAGGTGCTCCCCCACCCATCTATCCACTCCCATCTAACCATGCTAGAGGTCCTCTCCACTGGGTCATTGAGCCTTCATAGGACCAAGAGCTTCCCCTCCCATTGATGCCAGATAAGGCCCCTTCAGCTCCTTCAGTGCTTCCCCCAAACTCCTCTATTGGTAGACCATATCTTTTAAAGTGAAAAAAAATTAAGTTCCTTTAATATTATCCCATGTTGTTTATAAAATTATGTCTCCCATGTACACATGAATGTTTAAAATCTAGTGCAACCTCAACATAAATCCAGATTATTTAGCATAGAGCAAAAATTATATATTAGCTTATAGGAAGATACCCTGATGGTTATTTCACTTCGTGATGTCTAGTAGTCCACAGTTGAAAGATACTGTCATTTATTGTGAGTGCTCCATAACCTACTTCATAATTCAGTTAAATTATTTTTTTGGACATCTTCACTGCCAGATATTGTCTAAAGGCTGGCTTTAAAGTGTTAAAAACACGAGAGTCCCTTACCCTGCCTCTCTACATTTCCCCTGATTACCTGCTGCCTCTCTATCAAATCTTCACATTTTCAAATAAATAATAAATTTAATGTTTCAAGGTCATAAATATGCAAATAGATGGGTATTTGGAAATATAGCGACATAAATAAATATTTAAAGAGTTATTTTATATACATTGAGACAGATTTAAATGAAAATTGGGAATCAACCTCTAATATAAGAAAGCAAAGCAGGTCATCTTTTTGAAAATACTTGCTTCCTGTTGCACCTTAAAAGGCAATATTACGACAATATGTTAACAGAACTAAATCTTGTATTCATCATTTCTGTGTTTTCCAAAACTCCAAGCTGGAAATACTTTCTTTTTAAACTTTTCATCATGTCTTTCCTATAAATGGGGATATGTTTATAGAAATTAATCACAATTAGTTCATTTAATGCTTATCTGCTTCATAGAATTGGGGATGTAGTCCTGATAAGTTAATCTACTATTTTGTTAAATACTACAAAGTAATTGCAAGTAGCTTAATCTTGTAGCAGTGATATCTATTCAGGGCATCACTGGTAAGGAGGTGGTCAGCCAGTACAGACCAGTATTAGCTTAAAAGGCAGATATTATTGATATAAAGAAACATGTGGGGGTATGTAGTCTGTAAACATTTTATAGACAAAAAGAGAAATCTAATGGCATGCATTTGGCCTTTGCAAAAGATACATTTGGGGCATATTTCACTTTATAAAGGAGAATTGAATCCAAACATTGTTCATAAGGGAACACTAAAGCTCTAACAGTACATAATAAAGCCAAGTCTTACTTTTTAATATTTATATGTTCTTTTAGGGAAATTGTTCTGGTTCCTGCAGATGATTAATATTACCTGCTGCATTTGCATAATTCATGCCTCTAAATAATTAACAGGATTATAATTATATTCATAATTCTTTATCAATTGAAGTTAATAACGTTGGTCTTTGGTAATGTGGTATGTTAGTGAACCAAGATATGTACATCAAAACAATGGTTCTATTTAAGATTAGCACTGTACATTACATACATAACTCTGGTTATACGTTCCAGTCAAATTTACCAAATTGAGTATATATGGTTTAAATACTTAATACTTCATGAGAAGAATAATGACATTCTAAAACTGGTAGATCTCACTGTTTTGAATTAGATGCATAAATACACACTGAGATAAATTATATAAACATACATATACATATATGCATATATTATGCACACACACACATACACACACACACACACACACACACACACGGCTTTTTTAGACAAGGTTTTTCTGTGTCGTCTTAGTTGTTCTGAAAATCACTCTGTAGATCAGTCTGGCCTCGAATTTCGAAATCAATTTGCCTTTGACTCTGAGTTCTAGAAGTAAAGGTGTCCATTACCACTGCCCGGCCTATATTTCTTAATAGATATAGCTACACATGCATTTTTGGAAAGAGATGAGCTATCTTTTATTTCAGAAAAGATGACAGATAGAAAATAGAACTTATGTGAAGAAATAATATAGATCTACAAGGTGAATGAGTTTAAATAATACCATGGAATACTCATTGGCTTTTTGATAAAATATTTCAGTCACTGGATACTTTACTAAATGAGTACTTTTAAAGAACATTTATCACCTATTGATCTATATACCATTTATCTAATTTATATATTGTTATAGTAAAAAATGTCAGTAACTGGCTGATATCAAAAGGCTTCAGACTGGCAAGG
This sequence comes from Rhynchomys soricoides, assembly GCA_019843965.1. Lineage (NCBI taxonomy): Eukaryota > Metazoa > Chordata > Mammalia > Rodentia > Muridae > Rhynchomys > Rhynchomys soricoides. The sequence continues at coordinate 379,860 of JADRCH010007279.1, forward strand.
TTACTCAGCATGTAGACAATTGAGAAGAAAGCCTGGTGACATGAATTCCACCCCCAGAACCAACAAACAGTTGAAAACTGATTTCACAAAGTTGTCCTTCCCTCTCCACATGAATACCATGGGAAATGTACTGCTACAGAAAAGCATTATATGTGAGTACAAACATATAATCAATTAAATACAAATGTCTTTAACTTTTTAACATTTTCTATCCCTTAGTTTGGCTTTAGTGAACAATGAACTATGGATATTTTAGAATGTTTTTCTAAAAGCCCCTTATCTGAGACAGTTCAAAATGAGAAACATAGGAGATAAAAAATCAAGAGAAAAACTTCCATGCTTCTCCATGATTTGTTCTCTATTCAAAAAGGTTATATTACAAAATTATCTGTTTTTTTCTTTTAAACACAATATTAAGAAGATATTTTCAATAGAATAATTAATTTCATCAATATAAATTATAATAATAATGCATGAAGCCTCTTGCAGCTGCTTAATGATTTTATGATATTTTTGAAGGAACTTTCTAAGTTCAAATTCTTAATTGCTAATTATGAAAGACTAAATATTTTACATCAACTAATTAAATTGATGAATATAACCTGCTACAATCACAATAGTCCAGTAGATTGCAGATAATATGAGTCAATTTTACTCTTTATCAAGAGCTCATTTTTAGAAAATTAGCAACATTATATATTCTGAAAGAACATATAAGGTCTATAATAATATTGAAACAGTGCTTTTTAATAAATATTTCCCATGTTCTAAGGAAGGTTCCTTTCTGAAACATTTGGATTACAATGCAGAGAATAGTATCTAAGTTATTCATTTTAATTTCTGAGTTTTTCATTGTAGGTACAGAAATAAGTAAATTTCCATACAAATGTATCCTCACTGCACTCCATTTCTAAAAATGGGGGGGGAGGGTGTTCTTTCCTTTCTTCTCTCTAAATTTTCAAGTTTCATAAAGTCTAAAAGAAATTAAAATTTGCAAGTCTACATTTCAGATTTTTATTTATCGATATTTTAACTAAAAACACTCTATGGAAACACAAAATAGATCTCATTCGAATATTAGCAATATTCAATAGATCTAGCATGAGAGTGAAAAAGATAAAGGCAAGGAGGGTACTTCTATGCTGCTTCAAACAGTAGAATAATTATACTTATAAATTTTTAAAAAGGGCAGGCAAACTAATAAAAGGAAGTTTATTCTTTTTGATCCCAAGTATTTTGTTTTCCAGATGAATGCAATGCTATATAATTTTATAAACAAATATATTATTTATATATACATCTATGTATATATCTATAATATATGTCTATGTTTTATCTGTGAACACTACACACATATAGACATTTAAATGTATCTCATATAAACTTCCGTCTAGTTACATGTACACACATGTGCACATACATATACATCTTCCTGTTCCATTAAAATAATTCAAATGGTCCTGGAATAGTTGGAGTAATTGTTGGTTTTCTCTCTCAGTTCTCAGAGTAGTAAAGGGTTCTAAAATGTATCAATGCCTTTGGTTTCTGTCCCCCATTGCTCCTATGTATGGGCTTGGTTTAGATATTGGTGTAAAAGACAAGGACATAGATATAAGAAAAAAAATAGGACGTGCCAAATAATGAGTTTTGGAGGATATAAAATGTTATTGTTGCTATGGCTGATAAAAAAAAAATCAAATGAATACAATTAATACTAGATGGCCAGCCCACTTGTGCTGAGGAGCCAGCAGAAGACAGGCTCCAGACGCAGGGACTGAGGAAAAGCGGGAAGGTAAGAGCCTGCCTGCTTCCACCTGTGGCCAGAGACACCCACCTGACCCAGCAATCCTCCATATACAAGCAGTGCAGGGAGAAAGCTACCTGCCCACTTGTGCTGAGGAACCAGCTGGAGGCCGGCTCCAGACACAGGATCTGAAGAACAGCTGGAAGAGAGAACTGGTCTCCCAGGATTATTGGCATCTGAGCTTGAAGGAAAGACAAGCCCCAGTCACAGAGAAAAAGACCAGTTAACACGAGAGATAACCAGATGGCGAAAGACAAGGGCAAAAACACAAGGAACAGAAACCAAGACTACTTGGCTTCATCAGAACCCAGCTTACCCACCACAGCCAGCCCTGGATATCCCATAACACCAGAAAAGGAAGACTCAGACTTAAAATCACTTATCAAGAGGATGATAGAAGATTTTAAGAAGGAAATAAATAACTCCCTTAAAGAAATACAAGAGAACACAGGTAAACAACTGGAAGCCGTTAAAGAGGACACACAAAAATCCCTTGAAGAATTACAGGAAAACACAATCAAACGGGCAGAAATACAGGAAAACACAATCAAACAAATGAACAAAATCATTCAGGAATTAAAAACAGAAATAGAAACAATAAAGAAATCACAAAGGGAGACAACCCTGCAGTTAGAGAACATAAGAAAGAAATCAGGAGTCATAGATGCAAACATCACCAACAGAATACAAGAGATGGAAGAAAGAATCTCAGGTGTGGAAGATACTATAGAAAACATGGACACAACAGTCAAAGAAAACACAAAATCCAAAAAGTTCCTAACCCAAAACATCCAAGATATCCAGGATGCAATGAGAAGACAGAACCTGAGGATAATAGGCATAGAAGAGAGTGAAGACTCCCAACTTAAAGGACCAGTAAATATCTTCAACAAAATTATAGAAGAAAACTTCACTAACCTAAAGAAAGAGATGAACATAAGTATACAAGAAGCCTACAGAACGCCAAATAGACTGGACCAGAAAAGAAATTCCTCCCGTCACATTATAGTCAAAACACCAAATACACAAAACACGGAAAGAATATTAAAAGCAGTAAGGGAAAAGGGGCAAGCAACATATAAAGGCAGACCTATCAGAATCACACCAGACTTTTCACCGGAGACTATGAAAGCTAGAAGATCCTGGGCAGATCTCATACAGACTCAAAAAGAACACAAATGCCAGCCAAGGCTGCTATCCCCAGCAAAACTCTCAATAATCATAGATGGTGAAACCAAATTATTCTATGACAAATCCAAATTTGCACAGTATGTTTCCACAGACCCAGCCCTACAAAGAATAATACAAGGAAAACGCCAACTCAAGGAGGGAAACTACACTCAAGAAAAAGGAAGAAAGTAATCTTTCAACAAACTCAAAAGAAGCACAATACAAACAACATCAAAAATAAGAGGAAATAACAATCACTATTCTTTAATATCTCTTAACATCAATGGTCTCAACTCCCCAATAAAAAGATATAGACTGACAGACAGGACCCAGCATTTTGCTGCATCTAGGAAACACACCTCCGTGTTAAAGACAAACACTACCTCAGAGTAAAGGGCTGGAAAACAATTTTCCAAGCAAATGGCCCCAAGAAACAGGCTGGAGTAGCCATTCTAGTATCAGATAAAATTGACTTTCAACTAAAATTCATCAAAAAAATGAGGAAGGACACTACTTACTCGTCAAAGGAAAAATCTACCAAGAAGAACTCTCAATTCTGAACATCTATGCCCTGAATGCAAGAGCTCCCACTTTCATAAAAGAAACTCTACTAAAGCTCAAAGCACACATTGCACCTCACACAATAATAGTGGGAGACTTCAACACCCCACTATCAACAATGGACAGATCTTGGAAACATAAACTAAACAAAGACACAGTGAAACTAACAGATGCTATGAACCAAATGGGTTTAACAGATATCTATAGAACATTTCATCCTGCCTCAAAAGAATATACCTTCTTCTCAGCACTTCATGGTACCTTCTCCAAAATTGATCATATAAGTGGTCACAAAACAAACCTCAACAGATATAAGAAGACTGAAATAATCCGATGCCTCCTATCAGATCACGACGGATTAAGGTTGGTCTTCAATGGCAACAACAACAACAGAAAGCCCACATACACATGGAAGCTGAACAATGCTCTGCTCAATGATAACTTGGTCAAGGAAGAAATAAAGAAGGAAATTAAAGACTTCCTAGAATTCAATGAAAATGAAAATACAACTTAATCAAACCTATGGGAAACAATGAAAGCAGTTTTAAGAGGAAAACTCATATCTCTGAATGCCTCCAAAAAGAAACCGGAGTTAGACACACACAGCTTAACAGCACATCTGAAAGTTCTGGAACAAAAAGAAGCTAATACACTTAAGAGGAGTAGAAGGCAGGAAATAATCAAATTAAGGGCTGAATTCAACCAAGTGGAAACTAAAAGAACTATACAAAGAATCAACAAAATTAAAAGCTGGTTCTTTGAGAAAATCAACAAGATAGATAAACCCTTAGACAAACTAACCAGAGGGCTCAGAGACAGTATCCAAATTAACAGAATTAGAAATGAAAACGGAGATATAACAACAGACTCAGAGGAAATTAAAAAAATCATCAGATCCTACTACAAAAGCCTATATGCAACAAAATTGGAAAATCTGGAGGAAATGGACAAGTTTCTAAACAGATACCAATTACCAAAGTTAAATCAGGATCAGATAAACCATCTTAACAGTCCCATAACCCCTAAAGAAATAGAAGCAGTCATTAAAATTCTCCCAACCAAAAAAAGTCTAAAACCAGATGGGTTCAGTGCAGAATTCTATCAGACATTCAAAGAAGACCTAATACCAATACTCTTCAAGCTATTCCATAAAATAGAAATGGAAGGAACACTACTCAATTCATTCTATGAGGCCACAGTTACACTGATACCAAAGCTCCACAAAGACCCAACAAAGAAAGAAAACTTCAGACCCATTTCCCTTATGAATATCGATGCAAAAATACTCAAAAAAATTCTAGCAAACCGAATGCAAGAACACAGCAAAACGATCATTCACCATGATCAAGTAGGCTTCATCCCAGGGATGCAGGGATGGTTTAATACCCAGAAATCCATCAATGTAATCCACTATATAAACAAACTCAAAGAAAAAAAGCACATGGTCATTTCGTTAGATGCTGAAAAAGCTTTTGACAAAATTCAACATCCCTTCATGATAAAAGTCTTGGAAAGATCAGGAATTCAAGGAGCATACCTAAGCTTAGTAAAAGCAATATATAGCAACCAGTGGCCAACATCAAACTAAATGAAGAGAAACTCGAAGCAATCGCACTAAAATCAGGGACTAGACAAAGCTGCCCTCTCTCTCCTTCCCATTCAATATAGTACTTGAAGTTCTAGCTAGAGCAATCAGGCAACAAAAGGAAATCGAAGGAATACAAATTGGAAAGGAAGAAATCAAAATATCATTATTTGCAGATGATAAGATGGTATACTTAAGGGACCCGAAAAACTCCACCAGAGATCTGCTACGGCTCATAAACAACTTCAGCAATGTGGCTGGATACAAAATTAACTCAAGCAAATCAGTAGCCTTCCTAAAGTCGAAGGAAAAACAGACTGAGAAAGAAATCAGGGAAATGACACCCCTCACAATTGTCACAAACAATATAAAATATCTTGGTGTGACTCTAACCAAACAAGTGAAAGATCTGTATGACAAGAACTTCAAGTCTCTGAAGAAAGAAATTGAAGAAGACCTCAGAAGATGGAAAGATCTCCCATGCTCATGGATTGGCAGGATTAACATAGTTAAAATGGCCATCCAGCCGAAAGCAATATACAGATTCAATGCTATCCCCATCAAAATCCCTACTCAATTCTTCATAGACCTAGAAAGAGCAATTCTCAAATTCATACGGAATAACAAAAAACCCAGGATTGCAAAAACTATCCTCAACAATAAAAGGTCTTCTGGGAGAATCAGCCTCCCTGACCTCAAGCTGTACTACAGAGCAGTAGTGATAAAAACTGCATGGTATTGGTACAGTGACAGGCAGGTAGATAAAATGGAATAGAATCGAAGACCCAGAAATGAATCCACACACATATGGTCACTTGATCTTTGACAAAGGAGCTAAAAACATACAGTGGAAAAAAACCAGCATCTTCAACAAATGGTGCTGGATCAACTGGCGGTCTACATGTAGAAGATTGCGAATTGATCCATTCCTATCTCCCTGTACAAACCTCAAGTCCAAGTAGATCAAGGACCTTCACATAAAACCAGATACACTGAATCTAATAGAAGAGAAAGTGGGGAAGAATCTCGAACACTTGGGCATAGGGGAATTGTTTTTGAACAGAACACCAATGACTTGTGCTCTAAGATCAAGAATTGACAGATGGGACCTCATATAATTACAAAGCTTCTGTAAGGCAAAAGACACTGTGAATAGTGCAAAACGGCAACCTACAGATTGGGAAAAGATCTTTACCAATCCTACATCTGATAGAGGGCTAATATCCAAAGTATACAAAGAACTCAAGAAGCTAGACACCAGAGATCCAAATAACCCTATCAAAAAATGGGGAAGTGAGCTAAACCGAGAATTCTGAAAGGAGGAAACTCGAATGGCCAAGAAGCACCTAAAGAAATGTTTTGCATCCTTAGTCATCAGAGAAATGCAAATCAAAACAACCCTGAGATTTCACCTCACACCAGTCAGAATGGCTAAGTTCAAAAACTCAGGTGATAGCAGATGTTGGCGAGGATGTGGAGAAAGAGGAACACTCCTGCATTGCTGGTGGGAATGCAAGATGATACAACCTCTCAGGAAATCAGTTTGGCAGACCCTCAGAAAAATGAACATAATATTACCTGAGGATCCAGCTATTCCACTCCTGGGCATATACCCAGAATATACGCCAACATGTAATAAAGACACATGTTCCACTATGTTCATAGCAGCCATGTTTATAATAGCCAGAAACTGGAAACAACCCAGATGTCCCTCCACAGAGGAATGGATACAGAAAATGTGGTACATTTACACAATGGAATACTACTCAGCTATTAAAAACAATAACTTCATGAAACTCGTAGACAAATGGATGGATCTTGAAAATATCATCCTGAGGGAGGTAACACAGTCACAAAAGAATGAACATGGTATGTACTCACTGTTAAGAGGTTATTAGCCCAAAAGTTTGAAATACCCTAGAGTCACATTGCAGCAACAGTAGTTCTGAGTGTGAAGTCCCAAATGGATGGCATGGAGAAAGGACTGAAGGAGCTGAGGTAGTGTGCAGCCCCAGGGATGTAGCAACAGTGGCAACTGGCCTGACTCCCTGATACCTCTGGAGACTGATCCACCAACTGAGGAATGCACATGGAGAGTCCCATGGTGCTGGCCGCAGGTGTGGCAGAGGAGGGTATTGTTGTCTGTCAGGGGGAGGAGAGGCCCTTGGTCCTGAGGGTGTTAGATCCCCCAGTATAGGAGAATGACAAGGAGGGAAGACGAGAGTGAGTTGTTGGGTGGGTGGGTTGGAGAATATCCCCATATTGGCATGGGGAAGGCAGAGGGAATGGGGATATTCCAAAGGGGAGATCTGAAACATTTGAAATGTAAATAAAATATGAAAATTAAAAAAAAATAGAGAGATTAGGTTCAATTTTAGTTGTGAACATGGGGCTTGCTAATGCTTCATGTGCCCTACCACTGGCACTCCTGCCATGTTTGTATTCCTTCCAGCCTAGATGACCTGTGCCTTGCCAATTATATGGTGAATATTTGACAAAATTTATTAATAGGGACCAGGGATGTGTCTCAGATATACACACTTCCCTAGCGTGTGTAAGACCGAGGAGGAAGAGGGAGTGTTGCTTTGGTGTTTTGTTTGGTCGGTTGTGGGTGTTTGGTTTTGCTTGTTTGTTTGTTTTGTTTTGTTTTTTTGTGAGTTCATCAATATTCCAGGACTCTCTGTGCCTGCCATATACTTTCTAGTCATTAATACTCAGTGGTCTCAAATTCCAAATAAATTTATTTCTCCATATTCCTTATGAAAATGTGGGAAAAAGAAATTTAATACGTATTTAACCTTGAGTGACCCAGCTATGGTCTCCTAAACCTTGGCCACTGCTTTTGGTTGCTGGATGTTTGGAACAAATTTTGGGATATTTGAATTGGACTCTTCCATTGTATGCATTTCCCTTGTTTTATGGGTGATCTTTCTATGAATTTCAGCATAGGTGTTATTGTACAAGTTTTAGATACTTTTATAACATTAAAAGTTAATTGTTGGTTATCTACTTAGATACATATATATAATTATATATTTAATTATATATAATTATATTTATATTATATTTATATTTATATAGTTTATATAAAATATATAAATATATATTTATATTTATATAGTTTATATATTTATTATATTTATATTATATATAAATATATATAATTATATATATATAAAATTAAAGGGATTTTTTTCCTACAAAAATAAATAAATAAATAAATAAATAAATAAATAAATAAAACTAGATGGCCAAGAAAATCAATTCACGGGAAAAGCAAGGGAAAAGAAAGACAAAAGACCAGACTAGTTGAGAAATAAGATGAGAAAATAAGATGATGAGAAAGTACAAGTATTCTTCAGACAAGGAGTTAATCTGATTAGAATCTTGTTTGATATTCACTTAAAAAACACAAAGTTGTATCCTAATTAACTTCATGATGTTACTGGTACTGATCAGATAATTTTTAAACATTGTAATGAAAAGTAAAAGATTAAGCAATTTGTCATTGGGACTTTTGCTAATATATAACTTCATTTATTTCCTACAGGCCCAAATATAACAACATGATAAACTTGAAGAATTTCTAATTAATTTTTCAGTTCTATTGGAAAATATAAAAGGTAGTTGCACATCCACTAGCACTATGACTCATTCTTGAAGGAAGTCTTATCTAACAGGTTCCTGTCCTCCATCACAGCATATAACAGACTTCTTCAGCTTAGAAATCACACATAAAAGGAGTCTGTCTCTGACTCAGTTGCCTGCCATTGGATCTCCGACCCTTACTGGAATCCCTAGTTGGGCCTCAGTGGGGGAGCTTGTGCCTAGGCCTAAGGTGACTTCATGTGGGCTGCTACCCAATGTGAGCTTCCCCTTCTCTGAGAAGGGGAGGGGTTAATGGGGGGAGGGATTTGTAAAGGGTGGGACTGAGAGGAGAGGAGGGACAGGATCAGGGCAAGATCTGAATGTCAAGTGAATAAATAAATACATTTTACACGTTACGCTTGAGAGCCACATTTCACAACAATATTTCCAACAAAATGTACAGAATCATAGGAAAAAATAGATTGCAAATATAACATTGTTTTATTCCTTGAGACCTGAAACAAGAAGCCAGAATATCATTTTGTCTGATTTCCATTGGGAATGACATATCAAGTCTGCTCTTTATGTTTTTTTTAAAATATAAAGATTTATTATATTAAATTATGGTTTGTGTGTTTGTGTACGTGTGTGTGTGTGTGTGTGTGTGTGTGTGAGAGAGAGAGAGAGAGACAGAGACAGAGACAGAGAGAGAGAGACAGAAATGGGAGGCATAGAAGCCCCTGGCACTGGATTTTCAGGCAGTTGTTAGCTTTCAGACATAGGCTCTAGAATCTGACTAGGGTCTTCTACAGGACTAGTATGTGCTCTTAATTCCTGAGCCATCTCTCCAACTACACTTCAAAGATTTTAACTGATTTTTACCTATCAGTGAAAGTTGTAAAATTCCTGTGAGTACTTATTTGGGGGTGGGATTTACAAATAACGTAGTGTATTTGGAGAATTCACAAACATGGGTTCTGGAAATAAGAACAACTACCCATATTAGTGTGTTGATTAAATACCCCCTTCTCTGTCTCTTCTTCATAACAAAAAACAAAAACAAAAATTGTAAATTATTGTAGATCTTTTCCTTATAATAGTTTTTAAGTTCACACACAAAATAGTGGCCATTATTATGACATCTTTGTTAAAATAACTTGTCTCTATTTGTTCTCCTCAGCTGCCCACTTTCAATCCACTGCTTCTTGTTGAATTCCTTCTTCTCACCTCCTAAGTAGTTCTACCTTCAGCTTTCCTTTCACATATATGCCACTATCCTCTCATTTTTACCCCCTTGAAATCTTCTTCTTCCCTCATAGATCCCTTTTTACTTTTATCAGTCAATCACACTCATAACTGTCATTATCTCTTATCTACTTAAATCTAGATCCTACACATAAGAGAAAACATGTAGCATTTTCTTTCTGGACTTGACCAATTTCACTTAACAGAAAATGACGTCCAGTTGCTTCCACCTTGCTGAAAATGTTTTGCATTAATTTTTCCATACGGCTTCTTAAAATTTAATTGTGTGTACACACCACTTTTTTTGTATCCATTCATATGTCAATGGACATCTAGGATAGTTCTATCTCCTACCTCATGGACTATAAACAGTTCATGAATGAGCATAGAAGTTCACACATCTCTTCGTATTAGAAATGGTAGTTTTTTAATTCATGTTTTAAAGAAACCTTTGTAATGACATGAAGTAACTGAACTATTTTAAATTCCTACCATCAGAATATTTGCTCGCATCCTTGCCTGTGGTCCTCTGCTCTATTCATGACAGTCATTCAGATTAAGGTAAAGCTATCAAAGCAATTTTACTTAATATTTTTCTAATTGCCAAATAATTTGAAAGAAATTCAAACATTTATTGATTATTTGAATTTCTTCCTTCAGAAACTCTCTACTGACTTTATTGGTTTAGTTTTTGAATGGATGGTCTATAGTTTATTACTGTTGATATTTTTGGTACAAATGCTTTATGCTTTTTAGCCTTCTAGGTTGTCATATTTGCCAAGAAACTGAAATTATAGATACATGTGTATTGTCAACTTTTTCTAAGTCTCTTTTTAATTTCCCCTCCCCTTGATGAGTGGCATGTGTGTGTGTGTGTGTGTGTGTGTGTGTGTTTATGTAGAAGCATGTGTCCTTCAGTGTGTTGACATGTTTATAAATACCAGAGACAATTAATCCAGAACCATCCACCTTGATTTTGATATAGGGTCTTTCACTGGTAACTGGATCCTAATGATTAGGATATTCTGATCATTAAGGATCAGATTCAAGAGATCCCCAGGTATTCACTTGTCTCTGACCACCCAGAATTGGCAATGTAAACACAGGTAGACAGCAAGTAAATTGAACTTGAGTCTTTGTGCTTGTGTGGCAAATACTTTATTTATACAGCATGGTCTTTTTAATTATCTGAGCAAAGACAAACTTCTGTACCAAGATGTATGCAGAGGTCATAATATGCTAATTTTGGCAGGTGCTTTGGTTGAGAAATATTTACGTAGGTTATACTACAATGCAAAAATAAAGATTTAAACATAATTCTACTGCATAACTAGAACAAGAAAAGGTGCAAGATACTTCCATTAACATTCTTATTATTACCTGAAGAACTGTGTTATTAATTTACTCCCATACAGTGCTACTTAAAATATCACTGCCTTCTTGTTAAGCAAAGAAGATATAGAAAAATGCAAAAGAATATAATAAATGCAGCAAATACAAAGCTGCCTTTTTAAAAAGCAGAGCTTGCAAATGTACTGTAGGTGTAGTTTACTTCCAAATAGGTATGAAATCCAAGTTTTCATAACAACTGTCAGTTCGTATACCAAAACCTGTTCATCAGTGAAATGAAATAGCTAGCTATCCATCTGCCTTGATGATGTTTACCATGAATTTCATCATTATAAGTCAAACCCAATGTATTCTGTTAACAAATTTGTGAGCTGTCATTGGAGAAGGATAGAACTCGATGCACAGTGATTTTTCATCTTTGAGTATATGCACTTGTGCATCTGACTGTTTGTGTCTTAAGCTTAAGACATGCAAACAATAAGATGAGTTGTTAAAATGTATGCTTTTAGGTAACTCAAAGATATACACATTTGCACACACGTACAAACATTGTTATTTGCATAGAATATATTCTAAGACTCCCAGTGAATCAATACATATTTCTGAATCGTATTTAGCTATTTCCTTCTACATACCTACGAACAACAAATTTTATTGTACAAATTAAGCATTGTACTAGGCAAGTAATAAGATGAGGACTATTACAACAAAGTACTGTAATGAAAGTTCATGAATGTTGTCTCCCTAGCACTTTCTCACAACATCTAAATATTACCCCACTTGTGGTGATTTAAGACGATAAAGTGTTTCTGTGATGATACAAAGTGAGGTGAATAACATAAAGCAAACCCATTCTGTGTTTCTTGAATACAAACACTTTGATATTGTGATAGACCATTTTATAATAGAGATGGTTACTGGATTGCCAAATGGCCATCATAAGTAGTATGGATACACTGGACAAAGGAATAATTCACACCCTGAGTGGGAAAGAATAGAAAGCAGCAAAATTTTGTGAAACTTCTCTAATCTTTTATCACGTACAACATAAAACTAGCTTGCTTGTTTCTGGAATTTTCTGTTTACCATTTATGGACTACAGTTGATTATGGGTAACTGAAACTTTGGAAAGTAAAACCAGAAAAGAAGAGTGGAATTTTATATTAATATACAAGCATATGTGAGTAGTTACCCTCCCCATGTTATGGTGGTTTCAGGAAATCATGCAGATTTAATGAAAATTTGCATTTCAGGTTTTGAAAGCTGAACAAGGCCATTGCTCAGTTCCTAGCACAGTAAAATAAATTAATAAAAGGGAACATATTTTTATTTCTCTCCTTCCCCCTGGGCTAGCAATATGTAGCAGCATTTTGCTTTGTAGTTTTTAATAGTAACAGCATGCTGTTATCCAGTCAGGCACATTTAAAAAAACAGAAATAAAAACAAAACAAACCAAACAAAAACCCAATACCATATTATTGAGTAGCCCATTGGTGGTAGTACTGTGGCCGGTGTTGAAATGGCAGGAGTAACTGTGTCACTGAGTTCCTAGCCTTTCCTGTTCTCTTCTTTGCTTCTTTGTTGCCATCCAGTGAAGATCTCTGCTCCACCTACCTTCTCATATGATGATGAGGCTTGTTCAGGCATAGAAAGCAATAGAGCCAGCTAACCAGTGACTAAAAGCTCTGAAGCCACAAACCCAGAAAAATTATTGTATCTTTTAAATAATTTCTTTCAGGTCAGTGAGGAAAAACACAACAGTGCAGTCACTTTCCTGAGAAGAGTGAAATAACCATGGTGAATTGTGCCCTGTCTCTCCTCTGAGATGTTTCTATTTTCTAGTATGCTGCATAGGAAGACTAGACCATCATTATTCCAAAGCTCACTCTGTCACCAAGTAAGCTTTTTTGTGCAGACCAATCTTTCTCTGAAAACCTTTTCCTTCCTTTCTTCAAGCAAGCAGATTTTCTCAATTTTTAAAATCTTCTTTGACTCCCTGATTAACACAAGCTCCTATAATTTTTTTCTACACTCTAAAATTTGTTAGCTATTGAGTAGAAATCTATCTCCCCACAGTTTCACCCATTGCAACCAGGAAAATGAAAAAGACAGGCTAACATTTATGCACCCATGCTAGCAACACTTAATTAAAATATTCCATGGAGTCTTCGCCTTTTCAAACCTTTAAAGTAAAAATGACTGCTGAGAGGAGACTCAGTCTCTCCAGTGATGGGTGAAGTGATCAGCCCTAACAGCATATACACAACAGCAATTCTATGCAAATCCAGAAGGATATATATATATTCATGTTATTATAAGTATATATCTAAATATAACACATATATCTAAGTATAACAGTTAAAGAAACAGAGGGCATGAATTTGAGAGAAAAGAAGAAGGACTTGGGAGGAGGTTAAAAAGGACGGGATTATGGAAAAAGGAAAGGAAAACAATATAAAGATGGAGAAATCTTAAATACATCTAGCTGTTCTGTCTGCTAAAATTACTCATTAAACTTGATAATATTTAATCAGTATTACACAACCAAATAACTTTAGGATCTAAAAAACATAATACTCTTCAGTGTAATGTATTGCTAAGTCATGATATTCAGTAGTATTAAGTATTATTCAGTAGTATTCAGTATTAAGGCAAATGTAGTGCTTATTTGACTTATAATACCATCAGCTTATGATAATGAGATTCTTCGAAGAGAATCAGAAGTCCTGAAATACCTGTTTCAATCATATAGTATCAGTTTTCTACTGACCATATAATAAATTATAATAAATCTTTTGACTTTAGTACATGTTTATATACTGTAGAGTCTGGGACATGGAAATTTCATACCATATTAAAATATTGGTGTCAGCAAAGCCATTATCATTCTATAAACAAACGACAAGAATCTATTACCTACTGTATGCCAGTATTGAGATGCTCTTGTTCTTTTCTTGGTTCATGGTCTCTTCCATCCTCCAAGCTAGCAGCACATCATTTTCAACTCTCATATGCTGCTTTTCACTCTCACAAAGTTTTCTTTGACTCCATGAGGGGTTTTTGTCATCTTACTATGATCTTCTACATAATGCAGGATAATTTTCCCATTGCAACACCCTTAACTCAACTCTGTATTCACATTACTCTTTGCCATCATGTAACAGAATCTTAATTTACCAGGCCTAAGTTTTCTAAATGCTGCACAGTTCAAATGGGGATCTAACTTTTCAACTAGCTTAACTCATGAAAACCACTAAGTCCTGGGACTATCTGACAGTCCATATTTCCTCTGTTTATTTTAGGGCTTAGCTATAATTAAATATTAATGATATAATTTAGAGTTTGAATAATAAACTCTGGAGAGCTTAGAGATAGTAACTAAGGTCAGTTATGGGTCCTGCCTACATGGCATGATCCTATAAAATACTGGTTACCAAGACTCGCCACTACAAAAAAATGATCAAAACTGTCTTGGATCATAATCTCTCTGTCTGTCTCTCTGTCTCTCTCTGTGTCTCTCTGTGTCTCTATCTCTGTCTTTCTCTCTCTCTTTCTCTGCCTCCATATATCTGGTGCACATAAACTACTGCAGGCTCACATACATACACCCATAAACATAAATAAATAAATAGATCTCTAAAAGGAGCGTAGAAAAGGTTATTCTTGAGTTCAAGTCTAGGTTTTCTCAGCATATTGTACAAATTTCTTTTTAAAATGTACTACCTTTAAAAATTATGTGTTGTAATTTTTGAAAATATTTTATTCAGTGTGTGTGTGTGTGTGTGTGTGTGTGTGTGTATGTGAGTGTGTGTGTGCACGCCCGTACACAAGCACACATCTATATGAATGTCAGAAGACAAGTTGTGAATGTTGGTTTTTCTCCTTTCTCCATGTGTGTTCAGCATATTGAACTCAGATTGGCAGGTTTGACATCAAGTACCTTTACCTGCTGAGCCATTTCACTGTTACCAAATTACCCATTTTGCATACTGAATGAAAATTAAAAGCAAACTTAGATTTAAAGTCACAATATTTTCCATGTTCCTGTAATAAATGATCATATATCAAGAACTATAAAGCGATGAACAATGAAACACATTCTCAGTATTTACTTATGAGTGCAAGAGGCAAAAAAAAAGAAAAGAGAGGACAGTGCTATAGACACCAGAGATTGAAAAAAAATCTGTTCTGAAAACCAAGCTATCCAAACCCAAGAGCAATATCTTTAGAGGAATAAATAGTAAAATATAACTTAAGATGAAAACTCACTTTCCTTTGAATAAAGGCAGAACATAATCACACACATATAAACATACATATTTTTTTCTTTTATGCTTTAAATTTATGTTCATGATCTATTTTGAATTAATAGTTAAATAGAGTGTGAAGTTTATTTGTAGGTTTATTTTTCTGGTATGGATATCTATTTACTCCAGTACCACTAGTTTCTACAATCTGTGTTCTCAAAAAAGAATGGCCATCTGCAGCATTTTGATTAATCATTAAGACTATATTTTATATGAAATATGCTCATAATATAAATACTGTCTCATTTTATATCATAATTTTAAGGCAACAGCTATTATGGACAGTATTATTTTTGTCAAATGAGATACAGTAATTAAATAACTATCATTTTTCAGATTTCTATGCAATTTCACATTTCATAAGATATTTACAGTATAATAAACTATGTACTACATAATTATACTAAAAATGAATTATTGTAAAAGGAATAGAGGAATAAAGGTTATAGTACTCATTTTGAATATTGTACTTTATATCAATTCTTTTTTCCATTTTATAATTAAAAAGAATATTACATGACATTTGACAAACTTGCCATAAAGCTATATAGATAGGTAGCGCTTAATACAGCCAACTGTCTTGTAGGAAAGGACATTTTATTTTAAGTAAACTGGATTAAATACATAAAAACATAAAATTTACATCCACTGTTAATTCCCAAGTGGTATGTTTCTTAACAGATCAGTCCATTACTAATAGCACTAATATCACGTGATAGTAATGTTATAAAATGGAATATGTATATTATATAATTTTCATTATAGGAAATACCTACTTTGTGGACTAAAATGATTCTATGTTATTCTCTACAAATTTATTTATTTAGATATTTCTGGCTATTACTATACTAAATGAAATGACAAAATGTTAGCATCTTATCACCCCACTAAATTAATTCCTACTTAGTAAAACTATTGCAAGCGTAAAAATTACTTAGGGGTCCAAATTGTCACATATCATCCACTTTACGTTATTCAACATCTACACCTTAGATGTATACATTATGATAATATTGAGTGATGAATGGATTTCAATATATATTTAAATTTCAAGTGTTTAAGACATATTTAAAAGCAGACAGTTGCACATTTTTTATTATATTGGCTATTTTATTTATTTACATTTCAAATGTTATCCTCCTTCCTAGTTAAATCCCCTATTACCTCCCCCATTCCCCCTGCTTCTATGAGGTGCTCCCCCACCAACCAACCTCCTCCCACCACAGCACCCTAGCATTCCCCTATGCTGGGATATCAAACCTCCACAGGACCAAGGGCCTCCCTCCCATTGATTCCAGATAAGTTAATCCTCTGTTTGCACATTTATATTATTCATTTTTATGGTTGTCTTCCTTTAGGAATTAAGGTAATGATTTATATTCCATCCCCCAAACTAATATTTCTTTATTGTACATACATATAATCCACAGAACTTTCCTAATTCATTATGCTGGTTTCAACTGCATTATTTTTATGTTCTAAAAGATTTTTGTTTTTTCAAGTCCTCTTTTTTTATTTTTACTTTTTATCAAGTATTTTCTTTATTTACATTTCAAATGTTATCCCCTTTCCCAGTTTTGCTGCCCCACCCCCAGTAAACCCCAGATCCTATTCCCCTCCCCCTGCTTCTATAACATTGTTCCCCAAAAGGAGGTCAAAGGGATACAAATTGGAAAGGAAGAAGTCAAAATATTACTATTTGCAGATGATATGATGGTATACTTAAGTGACCCCAAAAATTCCACCAGAGAACTCCTAAACCTGATAAACAACTTCAGCAAAATGGCTGGAAATACAATTAACTCAAACAAATCAGTAGGCTTTCTCTACTCAAAGGATAAACAGGCTGAAAAAGAAATTAGGATAATAACACCCTTCACAATAGTCACAAACAATATAAAATATCTTGGTGTGACTCTAACCAAGCAAGTGAATGATCTATATGACAAAAACTTTAAGTCTCTGTAGAAAGAAATTGAAGATCTCAGAAGATGGAAAGATCTCCCATGCTCATGCATTGGCAGGATTAACATAGTGAAAATGGCCATCTTGCTGAAACCAATCTATAAATTCACTGCAATCCCCATCAAAATTCTGACTCAATTCTTCATAGAGTTAGAAAGAGCAATTCTGAAATTCATATGGAATAACAAAAAACCCAGGATAGCAAAAACTATTCTCAACAATAAAAGGACTTCTGGGGGAATCAGCCTCCCTGACCTCAAGCTGTACTACAGAGCAGTAGTGATAAAAACTACACGGTATTGGTACAGTGACAGGCAGGTAGATCAATGGAATAGAATTGAAGACCCAGAAATGAACCCACACACTTATGGTCACTTGATCTTTGACAAAGGAGCTACAACCATCCAGTAGAAAAAAGCATTTTCAACAAATGGTGCTTGTTCAACTGGCGGTCTACATGTGAAAGAATGTGAATTGATCCATTCCTATCTCCCTGTACACAGCTCAAGTCCAGGTGGATCAAGGACCTCCACATAAAACCAGATACACTGAATCTAACAGATGAGAAAGTGGGAAATGTCTCAAACACATGGGCACAGGAGAAAATTTCCTGAACAGAACACGAATGACTTATGCTCTAAGGTCAAGAATAGACAAATGGGACCTCATAAATCTGCAAAGCTTCTGTAAGGCACAGGACACTGTCAACAGGACAAAATGGAAACAACAGATTGGGAAAAGATCTTTACCAATCCTACATCTGATAGAGGGCTAATATCCAATATATACAAAGAACTCAAAAGGTTAGACTCCAGAGAATCAAATAACCCTATTAAAAAAGGAGTACAGAGCTAAATGAAGAATTTTCAACTGAGGAATATTGAATGGCTGAGAAGCAGCTAAAGAAATGTCCAACATCCTTAGGCATCAGGGAAATGCAAATCAAAACAACCCTGAGATTCCACCTCACACTAGTCAGAATGGCTAAGACCAAAAACTCAAGTTCTTATTTTTCAACCTACTCCCCACTGTATTGGAGGAATAGTTTTATGAAGATGCGTCTTTTGGAGTTGATTGGTCATCTTGAGTGGAATTAGTATAATAGGTATAGTAGGTCCCCTTATAATAGGCCCACGGAGAACTATTAGTCTTTTCCACCTAAAGGATATTATTTCTGAAGTAGTAAATGGGTCTCAACAGAACTGAGTTTTCAAATGTATTTAACCATGAAATTTCTATACTCCCAATCAAGAAGCACTAATTTTGGTCATTTACCAAATACCTTGTGTGTGGCATATCTTTGTAGCCCTAGTTGCCTTAGAACTTACTCTATAGAACAGCCTGGTCTCAAACTCAGAGATACATCTGTCTCTATTTCTTGAGTGCTTGGATTGAAGGTGTGTAGCACCGCCACCATCACATTTCTTGCTATGATCATTTAAGAGGTTCATATCATGCAGAAAACAATTTAAAAAGGAAATAGGACTTTGGCTCAGATAAAAATAAAATGGAAAATTTTCATCTACTAAAATCTGACAGAGGGGCCTGAGTGATGGCTCAGAGGATTAGAACATAGTCTGATCTCCCAGAAGACCTAGGTTTAATTCTCAGCAGCAACATGGAAGATCACAAACATCTAGAACTCAAGATGGAGGGGGTTTTGTACCCTCTTATGGTATCAGAACTCTTGAGGTACTAGACACTATGTATATAACGCATAGACATATACATGAATACACATAGCATAAAATAAAAATGTAAAAAATCATGAATTTATCTCAGTGTATCTTTTTACATTATGGCATCTATATTGAGGTTAAGATATAACATTCCTTAGATAGGGGCCCTTATTATTTTATTACTTTATTATGATGCTAGAGGCAATGACAAGA
The DNA here is from genome assembly GCA_019843965.1 of Rhynchomys soricoides. NCBI lineage: Eukaryota > Metazoa > Chordata > Mammalia > Rodentia > Muridae > Rhynchomys > Rhynchomys soricoides. Next base: position 399,327 of record JADRCH010007279.1, read on the forward strand.
ATAGAAGAAAGATCATTGTAGGTTAAAGGATGGTATGGGGATATAAAATAGAAGTCCCATATTTTCTCTGGATATGCTGTTCTCCACTAAGCATTGCCAGCTTCTCTAGAGTAGTCATAGTGAGATAATAGCCTTATTGCTCTTACTTCATATAATTTGCCTCCACATAGCATTTACCTTATAAAAAATTACTAATGAATTAAAGTAAAGTAGTAAGAATAAAATGAAATATAAAGCAACAAAGAAATAGTGATAAACATAATTTAAATTATAAATTGTTTTAATATAAATTATTATCACTTTACTGTTATAATACTATATATTGTAATGGACATATAACAGGTGAATTTTAAGATCTCTTTCAATGAAAGATTATGTGATAGGCATATCCAAGATAATTCAATTTTCATGTTGATCTTAAATAGATTTTTCTCCTACGTTGTGGAATTGGATAAGATAGTCAAGATTTATCTTATCACACTGGTACTTTATACATTTTTCAAATATTTCACCAAGTATCGTGTTAAAACCAGCTAATAAAATGTCATGTTTTCTTGGGTTACAATTACTCAGAAACAGTGACTGAGAAAAGTCTTTGATAGTAAGTAACTTATTTCTCAGGTTATCTCAACAATTACAGTAATGAAGCAGGTAAATAAAACAGTGAAGAAAATAAAGGGAGTTTAAAAAAATGAGTTGATGAACAGGGTGTTGCTATGAGCAACTATGCTTAATATCATATGGCAGTCTAGGACATCGATATTTATTCCCTGGGGGGCAAGGGAGATGGGGTTCTGATTACCTCTTCTCTGTAATGTGCTAGTTCCTATGCAATTAATTAATTCAACACTGTTTTCTACTAGGCTGACTGTTGCTGTATATAACATTTTGCAACCTTCAAGACAAGTCTCATTTTATATATGTAAAATATTAGAAAAGGATGAGATCACCTGAAAGCCACCAAAATTATCAGCAGATTTATCTGCATGCACAATGTTTTTTTTTTTATTTCACTACTGATGCATCCGATGTTGACTGACACCACCATACTGACTTAAACAGTTCTGAAGATAATCCAAATGATAATGCAATCAGTTCTTTCAGCTTTTCCATATCCTTTGGAATTTATTCTTCATGTTTGCCACACTGTAACTTACACAGGTTTCCCTTGATTTATTGGATAGCATAGATGAATATCAATACCAAATTAGTTTATACTATACAAAAGTGAAACACTTATAAAGCAAATGTTTCTCTAATAGACCATAATAGGTTTTGGGCTTGTCTGCACAACTGATTGCTGGTTTTTTCCATCTGTCTTTCTATTTTGGTCCTTATTATACCTAATATCAATATGCTTACTTATAAAATACATAAAAGTATCACCATATCTAATATATTTGTAAATATAGTAAGGATGCTTTATTTTTTGAATAACAAAATATCTCAGCTGCTTTGTCTAATATAATATCAAAAATGCATATTGACACTTATATAACAGCTGGATTCTGTCAGGCTCAATGTGCTTTGTAAAACCCAGGAGATTCAATTCTGCTAACTGTAAAAAGAATTGTATTTAATGTTAATGAAGAATTAATAAAATTGATGTGAAAATCATCAAAATAAATAATTAAATATACATAACTCCTAGCCTGTGGCTTCCTGTCACAGAGATTTGTAATTTTAAAGAATGGATATATTTCAGAACCAATTTGTTATACCCTTATGCATTTTAGAGATTTACCCTCCTCAGAGAAGATCTTGTAGATTATAAAATAATGAATTGGTTCACATCTTTATTAAGTTCCCATCACAGAACTGTGCATAAGACAAAGTAGATATTAACATGTCATATCATTTGACACATCTTTTCAGTTTTTATTCTTTGGAATCTTGGGCTACATGGGAGCTTGTAGACTGTCCAGAGCAGACCAAAAATTAAGTTTGTTCTGCTTTCCTGTTGCTGGTACTGTACATCCTCTCTTGGTAAATACTGGTAAATACATCAGAATGTAGTTCTCATTTGGATGAGGTATAAAATTAAGGGAAGAAATGGAGTAGCAAACATACTTCAGGTTTACCTAAGATAATCATGCTACATACCATAATTTGGCAATTGGTACATTTCATTATTCCCTATTACTGATGAAAGAAGATGGGGGGGGGGCAAAAGATGTCTGTTGCTCTCATGACCTTACAGTCGCGGTGGATACCTGGAGAAGAATTTCACAAGGTTGGACAACATTTTGCTTGCAAACATAAAATCATGGATGGGAGAGGGGTTCTTGAGACCTTCACTCTTCTCCAGGACCGAAAGATTTTTGCTACGGATAGTTGCTGGGAGGAGTGGGAGTCAGATTCCACAATAGTATATCCTCTGGTAAATTGCATTTGCAATTAAGGTTTTACTAGAAATGATGAGCCTAGCAGCTCTGTAAAGTATAACCTGAGAGAAACTGGACTAGATAGTATAGAAAACTACACCTGCCAAGTTAAGAGAAATTTAATATAAAGCAATAGAAATTAGTTCTACTTAAAAGACATGCTTCAAATGTCCTTTTAATGTTTTCCACGTTGCTTACCTCACTTGCTTCTTATATGAACAAAAGAAATATAAAATTATTTTTATTCATTTTAAGTATCTTTTCACGAACTTATGGATTAGAGCCTTTAGTTTACCAACACTTCCTTTGTCCATAAATAGTGAAAATATAATTATAATTTTAAAATCTGCTTCTTTTAAAAGAAAATAACATGTGATACACTCATATGGATTCAAATTTCTTAATGGGAGCAGTACTGTCTATTTTGCTAGGAAGGCAGGACAAAGGAATACATTGTAACTAAGGGTTGAAAGCAAAAGATGGGCACCAGGCTGTTTCTCAGGTACCCCAGGAAAAGATCTGAAATGCATAGCCAGAAGAAATATCTGGAGTTAACATTCTATGCTAAAAGAATAACAGAATATGTTTCTGTATAAAATCAAGGTCAGAGGTTAATTGTTGATTTTATAACAAAAATTCAGCTCCTATCTAGTTTCTGGGTATGAACATGCCTGTCAGTATTAAGGCTGTGTATTAAGAAAATGTTCCTATCAGTGATTCAGGTTTTTTTTTTTTTTTTAATAAAATGAAATAAAAATTAGGGTCCAAAAGATGCTTCTCTGGTTACTATCTTGAAAATGTAGATAATGAGCTAAGAGAAAGGGCATACCCAGGAGACAGCTAGCAGATACAACAAAAAGCAGGTCATAGTATAAATCTTTCTCCCTACATTTGTTCCTTCGGGTGCCTCATTAGCACAGTAGGTACTGTGTCAGTCTCACACATCTGTTTCCTTCCATGTGGGCAGACACAGATTGTACAATGAAGGATATGTCAAAAGTCTGATAAATCTGGTTCAACATCTAGGTGTCTATAAGTATTCCAGTTCTCCAAAGGCATAGATTCTAGATCTAGAAAGTATAAATAACAAAGCCCAGTTTTTGGATTTATCTAAGTAACAGATAAAAATAATTCATGAAGCACATTGAGTACTGCAAGCATTCACTAAATGGCTTGTATTTTCAAATTAGTTTTGTTACATAATATAAATATAATGTTTCATAATATAAATTTCTTTAGACATAAAGACAAATACCATAAAAAAATCTTTCTTCTCAGTTTACTAAGAGTAACTGGAATTTTAAAAATATTATCAAAATCATAACCAAATTTAGAATAGAAACGTAGAAGCAAAAACAATCAACATAAAAAGCTGAATACAATGATAAAGTTGCTGGCCATGATATTGCATGCCTTTAATACCAACACTCATGAAGCAGGGGTAGATTCTGTGTGAATTCAAAGCTAGTCTGATCTACATGGTAATTAGAGGCCACCCCAAATGACAAGTCGAGAAGCTGTCACATACAAACACACACACACAAACAACAAGAATAAAAATCCAATAACCTTATGACAAATACAATGTAAAACTTTATGAAAAGTGAAACACATGTTTAAATATTGCATGCTCTTGTAATACAAAAGTTGACTGGGTATGGGAATTTTGTTAATGGGATCAGTGATATGAATTGTGTGTTCCTCCATATTTGCTATTGTAATTATACTATGGTTTTCTTTAGCTTTCTCAGGCGCAGAAAAATTTTGAGGTTGATTTTAATAAATATTAGAAAGTATGTGAATAAAAAAAACCCCCTCTGAATTATTGGAAAATAGTGGAGTTTTCTTTTTCTCTCCTTTTCAGTCAAACTAAGAAATAAAACAAAGTATATTCTAGCATCTCTGACCTATAAAAATTTAGGATTCTACAAATATTTTTCTATTCAAATATTTTCAAAACATATAGTGAACACAGAAAAAGTGTATTTTATATATGATAAATGAAGTAGTATACCAATAAAAAAAAAAAAAGGCATGCAGCGGGCATGTGGATGGCTTGGTTGGTAAAAGCATTTGCTCTGCAAGTATGAAGACCTGAGTTCAGAAATCATAACCCATGTAAATAGTGACCAAATAGCTTAAGCATATTCCTAGTTCTTCTTTGAGAAGATAGGAGATAGAGACAGTAAGCATGCAGAGCAGCCAGACTGGTATGTATTGTGTAAAACAACAGAGAGACCCTATTTAAAACAATGTGGGAGAACCTTCGCACGCCTACATGTACACATACCTCACACACACAGACATCCACACACACTACTGAAAGGAATAATTGGCATGTGACTACAATAGGCTAAATAATATACTCATATTACAAACATATATAGAGTGTATCAAACTCATCAGTCATAAGACACCATGCATAGAAAACCCAATTCAATACCATACCACAATATCCAGAACACTGTAAATTAAATACAAAGAATACTAAGAACTGGAAGCTTCCATCTTTAATGTTTCTAATAAGCATTAAATCTACAATGTTTATAGAATGGTTATGGTTCAGTACACATTTTAGCTACCTTGAGAAACTGTATGGCATTATCATCTAAAGGTGATAGTTTGACTTTCTATGATCTAACATTTTCATTTTTAGTACCATGTAACAAAAGCAGGAGCATTCATGCAAAATAATTATAGGTTGGAGAGAGCGGCCTTTTAAAAAAGAGTTCTCCAAAAGATGCAATCCAAATGCTCACCCAGCATACATAAACAATTGCTGTTATATTTGTACAAAGGCACATCATACAATTGATCAAACAATAACTAAAAACAAAAACATTTCCAGGTTTCAAAAAACCCTAACATACACTCAGTCAATATGATGTCTTTTGGGGGAAAGTATCGGCTGAGGAGGTATAAAATTGGGGTTTTCACATGCTGGCAATATTCTTTTCTTGTCCTTGGTAAATATGGAGCTCACTGTGAAAATGTACTTATTTATTACATTACATTACATGTAAGTGTCTATTTAAAGTTCAATAAAACATCTTAAATAAATTCAAATTTCATTACTGTATATTGAGAATTTTATCTTATCTTATTCTCTACCTAAATTACTTCTGTGACATACATGGATAAAAATAGAGGCATCTGCCATGAAGAAACATGGAAACTGCTTGGGGAGAGGGAAGGAACAACCCAGTTGACAGAGGAAAGACAAATGAGGGTAATGTGTGGCAAGAATGGGCAACATCAAGTACACACATGAAAAAGTCATCATTAACACATTTTACAGGAATTAAAAATAAATAATAACAAAAAAATATAAGCCTGCTCATATACATTAACATGCATCTTATATATGGGGAAAAGATCTAAGAAGTGGAAACTAGAAGAAAGTACAAGACAGAGATATTTTAGAGACAATTTGTTTAAATATGTGCTCTTTGGGAGAGTAGAGACTGACTTTCTGGAAATTCCTATTCTTCAGAAAATATCCAATTTATCCCACGATCTAACCTAAAATGTAAATGTATGTCTAAAAATGTGTTCTAGAAGCAGACATATCTGAAAATGAAGTCCCCATAAACTGGGCTATAAAATTATATGCCTGTTAAATGTTCTTCCTGTTAAAAGTATACGGGAGCAGGCCTAACCTACTGATCACCACATCCCTCTACCCTTTAAAACCACTCGTGCTCTGATGGATTTAACCATAAACACTGATAAGATATTTTCAGTTAGCTTCTAATTAAAACACCAAGTTAAACCAATGTAAAAAGCTTTTCTAAATATAGCATAGGAAAGAGTGTCTGGGGATAGAAGCACAAAATACCAATAAGAGGAATCACGTTTTCAATCCTCCTGAGACGAACATTGGAAGCCCATGCTCAGTGCACAGAGAAAGCTATTTATCTGATTGTCTGTAACTGACTTGCAAGAGTTCACTCCTCTCCTTCTAGGTTTGTTGTTAGTGAAACTGAGCAGAAGCCTCTCCTTAGTTCACGTGACCCTTCAGATTTGTCATTTTACTCGTTCCTTTGAATGTTCATTTTTCATCAAATGTGCTCTTTTTCCTTTCAGTTCTTACTCTGTCCTTTTATGAACTCACGAGTTTTTAGCATATCTCTGAAAGTAGGAACCCAGGAAGTCTGTCTCTTACTAAGCTGGCTTTTTCTGTCTGGATCTGCAGCTGCTGCTACTCCCTGGAAAGCTGTCACTATAGATATTTCCCCCCTTTTATCCACATAAAGCACATTCGTCTGTAAATGCTCAGGGACTGTATCTTAGTCCATAGCTTTAGCACCAAGCTGGGCTGCTAGGCTTTACTCATAAACATTTGTTGGATGAAAGGAAACATCCTGTCCCTTAAATCAGTGTGCTCTAATCATGCTCTGGGTCACCTAATGGAGAAATAGCCTCTGCTTGGTGTCACTGTTGAGGTCCTCTGTGAATGGTTAGGCAGTGACAGGGAGGTAAACTTGCAAATCCTAGTTACTAACATTCAGGTCATGTGTGGGCTTTTCCTCGATATTTTCTTTTCATACGTGTCACAGAAAATAAATGAATTCTGTACTTACCCTGAAACCCACAAAATATCAGAGTAGCATTAGTGTCACTTTCCATAATCAACTTTACTGTCGTTGGATAATTCTACCCATAATATATAACAAGGAATCTGTGCTAGTGAGAGCAGATTATGAAGTGTTTACCATACCTGATCCCGCAAGTGTTGTTAATGAGTGGCAAAAAGGAACAAGGACTTGATCAGAAAAGAATACTGGCAAGTTTATTCTCACGACTGTTCTTCTCAATCCTTTATATTTACAAGTATGTCATTAGGTATCTAAGTAACACTATTTATTTTTGGAAAACTTTTGACCTTCAAATGTATATGGACATTTTCTGTACTGCTCAATTATGTAAGTTAACTAATTCTCACCTTCTTTAAAGAGATGCTGGGCACTAACCAACTATTTTCTTCTTTGCCTACCGCTATTGTGCATGCTATCATTTTACTTATTTTCTTCTTTCTTATGCTAGCTTTTGGCTATACCCACAAAGCCAACAACATATTTTGTGGTAGCTGTTCATGTTACATGTAAATTATTTATGCTCCTTAGTTATGCTGAAGTCTAGTTTCCAATAGTAGTATATATATTTACTGTTTAAAGTATACTCTCTACAGAAATCATGTTTTCCATGGAAATTAGTACTGCCTATAGGTTGACATGTATGGAGCTGTAAAGGAAAAAAAGATTTCCTATAAAATGCTTACTTTTAGATATTACCCAAAGTGTCACTGAGATATTATGGTTACCTATGTTTTTAAGATGGACTTTAAAGTTAGTGTGAACATTTTTGACAGACATCATCTTATCGTCTATTAATATACAGTCAGTGGATTAAATTTGTAAAAAGTTATGTATGCAGAACTTCTATAAATCTATTCTGGTCAGAGCCTAAACAATGAAAGTCCTTAGCTCAGTTAGTTTAAAGCTTTCAACATTAGAGTCTGCTAGTAATAAATACAAAGTAAATATCTGCTAATTTGATTATGACTTTGATTATGATTTTCAACCCCTAAAGTATTGATTTTTCTTGATAAACATATGAATATTCTCAACTTTGCAATGATTGTATTGCTTATTTGCCTTGATACTAGAAAGTGATATTAGTGTATCATGATGTCACAAAAATCAGTATTAACAGTAAATCTATGAGAGATTTAATCTATATAAAATGCAATTAATTTCAGTTATATAGAGAATTATATAGTACACACACACACACATTGCAAAGATGAAGAGTTACATTTATGTCTATATTTTCTATGAAGAAACTAATGTAATGAAAAAGTAAAGTGATTGACATGTGAATCAATTACATTAAAACTTCTATGGGATTTTTTTTCTTAACTTGCTTTATGTTTTGGTGGTACTAAAGATGGTCCCTTGGGCCTCACAGATGGTTGGCAAGTACTCTATCACTGACTCACAACCTGTAGTTCCTTTTTATTATTTTAATAAGACAAAGTAAAACTGCCAGAACTCAGTATACAGGAAACATGCTCAGTTTTCAGATAAACAATACTTTTTGACATATTTGACTCTGCTCTTTAAGAACACAACTAAAACAATACACTGAAGGGGCACTGCACTTTAATAATCCCATGTGATGCACCAGTGACTGTGAGAAATTCCAACTATTGTTCAATACTCTAACTCAGGGAACCAAGACAGAGAAAATCCTTTAAAGATCACAGTAACAACAACTGAATTTGCCAGAGGTCCAGCCTTCCTGGTGTCAATTTCAGGGAAGATGAAATTGTCTTTTCTAAATAGCAAAAAGCAAGTCTACTAAGAGAAAAATCTGTGTGACTTCCATTACACAGATTTAACTGGAGATTGAAAATAACACTTAAAAAAAAAACTTCTTTTTTTCTTTCCCTTGAAAAAAAAGAACAAGTTTACAGTGTGTTTGTTATATCCTTTTGAGATGGATTAAGAGGTCATGAAATTGTTTTCATACAGACACCGAAAAACTCCATGTCAACTTTTATTTTTTTTCAATTGCCTTTTTTGCTTTTCCCCAGCTCCATCCTCCTCCTCTGTGAGTTTTGTTCATTGCTCCATATTCCAAAGCCATAGGAAAATTTTTCCTCAGACCCTTAAAGGCTTGTATCTGTTACCATAGAGACAGGCATCACAAGATAACTGTTCATAACATTCTCAGGGAAATAAAACAAAAATCCTAAGGGTTTTACAGGAATTTTCAATGTAACTTGTAAAAAAAAAAAAAAAAAGATATTGTTATCTTTACCACAAAAGTAGGGATTTCACTTTCAAAAAGGAGAAGTATAAAGATTATACTGTGTGATGGAATTGCATTACATTTATGTTTATAATCTTAACACGAATTATCCTATAAATCAAACAAATCTTTCTCTTCCTAAATTCAGGAATATCTTTTTGCTGACTTAGATAGCATGGTTTATTAATTCTTTATAACCACTGTAACCTGTGTATTTATTCTTATCTTGATAGTCTTTGTCATTTCTAGAACATAGTTGATTAAGAAAAGCCTTATCATGTAATAACAGTAAATGAACCTCAGAAATCAGCAATATAAGAATCCCAGCAAATTTATAGGGTTTGGAAGGAAAGAAAGGGTAATTACATGTTATGATGTGGTTTCCACTTCTAACATGTCGGCCATTGAGATTTTTAAAAATCTTAAATCTTAAGGCTGAAATCACACACTGGCAGAATAACAACCATTAATACTGAAAGAAAACACAAAAGAAAAAATATCAAAAGATGGCCCCTTCCTCAACACCTGCGCATACAGGTAGATGCAGGGACACAAGTCAATCACTGCAGAAACCTTCTATTGCCCTACAGCAACATCAAAGTTTTCTCCAGAAAATAAATAAATTACTGTAAGTGTCATCCTACTATCTATCTAACTACTAACTATCACACTTAATATTTGAATGACTTTTCAAAATGTTTGGGTGCTCAATTGACATTTGATTTTCTAGATATTTAAGTCAATATAAAGCCTCCAATTTTTTTTTTTTCCTTTGTCTGTATAGAGTGTAGGCAAGCTTTTACTATTTAGGGCCAGAGAGTAAGTATTTGGCTTTGTGGCCTATATAACTTTTGTCATCACCAGTTAATTGCTGCTTTAAAATAAAAGACACCGTAATTTCTGTAAAATACAAATGTATTCGGCTAGCCTTCATTAAAAATTCACAGGCTCCTAAGTTGGAATTTTATATGTCAAGAATAGTCATTTTTATTTTTTTTATTTGTATTTTATTTTTTATTGGATATTTTCTTTATTTACATTTCAAATGGTTTCACCTTTCCAGAATAGCCTTTTAATTGGAAGACCGGAAGAGGACAGGGAGTCTACAGGAAGACCAACAGAGTCAACTAACCTGGACCCTTGGGGGCTCCCAGAGACAGAATCATCAACCAAAGAGCCAGCACAGGCTGGACGTATGTAGCAGATGAGCAGCTTGGTCTTCATGCAAGTCCCCCAAAAACTGAAGCAGGGGCTGTCTCTGAGTCTGTTGCTTGCGTACCTGCCTGTGGATCTTGTGGCTGTAAATAGACTACCTTGTATGATCTCAGTGGGAGAGATTGTGCCTAGTTCTGCAGCAACTTGATGTATGTGGAGAGTTGACTCACAGAGGGGGGCCTCCCCTTTTCAAAAGAGAAGGGAAAGGGGGATGTGTCCCTTGCTTGAAGGGGTACTGGGAGGAAAGGAAGAGCTGATAACAAGTTGTAAAAGGAATAAATAAATAAATTTAAAGAAATAAAATAATTTTTAGTAATCTATTTAGAAATATTAAAAACAAACTCAATTAGATGGTCAAATGGAAATTTGGGTGACATATTCCCCTAATATATATGGCTCAATTAGAGCAATGAAGACATTCAAATTATGCCTCAGAAGAGAATGTTTTGTTGTTTGAGTTGTTGTCTCATCGAATTGTCAGTTTCCTACCTACTTAGCATTCAAAACAACGTTAGGCATCTTAAAAGAAAACACTGTATTTTATGAATAGGGTCTAAATATACAGGCATATATGCTTTTACATGCCATGTGCGTGCAGGAGCCCACATAGTTAGAAGAGGGCATCAGATCCCCCAGAGCTGGAGTTACAGGTAGTTGTAATCCACCTAACTCATTGTGGATCACCTACTGGGAGAACTTATCTGAAATTCATTCTTGACTCTTCCTTCCACCATTCTTCAGCCTTTCACCTTTCTAAGTATAATCAATGTCTGTTGAGTGTTATAGTTTCTAGAAACTTTCTTCAGCCATGGTTTTCTTTTTTCTTTTCTTTTTCCACTCAATTGCCAACTTTATTCAGAGCATCCGACAATTTATACCCAGAGATTTGATAGTCACAGAAAAGTGTCCAATCACAAGGAAGAGCTAAATGTGGAAGGAAAGATGCATATTGCAAAAATATGGCTTTCCATAGAGGCATATACACAAGTAACAACCACCAGCTGTAATGAATCATTAAAGCAAACTCACCCCCAACCCCCCATCTCATATACCTGGGAGGGGCACAAAAGCACATTCTAGGAACAAGTCTGTGTTTTTTAAGAAACTGGGGTCACAAGACTTCTTGTTTCCTTGGAGTTTTGTTTTTATTTTTGTTTTTCTTAAAAGCACTCAGAATTCCCTTTTACATGACTCCATTCTTGGACCGTGTTCCAACACCTTCCAAGTGATGGGATTACAGGAATATGCCATGACGTTTAGCTTGTAGATATAATTTTTGTACGGATCCTTTTTTCTTTTTATAAAATATTATTCTTTAATCTTTTTTACAGTCCAGTTGTTATCCCCCTCCTGGCCTGCCTTCTGAAGGTTCCTCCTCCCATACCGCCCTCCTCCATCTTCCCCACACACCTCATCCATGCTTTTCTAAAAAAAGGAAAAAAATTACAAATATTTAAGTTGGGCCCAATTTTGTTTTTTAAGACACTGTTTCATCCTGGGATCCAGGCCAGTCTTGAACTCTTAGAGTACCCTAGGCTGGTCTTGAACCCATGATAATATTTCTGACTCATCTTTCCAAATGCTGAGCCACAGATGTTTTAGTTAACCTTTATAGGATACAAGCTCAAGTTTACTTTTTAAGATTAAATTTTGTAACCATATAAGATTATGGCCATTTAATTAATGACTTGTCATTAATTTATTTATTTATTTTTATTTTTTTTACTTATTCACTTTACATCTGATTACTGTTCTCCCCCCCCCCCGCTTATCCTTTCCCACAATGAATCATAATTAAGTTTTAACTCTCTCACAGAGATGTTTTGAATTTTATTGTAGGATTTTACATTTATTCCTATTATATTTGTCATTGGAGGAAGAGTATGAGCAGTAACCTGGAGGTGAAGGCAGTTTGATCCTAGCCTGGGCTAGAGTGAATCTGCTGGAAAGAAACAATCAAAACCCAATTTGGATTTTTGGCTTTACCAGGTTCTTTAGGTAGCTACTTTGGTTCTCTTCAAATTCAGTTTATTTATTTGCTCTCTGTCACAGTAAGGTATCTATTTAGATTTTTTTTAGGTCCTGCATACTAATATTTCATAGAACAAGAAGGCCCAAGGACATGATCAAAAGGCATATTCCTACGGATGAAGTTCAAGTCATATAAAGCCAGTTTTCTAGAGCTCTTACAAGTCTCCTATGTGAAGTTTTCTTTCTGATTTGGACTGCTTCATTAGTGACACAGTAAGTGCAGGACAATATAACAAGCTTGTATTTATTCACCAGACTATTTTATCAAACAGTAAGCTTTTCTTCACTCTATCTGTATGTTCATCAACAGTAACTTGACCAAGTCAAGATAACAGAACATTGAAGAATTGTGTATGCTATTCCTTTTCCCAGACCACCATATCTTCTTCAGAAACACCCAGTTAACACTAGTGACAGAAAATATTGCTCATTTGTCAGGAAAATCATTTCCAGTTATAAGCAGTTATTTACTTCTCCTACCTTATTTATGCACTTTCCTTTTTAAATTCTGGCTTGCTGTCTTCTGGACAAATTAATAATTCTGTACTTTTATTTTTAAAGAGAAAAAATTCAGGGTTGTGTGTATGCATCTCTCTCTCTCTGCCTCTCTCTCTCTCTCTCTCTCTCTCTCTCTCTGTGTGTGTATACATACACATGTGGTCTGTTTCTTTTACCCTTTTCATTCGTAAAAGATGGATGGCATGAGAATAGGAGACTAATAGGACAGAGGGAACCAAACCTTCCAGAGCATATTTCTTAGCTGCTAGTGTCTCCTCCAGCTTATCTTTCTGGATGAAGTACAGCACAGTGAAAGGCAGCAAAGTGTATCACAAGTGGGAAATTTCAGTGGACAGAGTCCTCCCTGAGAGGGAACCAAAGGGATTTTTTTTTAAAATTGGAAAACACATAGTGGTGTTCCATGAGAATTTTTACTTGAACAAATAATTGCTTTTCTCATACAAATGCTGTAAGGGGAAAAATACAATGTGTGCTTTTACAAAACGGAAGAAAATCAACAGCCATTTATAAAATCTATCAATTTGAGGGTTTGAAAATCTATGTAAAGATGTATATCCTATTTCATTTTGTCCCACCTGTCTTTCACATTCTCTGTTTTATGCATTTCTTCCTTTCTTTCTTTCTTTCTTTCTTTCTTTCTTTCTTTCTTTCTTTCTTCAAATCTCACTTCCCCTTCAGAATCACTACAGAAGCCACAGAATTAAGCAGTTGGGCTTTGGAGAATGCACATGGCCTCACGTTGCATGCTGACTGTATTCTAGAGCCAGAAAGATCGGCAAGCATTTCTAACTCTTAAGATGCATTTATCAGAGAGGGTGTACTGCCTGCTTTTCAGGTGTGTGGCCCAAAGCCTGTATGATTTCATTAATAATCAACAGCTGGTGCCACCTAGTGTCTGTCCTTTCCTTTTATCAGTAGAACTAAATAGCCAGCGCTTCCTAAGTCACAAAGGAAGAAAGCATAAACTACAAACTAATAAAAGAATTCACAGTTTGGGGAGTGTACTGGTTGATTTAAATTACAGTATCTTCATTCAAATACCCCCTCCACGTTTCGTAAGTAACTATGGTAACAGCAGTGCAGCATGAGGCAAGCAGGAAGCTCACATATTTTTCATAGGAGACAATTCACAAAAGAAGAGTTCTAGTAAAGAATTTAAGGAAAGAGTGTCACCCCAACTGCCACTTAAAATCACAATGAAAAGTTGAGAAATGAACATGAGAGGGGAAGGAAATATTTTAAACAATAGTTAGATACAATTTAAGATTTTGGCATCTACCTCAAATCAATACTGACTTGGATGCAAAATTCTGTCAGTCTTTGAGCGCCTCAAATATCAACCAAGTATTAGGACAGACCATACAGGGCTCAATCGTACTACAGAGAAATAATCAGACTTTTAAAAACATAGTATTAAAGTGTGTTGCTGCTAATTGCACATCTTGGAAACCATTTTCATTGCTGCTATACATATAAATTATGAATGACATAGCTGACCCCATTCTGTATGCTTCAAGGTTAAAAAAGTACTCTTCAAATTCTTGCTTATTTTTACAAACATATGCTAGTAATTAATTTGAATGAATACAAACAAGTGTAATTAGCCTGCCAGTTTGCAATTGGTTCACTGATATTTAAATATATGTTGTTAACTCACTCTAAGAGGAATACGTAATTGAAAAACATGAACTAACATTCAGAAAAAAAAAAGTTACATAACAGCCAGTGGCGTTCTTTAACCAGTCTGGCTGGGATATTACAATTACTAGAAAAAGGATTCACTGCCTATGAGCAACACTGTGTATACTAAAAGGTCATATAAGATATTTGTGTTTAATAGTCTATCAACTTGGGTAATTGGGCAACTTGAGCTACGAAAGAGATAGAGTAGATAGCTGAAAGCTTCTGTATTACTTAGTGAAAAAGCATGCTTTTTCTATTCAAGAAAATCTATTTCTATATTATTTGACATCTATTTTAAGCAATCACTTGTTAAAAACAGCTTTGAATGTTTTATTTTCTTGTTACCCTAGTGGTGATAAAATTTATTTCAGTATATTCAGTCCAATATACATCCACTGAGAGAACCCCACGATAGTATATGAAGATAGTATATAGAAACGAGGCATAGTTTCTACTAAAAGCATAAATTGTTTCCCTTTTCACCAAAACTTTATTTTTGGGGTAAAATCCAATCCAAGCTGGTCTTCTGTTTGTTTAAAAGTACTTTGAAATCTACTGATTGAAAGAAATATTGCCAAACAGAAAGAGGGCTTTGGTAATTGTACACAGACAGGGAATAATGTAAGGCAAAACTCATTAAGATCCCAAATGAATAAATAAGTGCTCTAGTTTTCAATAATTTATCATTTTCTGTCATTTTCTATTAACAGCTTTCAAAGCCCTATCTGAAAGAAGCTGATACAGAGAAATTAAGAGCAGTAATCAAGCGAGAAATGATAGACCAGCTGGGTCGACATCAACTTGGCAAAACGTGAATACAGTTCAATAGCTGAAACAGATGCTGGAGTTGTTGGAAAAGCCTGCAGGAGATATTGATATATTTTCTTCATATAATTCAGAATGACTGAATTAATGTCAAAAGCTAGAAATTGATGAGTAGAGATGACTGACAGCCAAACTCCGTATAAAATAGAAACCAAGTATAGCAATTCTAACCCATCCAAACACTGTGTACATTCTCATTTCTCTCAGTGTCTGAATATGCCAATATATCAATCAGTCCTTGCAAGCAAATTACATCTGACTGAGCTAGGGTAGATTTCCACCTCTCCTGTCATCATTTACCTGGAGAATGCTAGACTCCTAAAAAATACTTTATTCTAAAATCTTCTAACACTGAATTCTATCCCAGAACTATTTCCCTGAGGTTGGAGGCACGCACCCCCACCCCACCCCAAATCTAACGCAGCACAAGGTAATTTTAAAATCCATTCTGTAAAAGCAACACTGTTTGCAGAGTTTGAAGAGGTCGGTAACAAACCCCAGCTGCCAACAGCTGCTTTCTCAAACATATGCTTTGTCATGGTCAGCTTCTAATTGTATTCATAATGATGCAATAGCTTTAATAATCCTACCTTCCATGCCAGCTGTTTTTCCTGTCACTCCATCATGCCAATAAGTTGGCTGCTGTAACAAATCAAGATAGCG
Source organism: Rhynchomys soricoides (assembly GCA_019843965.1). Lineage (NCBI taxonomy): Eukaryota > Metazoa > Chordata > Mammalia > Rodentia > Muridae > Rhynchomys > Rhynchomys soricoides. The sequence continues at coordinate 415,463 of JADRCH010007279.1, forward strand.
CAAAACAGCATCTTTCTCCTGATTCTGTCATCTTCCTGAAAGCATTCTATTACTGCCGACTGCTGGGAACCAGAAAGTCTATTTGAATTCCAACAGCTCCCCTTTCGCATGATTCAAGTTAGGTTAGGTGGGCATGCCTAACATGATTCTCTCAGTCATTTATTATGCAGCTGCTACAACGTTGGTGTGGTAACCACTCTGACTATCTGATACGTCAGTCGAACAAAACCTCCACCTCGGAGCAAACACATGAGCCGGAGCAGCGGTCTGCATTTAACGAGCATTCTTCCTGCCTAAAAAACAGGGGATCTGCGGATCTCTTTCAGTATCTGCTTGCTCCGGTACAGATACAAAGCCTTTGGATTAGATTCTTTTCCTAATTATACCAAGAGGAGAGTTCCTTTTCACATATCAAATCATTTATAGTGAAATTTAGACTGATTTTAACTTGTTTTCTCAGCCCTTTAAGGGTAAAACTCTCTCTTTTGATTCTACTTTTGAAAGCAGGGGGGTTGAGTGCTCAGTTCTATGTCTCTGTTTTATGATAAAATACAACACGTACTTTTTCAAATGAAACTTGGCTAGTGAATTCATGGGAGCAAAATGAAACAAGAGGATTTTTCAAGAACATATTGGCTGTTTTGCTCATGAAGGCTTTTAAAATCTGGTACTTTGTGTGTTTCTCCTATGGGGAAGAAACATGCACTTGGTATTTTGACTCCAGACAAGTGCTCTCATCAGAAAGTAGGAAATGAGATTCAGTGATCCTCTTCTCCAACTCACCCAGCAAGTAAATTATTATAATTTCAGAAGAAAAAGCATTGTCTTTAGAAACTACTATTCTTTAATCACAATTTTAAAAATGAAATGGCAATTGTCCTTAATTTATGCAAGATTTTTTTAAACTATAAAATTTCCAAACTTACCTCTCTCTTGGGGCACTAATATAGTCTGGATTTATGCTATAGGAAATGTTATATGCTTTTATGAAAAAAATATTTTAAAGAGGATTTGCTAGATTTTACATTTTCATCTTCATTATGAAACAATAAAATATTTCATTCAGCATATGTAAGTTCAGCCACTATGAGCATTAAAATCACTGTTCCTCTAAGGACTGTGTGTTTCTGTGTGTGCATATAAGCACATTACTAGCTACCATGCCACTGTTTATATATACATACATACAATATATATGCATATAATATATATGTATATATACAAACAGTATACTATATCTACAACATACATAGTATACTATATATTATGGGATATATACAGTAGATATAGTATATATAGCATATATATAGTATAGGAGTCATTTTTATTACATATGTATATTTTATATAAACTGTGATATTATGATGGATACTACAAATATCTACACAATTCTCATTCTAAAGTACAAAAGTAGAAGGAGGGATTGATTAAACACAGTGTGCAATATCTTTTCCATAGGAAGGAGTACTTACTTTATATTTTATAAATAAGGCTATTGTCGCTGAACCAAACGAGGAAGGGAGGAAAAGCAAGTGTTAATATAGAACATGAAGCAGAATCCAAGGACACAATTAAAACATGTTCATGTGTTTATGCCATTTGTACCCATAAGAGAGATATGCCAAACAAAAATAATTTTTGAGTAAAATAATTGTTACAGATAAACTAGAATGTTTTTAATTATTTTGTAAAATAGTGTGTAATTTTATAGAAATTTTGGCAAGTTCAAATGGATTGTTTGTACTTAGGAATAGAGTTTAGTACTTCCATTATTTTGTATATCAAGCCAAATAAACTATAGATTATTAATAATGGTGAGTGTTATAATTTACAATGATTGCTTCTGATATATATATGTATATATATGTATATATATATACATATAATAAAAACAACTCTTAAACTAAAGAAAATTAACATATTAAACCAGTCATAATAGGTGATCCTATATTGTGTTTATTGAAAAATATTAGATTGAGTCAATCAGCAAATTTCAGACACAAAATATTGCATTAACTATAATACTTTTACTTCTTATTAGGTTTCTAGAATTTGTCCATCTATTGAAGTGCATCTTTGTTCCCTCTGCCTTCATTAATTCTTGGTAAGCATAGTCTAGTCTTTGTTTTTTCGAATTAGGCTTTTTCAGATTTCACATGTAAGTGAGATATTGAGGTATTCCTTATTCCACATATGTTAACTCAGGGTTCAGCCATGTTGTTACAAATAACAAGATTGTCTTCTTTAATGGTCAATAATGTAGGACAATAGAAATACACACAGTTATCACAGCATCTTCACATATATGTGTCTATGTATCTTCATATATTTATATATAAATAACTGTGATATTTACTGAGTAATTTATCAGTATATGCTTATATGATTTCTCTACTTTGGCTATTGTGAATAATGCCACAATTAATACTAGAATGCCAATACTTCAATGTCATTGATATATTGGTTTTATGCCCTTTAGATATATACCTAGGATAGGGTACATAGGGAAGTGTACTATGTTGATGTGTGGTCCTTCTATAGCAGAAATGGTGTCACCTAGTCCTAGACAGCTGTATCTCTAATTTTAAGGAAACGGCATACTATTTTCAATATTACTGTAGTAACTAACATTCTCCATCACAGTGAACAATTGTTCGGTAGGTTTTTATTGTTATTGTTTGTTTAGTTTTGTTCTCTTTTGGCCTATTGACTACCATTTAGTTTATTGCTCTTCTGATTTGTGTTTTTCTGATGATAAATGCTCTTTAGCAAGTTACATATACTTGTTGGCTATTTCTATGTATTATTGGGGTGAAATAGTCTATTTAGACTTGCCTACTTTCTCCTAGAAGTATTGTTTGTGTTTTCTTTCATTTTTTGAGTTACATAGACATTTGGGGTATTAATCTTATATGGTTTGCTAATATTTTTACTCATCATTTATCACCTAATAATTTTATTACATCTTACAGTATAATTTGAGGTACCCCACTTGGTTATTTTGTACTTAGTTGCTGTATTTTTGCTATCATCTCCAAAAAAGTATTGCCAAGACCCATGTCAAAAAACTTTCATGGTTTGGGTATGCCGCTCTGTTGTAGAGTACTTGCTCACTTTTCATTCACAGATCACTGGCTTTGGTCCCTTGTGGACTCTTCAAAAAATTATCTACATTGGCTTCAATCGGGTTTATCATTTAAGTCTTACATTTAAATATTTAATTCATTAGTTAATTTTAATGTGTCTATAATATTAAAATTCAATATAATTATTTTCCTTGTGGATATACATTTTTTCAAAACATTTACTGGATATACAATTATTTTTTAATTTCAATTTTTATTGATTCTTTGTTAATTTCACTTCATGCACCTCTATCCCACTTATCTCCCTGTCCCTTCTTACCTGGCTTCTGCCTTTGCAATCTACCTGCTAAAAGAAAAAAATGTCATTGTGGAAGCTATAGTGTGTGACAGTGTATCAAAAATATACTTTTTTGTCTGTACTTCTTTGCAAATGTTCACTGCAATGAGTTACTGGTCAAGTTCAAGGCTTCTGACTCCTGCTAAACCATCAATACTCTATCCTCACCAGGATGCTTCTCAGATATCCTATTGTTGGCCTGTGTCATGGAGATCCTGCACCTTTGAATTTATACACCCCTTCACTGGCTCTAGCAGTTCATAGGTGCTCTCCTATACCCACATCAGGGCAAGTTCTCCAGAACTGCCCAGGCTAGCTTACCCAACACTGCAGCCTGAAGGGGCAGAGCCAGCTCTCCTGCTTTCATGCCCTCAGGGCTGGTTCACCAGTACCCATACCAACAGGGACAATTCTAGATGTAAATCCTGCTTTCCAGAGTGCTCCATCTGGCAAGGGGCTGGTCAGCTGGAGAGACAATTTTCCCTCTGTTTTATTTGTGATTTTTTCAGAAATGAGTTGCCATATAGGCATAGCATTCTCTCTTTGATATTTCCTAAGTTCTGTTGACCTATATTCCTGTTCCTCCTACCTGCCAGGAACTGTAGTTTTGACTGTTAGACTACATATTTGTCATAGCATCTGTAAACATGGTGTGATGATTCCAATTTCCTTTATTTTTCTTTCCTTTTTTCCTTTCTTAAGGTTCTTTGGATGATTTGGGTGTGAGAAGGTTCCATGTGCATTTTGTTTCTTTACCCTTACTGCAAAAAGTCATTAATTAATATATTGGAGTAATTTTGTCAAATCTACAGAGTACTTTGAGCAGTATAGACGTTTTAAGAATATTAAATCCATCAACTAACAAGTGTGAAGTATTGCTTTTTCCAATAGTTTGTGTCTTCTTCAATTCTTTCATCAATGTTTTCCCTTTCTAGATAGTTAACTTTCCCGGCTACATGTTCTTTTATTATTACTTTGATGGGGTTAATTATTTTTCCTTTTCTGGTAATTCACTGATAGTAAAATAACATATAGACCTTTATACATTGGTTCTATTTCTTTTATCATTATTAAAACTGCATATTGTGTTGCTTTATTCAGAATGGCTAGTAAGTAGAACCAAGTTCTACTATCAACTCATGAATGGGTAAGGAAAATGTACATATACGCAATGCAATATTACTCAGCTCTAAAGAAAAAAAATGAAATCATGAAAATTTTCAGGTAAATTCTATTAAATGAGGTTATAATTTTATTGTAATAGTGCTACATACTTTCCAGTCTATTTCAGCCAAAGGGCATCTGTGTATGCAACACACAAGTTTGTCTATGTGTGTGCTCATGCGCGCGAACACACACACACACACACACACACAAAGAGAAACATGTCCTATCATTACCTCAAATTTCTTCAGTCTTATCTCATCTCATCACCCATATGACACTCTTATCAAAACTGGCAAGACCATGAAAATATGTCTCCTCATACCGCTCCCTACATTCTCCCATACTATCTTCTGTAACATTTCTCTTTTTTAAAAAAGGATTTAGATTTTATTTTTTGTGTATGAATGTATTGCCTGTATATGTACCCCTGAAACTGGAGTTAAAGATAGTTGTTGTTAGCTGTGGGTACTGGGAAATAAATGTGGGTGCTCTGTAAGAGCAGCAAGTATCTTAACGGATGGGTCATTTCTCCATATCTCATCTCTGTACCATAGTTTTCTTTGCGTCAATCTTATTGACTGTCCTTATTTGTCATAAAACACATTAAATGTATTGTCACTTGCCACATTCTCATTAGTTTTCCTTTTATACAAAGAATATCTTTCTATCACATCTGCTTCTCTCATAGCCAGTTCTGTTTAGATGTCCCAGCCTGAGAAAGACAATTCTTTGTTTAAAAAATACTTCTGTTCCAGGAGCACAATCTTACAAAATACTCCCTAATCCTCTGGCTCTTACAATTTTTTTCTTTCCTGAGCCTTAGGTGCAGGTGTTGTTTTGTAGATGAGGTCATTTTGACTGGGCTCCACAACTTTCCAGTTGATTGGTTGTAGTTTTCTTTCAGGCTCTCTTTCTGCTGCAAAGAGACTTTCCTTTGGTGAAGAGTAAACAAAAAAAGACAATAGTTATGCTAAAATAGATCAGGGAAAGAACAGTTGGTCTAACTCAATACAAAGAACTGTAGGCAACTAAGGAATGTTGAGACCTTGAGAAATTGTTTTTCTGGGGGAGAGTACCCCAATTAGTTATCTAAAACCAATGGTCAACCCTGAAAACATATGCATACAAGTAACAAATAGATGAATCAGGCTATAGTGATGGATTTAGGATGTATGTGTAGGTGTGTGTGTGTGTGTGTGTGTGTGTGTGTGGAGCGAGAATTAATAAGACAAAGACACCATGAATTTGAGAGAGAGCATGTGGAGGGAAGAAGGAAAGTTGAAAATGAACTAATTATAATTTCAAAATAGAAAATAAATAAAAGTAACACTTTCCTGACTTAAATTATTTTTGCTTCATTGTCCTGTTTCACTTTTCTTTATCACACTTTTTACTACCTGATAGACAACTGTTACTGGTTGACTGAATAATTTTCTCTCTCAATAAATTACAATTTCCACAATGGGACTTATTTTTATACCTATTTACCATGATGCCCTAAGATGTGAAAAAGATTGTAACAGAGTAGCACATTTTATCTATCTCAATCTCTCTCTCTCTCTCTCTCTCTCTCTCTCTCTCTCTCTCTCTCTTTCCCTACCTATCACCAAGTGGATATATCAGTAAGGTTAGATAACAAGAAAGTTTGTCCTTTAAAAAACCTCTAGTTATTTTGATATTGGGTCCCATGCTTCTTTCTAAGCTTCCTTCAACTTTTACAGCTTGGATGAAATTGTTCTCATTCAGCGAACTGTCCTAAAGCCCTTCACTTCTTAGTCTCATTCTTACTCTATCTACAAAGTTTGACCCAACTGACAATTTGCACTTGCATTAAAATCCTTATCTCCTTAATGTTCATAAAGTCCCCATTTTATTTGATTTTTCTCTCCTTTCTTTTTCATCCAGCCAGTAAAGAGCTCTTGAGGGTGCAATCACAGGCTCTTGATTCCTTTCATGACTTACTCTTTTTCTAAGCTCATTTTTTCAAGTGAGTAGCTTCATTTGCTGTCAAATTTGAATTGCTTATATATTCTGAAATCCAGAACTTAATATCCAACTCTGTTCTCCAGAATACCTCTGCTTGACCATGACCCCTAAATTTCAGACTTGAACAAAAATCAAGCCCTCATCTTTCTTCCACGTTACCATTTCTAGAAAATCTGCTACCATTCCTTCAATTGTGAGACTTCTTTACAATAACTTGTATTATTTCCAGTAAAAACATATGTACCTATATATTGTAAGAATAGCACCTATATAAATATGGATTTTAAAAGTCAATTTTTGGTTGTCAATTAATAATAGAAACAATAGAATACCAAGTAGTTTTTCAGCATATGGAATGTATGCTAGAATTACTTGGCTTTTTCAAACTAAATTATTTCATAAGTCCATAGAATATTAATTTTTAAAAAGTTTATATGAGTGGGGTTGAGAGTATTATAAGTGGCTATAAGTACTGCCTGCCTGTAGAAAACCCAGCCCAATTCTCAGAAGATACATGACTGCTCACAAGTGTCTGAAACTCCAGTTCCGGGGGACCTGACATTGTTTTCTGGCTTCCCTGAGCGTTATGCATTCACATAGTGCACAGACATACATGCACAAAACTCGCCATACAAATGAAATAAAATGAAAAAAAAAAAAACAAAAAAAAAAACCTGAGAAAAGTGTCATTTTCCCAGTGGTAAAATGTTTGCAATTACAGCACAATGCCACAGAGAGGATGTTCACAGTGTTATCCAAATTCTATTTGTTTCTTTTGAGAACACAGATACTTTCAGATTACATATTGCCAGTATTCTAGACAGTTATGTTTATGATGTGTATGGCTATTAACATATGAGGCTCAAGAAACTTTTATAAATATATATTTTTCATACAACAAACACTAAAATCATAATACATAACCACACCACCATAATAATTCTTCATAAACCCTTTTAATTATTATTTCTACCATCCTATTAGTTGCTGCCTTCTAAAGAAACTAGAAATTGAAAAGTAACATAGACACAAAGCAGGAAGACGAAGAAAATAATAAGGATAAAGACAGAAATAAATATTAAAAACAATAAAAAAACAGAAAGAATAAAATGTAATACAATATTATCTTGTAAAAAAATCAATACAATTTATAAAGCCTTAACAATAGTGGCAAAGATAAAACACCAATCAGAAACAGGAAGTAAAGCATGGGTCTGCAGTGTAGGTGATAAAGCCCTTAAAATGACATTAAAATAATATTATGAGCTATATTACACTCATCAATTTCACAACTTAAAAGAAATATGATTTTTGGAATACTGAAAAATACCAAAACTCAGCCAGCATATGAGATACAGCATTACTAGTACTGTGAAAATTAACAAAAATAAAAAGGTATAATTTGAACTCTATGGAAAATGTAATCTCCAGAAATATATAAAGTATTTTTAAAAGTAGCACAAATTTTATGTTGCTGATATAAATGAAAAAAGGAGTAATTCTCAATATATTTTATTAGTAACCATTACCTTGATATTTCAAAAGGACAGAAACCTGAAAGAATGGAATGAGGGAATAAGGGAGGGACAGAGAAATGACATGAAACTAATATTTAATACTACACAAGAAAAGAGTTACAAAATAGAATGCCACGATACATAAAAATAATTGTATAGTACTACATTTGCAATGATTGTACATTCAATAGATCCTGTAAACAAATATAGGTTCCATATAATAGTTACAACGTTTCTCCAAATACATTTTCCTCGTGTGTGTGTGTATGTATGTATGTGTAACTGATCTGTGCAAATATGAATGTACATATGGAGCCAGAGGACAACCTCTTGTGTCTGTCAGGAACTGTCCACCTGGGCTTATGAAATACAGTTTTTCACTTATCCCTGAGACGAGCTGATAAGACAGGGGTGGGTGGTCCCAAGGATTTACTTCTTTTCAGTTCCCAGTGCTGAGATTATAACTGTATGCCAAGTCTCCTGAATTGTATGTGGATGCTGGGGATCCTTACACTTGGATGTGAAGCACAGTCTCAAAACCATGAATAAATACTAATGTAATGTGTTTCAGCAATTTTAGCTTATTTTACCCTTTGGAAGACGTCTGTGAACCAGCACTATAATGATAATTCCATCATTTCATAAATGTCTTTTGTTGTATTTGTGCCTCCTCATTTTCATCTTTAGACACCTGAAAATATCAGAATGTTGTCCATCATCATAATTTTGTCATTTCCATTTGTACTTAGATGGAATCATAAAGTATAATATTATTTAAATTGGTTTGCTTCACTCTCTCACCATAACAATCTGTATGTAGCCAGTCTATATTTATTAATACTTTACTTTTACTCAAAAGTAATATTATATAGTATAAAATATTCATTTTAAATGATTCACCCATTATCTAATTATTATTTTTTATAGTTTTTGGCTATTATAATCAAAGGTGTTATAGATAATAATGTACATTCTTTGAATGGACATAGGTTTTTAATTTTTTGTAGGATTTAAGTGTTCAAGAGTGTTAGTGGTATGTCATATGGCATTTCTGTACTTAACTTTTTGAGAAACTGCCAACACTTTCTCCAAAGTGGCTGAACTATTACACATTCCCACCAGAAATCTATGGGGTATCTAATTTATCTGCATCTTCTGCCAAGATTAAGTATTTTCCAAATTGTTTTCTGTATGTTTATCTAGAACCTCTGATATCTCATTAGAATTTAATTAGCAGTTTTAGATGATTAGTGATGTTGAATATGCATTTGTATGTGCTTATTATTTAAAGATCTGAAAGGGTCACTAGTTCATGGTGCTAAGTACTTCTGAATCCTTGATTTTCCCTCTACTTGCTTCAGTCATTCGTGAGAGTATTAAAGTCTCCAGCTAAAACAGTGAACATTTATATTGCTATTCTGTTTTAATAAGCTTCAGTTTTGCTTACTTCGAAATTGTTTTGTTTCATGGATATTTAGAATTTTTGTATTGCTTTGGTATATGAATGTCATTTCACAAATACCTCCTCCTCATTTTGGTAATTTTTCTTGCTTTGAAGTCCAATGTTTCTGTAATAAATGTACCCATTTAGTTAACATTTGCATATATATATATATATATATATATATATATATATATATATAATTTTATTTCAACTTACATAATAGTGTATTTAGATGGGTATTTATAAACATTAATTTTTCTTCATTTACTACTAGTACTTATACAGTAACTATTTTACACAAATCTATTACATTTAATTATTAATAATTCATTTTGGGTTAAATATTTCAACTTTTTTTGTTTCTCTGTTCTTTTTTTAAAACTGTTTGGTGTTTGATTTTTATGTGTTGTACTGTTTGTTTAGGGATTAGTTTAGGTAATATACATCAGTAAATTTACAATTACAAAGTTTTACAATTCCAAGTATAGGTTCATGTGTCTGTGTTTATATTTTTTTTAATTGGTTATTTTATTTACCTTCATTTTAATGTTGTACCCCTTCCTGGTTTCCCCTCCAAAAACCCCCTATCCCACTCACCTACCCATTTCTGCTAGCATCCCCCTACCCTGTAGCATGGAGCCTCCACAGGACCAAGAGCCTCCCCTCCCATTGATACCAGATAAGGCAATATTTTGCTACATATGCAGCTGGAGCCATGAGTTGCTCCATGTGTACTCTTTGGTTGGTGGTTTAGTTCCTTGAAGCTCTGGGAGGTCTGGTCAGTTGATATTGTTGTTCTTCCTATGAGGTGGCAAACCCCTTCAGCTCCTACATTCCTTCCCCTACCTTCTCCATTGGGGTCCCTGTGCTCAGTCTGATGGTTGACTGTGAGCATGCACCTCTGTATCTGTCAGGCTCTGTCAGAGACTCTCAGAAGACAGCTATATCAGGGTCCTGTCAGCAAGCACTTCTTGGCATCTGCAATGGTGACTGAGTTTGGTGACTGTATATGGGATGGATCCTGAGGTGGGGCCGTCTCTGAATGTCCTTTCCTTTAGTCTCTGCTCCACAATTTGTCCTTGCATTTCATTTAGACAAGAACAATTCCGGGTTAAAATTTTTGAGATGGATGGGTGGCCCTATTCCTCAACTGGGGCCATGATTATCCACTAGATATGGCCTCTACAGGTTTTATCTCTCCTTTGTTGGGTATTTCAGCTAATGTCATCCCCGATGGGTCCTGGGAACCTCTTGTTTCCCTGGCATCTTGGACATTCTAGTAGCTACCCCCAGTTCCCCATCCCCCACTGCTACACACCTCCATTCAATTTCCTGACCCTCTGTATTTCTCCCCAGCTGTCTCCTCCCACAACTGATCCTGCCCCCTCCCCCTCTCCCTCCTCTCTCTCCCTTCTACCTACAGTGAGTATTTTGTTCCCCCTGCTAAGGACTGAAGCATCCACTCATATTCCTTCTTCTTGAGCTTCATATGGTCTGTGAGTTGTATCTAATATCTACTTATCAGTGAGTACATACCAAGTATATTCTTTTGTGACTGGGTTACCTTACTCAGGATGATACTTTCTAGTTCCATCCATTTGCCTAAGAATTTCATGAAGTTACTGTTTTTAATAGCTGAGTAATACTCCATTTTCTATATCTATTCCTCTGTTGAAGGACATCTGGGTTGTTTCCAGCTTCTGGCTATTATAAATAAGGTTGCTCTGAGCATAGTGGAGCATGTGTCCTTGGCATATATGTTAGAGAATCTTTTGGGTATATGCCTAGTAGTGGTATAGCTGGGTCCTCACATAGAACTATTCCCAATTTTCTGAGGAATCTCCAGATTGATTTCCAGAGTGGTTGTACCAGCTTGCAGTCCCACCAGCAATGGAGGAGTGTTCCTATTTCTCCACATCCTCGCCAGCATCTACCGTCACTTGAGTTTTTTACCTTAGCCATTCTGATTTGTGTGGGGTGGAATCTCCATGCAATTTGAAAACATACTTCTTTTCCATAGAGTAGTTTATTAGTGTACATTCATTGTCTAAACTTAAGAGTTTTATAAAGTCATTTTTCTTCATTATGCACTCTGACTCTTTTCACTTTTTATAAACATCCCCTGCTCCATGCTAGTCCTCTTTTTCTTCTATTTTTGTATCTTATAAGTATGTGTATTTGTTACTATGTTACTATTTCATCTATACTTTAAGCCAGTTAGTGTATTCTATATTATTATAATGGATTTTAAAAGTAGAGTCTCACTATGTAGTCCTGGTTAGCCTGAAACTCATTGTGTCGATTAGGCTGGCCTTGAACTCACAATGATTCTCTTGCTTTTACATCCTGAGACTTGGGATTAGAGTTCTGTACCACTATATTTGACAGTTTTATAATTTTTGTGTTGCTGTGAAATATTATAAACCAAATGAGAATACTACTTTATTATGTAAAACTTTATTTTAATCAAGTCGAAGTTTTGGTTTCTAAGTTATAGAGTGTTAAAAGCTTTTTATTTTGTTATTTTTGAGATGAATTCTTTACTTTTTCAGAATAGGTGATATTGTGAATAACAAAATCTTAGCTTCCTTTCATCAGAAAATATTTTATGTATCTTTAACACTTATATTTAAGAAAAATCTTCCTCCTTATAGGAATACAGTTCACAATCTCCTCTATTTAGACTCTTATGATTTAAGTTCTATTTTTAATTTTTTGATATATAAATATATAAATGTTTAAATATATAAATGTATAAATATATATTCTGAAGAATACGTATTTTAAAAGCACCAGACTGTCCTGTATTTAATACTTTAGTTCAATTTGTATTTATACATTTATTAAATAGGTGTCTATTTAATATTTGTCTTATAATTTATGTGACATGTAGAGGATTTTTAATTCACTAATAATGGATAAGAATACATGTATACTTTTTACAAACCACATGGACTTCTTCAATAATCAGTGTAAGGGTAATTCTACATAAACTACTTGTTTAAAATCTTTGTCTGCATATACCAAATTCAGGATTACCACTAAAGTACATTTATATTAAAAAGACATTGCATACAATATAAAATTCCTCTGGTTTTGTTTCGAATAATTTTGGGACCATGCAGATACCTCAGGTTGTAAAGATGTTCATTACTGAGCCTTCCTACTTGAGTTAGATTCCTGAATCTTAGATGTCATAAAAAATAAGTCAATTCCTAAAGGTTCCATATGTATTCCCCCAAATATATTTGTATATATATACAAAATAAATATATTTAATGAAAAATAAAAAAATTTCTATTTTTACCTAAGGTTTGTCTGCTATTTGTGATTCTCTTGAGTTTCTTTTTATCATAGTTTCATGCAATTCTTCAATAATTAAATTATGTATATCTAATTTCTTTGTGTGTCACATTCTCCATTTTATTTATATTTTCTTTCCTACTTGTATGGGATGCAAGACTCCCAAACATGGAAATCCCAACGTCTTTGACCCAATATTGGTTCCTATATACTAATATCTTAGTTCTGATACTGGCTGTATCATATTCTCGATCAGTTATTTACAACATCAAACACAATCTATTTTCTTCTCTTATGGTCAGTGTATTGTCAGATGCTGTTCTGAAAAAAGATGCTATTTGAAGTAGTCAGAGACAAGACTTCTGAAACATAGTTATTCAACTTATCTTTTGCTTATTTCTTCTTAAGTGACCCTCATACTATATGCCCTTCCTAGTTCTACTACTCTAATAATTTAAATTAACAGCAAACTTTCTTACTCTTAAAATCACTGTTAACTGGACTACCTAAAAGTTCCAGGCAGCAAGCCCTTACATTCTGTAATTACTAACGCTGTTCATGTTGTTAATCAAGTTCATTCTAGCATGGCATCCTCCAATGGAAAAACAAACGTAGCCAATTATTTTGCACAATAAGGGGAGTTTGTGTACTTACAAATGACATTACACCTAGATAAATATCAAGACTTGTTTTTATCAGCATTGTCTGGAGACAAAATAGTTATCACTACTCCATTTTCAAATTTAAGAAATTATTCCAGCATGGGAAATTCAAATTCTCAAACAAACAAAACAAAACAAAAAGCAATGTCATTGGATCCTAGGTATTTCCTATAAATAGATCAGTTAAGTATATTACAAATCTCACATTGTATAAATCATTCATTCAGAAAATTTTTGAATAACAATTCTTTTAGAATTTGAAATCTCTTAATAGTTCAAACTCCCTTTGCAAATGTTCAATTCTATGTCTCAGTTGTTGCCTTATTCCGTAAATTTGAATTAAAATGTTATGCTAAAGGTGTTTATTCTCTGAAAAGTATTAAGTTGACATTCAATAAACAATTATACTTTTGTGAGATACAAAAGCAACATATTAATTCATCTTAGGTTCACAGTAAGCACATTCATGTTTGTTTAGTTAAATGTGCAAATTAAAATGTTATTCAATACCAAACAGTTCTTGAGAATCATATTCATATACATAATTTAGACTAAAACAGTTGGTTTTACCTACTCTGCCAACACTGCACAGGAACGAGAAATACTTTTGTGAAAACACATGGATACATTTTGATAGACGAGAATGTTAGTTCTTTCTTTCAGACTTTTAGAATTGTAAAGTGGCCTTTAGTGATAGAGAATGGCAATTTAGCTCAAAGAAATAATAATAACCTCAAAGTAAGGAGCAAATTTACCACTAACCATGAGCACTGAGCACTTAACAGTTACCTTACCTTTCAGTTAATAGATATAATTTATAAATGACAAAAATTGCCCTTGTCTTCAGATCTCTGATACAAATTATAGTCATTATAAACATCACATATAATTTTGACTGAGAGGGAATTCCTACTTCTGTATATTTTCAGTGGGCTATATTAACTCTAAGCTCAGTCATTTCTGGTTTGCTGCCAAAGGAAATCATCAGGGAGATGAATTATTTTTGGCAACCCACAGTTGTGATTTTACTGTATCTAAATTTACAGTGGTGCACCAGGTCATTTATTTACAGACAATAATACTTTTGGAAATCACTGTTACTTCTCTTTGTCCTTTCCTTGTTTCCTTTACGCAAAGGTACTAATGAATAATGAAAGAAAAAAAAAATACTAAATCCACAGGAAAATAAAAGCAATAATATTTAAACTGTATTTTGATTGGCTAAAGTGATAACCTCTGTAGGGTTTCAGAAACCTATAGTAGTACTATGCAAGCGAAGGCATTTAAAACCCTTTCTTCATGAATTGTGGGTATTGCTTCTATTTCATTGTTAACTACAGAACAAACACATTGCAAAGCAAGTTTTTTTTTTTAATGTGATCAGTGTAATACAAGGCATGAATAATGTTTGCATAAAACATCTCTTTACTTAAAGTTAAAATTTGTTATAATAATAACATTTCCTTCTGCATCCTAAATAGATTGAACATTAGAATTCATAATATTTCTCACCAGTATTATATTACAGACATCATTGTCCATTAAGAGGGAAAGCATAGCTTCTGTGAAATAGCCAATTTATGTATTTTTTATTTTTCTGTAAACTATAATGTGGTACAAAATAAATTTGTTTTCTATTTTTAAAGTGATAATTTGAGTAATCAATAAAGATGTTTTTGTGGACCCCACAAAATATATTTTTCCTATTGTATTTTTGCAAATATACATGCTAGTCAAGTAGGTCCTGGGCAATTCAATGGCCCACAAAAGGAGAAGATTCAATCTGGTCATTGAGTGACAGATTACTTTTGCCTAGTCAACAAATCAACTCTTTTAATTTTTTTTCCCTAATAATCTATACTTTATACATATCACCACTGAGTGTTGCAAAAAAAATATTTCAAGGGCCAGCATTGTATAGACGTTGATCACAATGCTCAGAATAAGACTGAAATGCAGTGGAATGTATCTAAGGACTCTGGAAGATCATAACATCTTAAGGTAGATTAGCTCCAGATGTATCTGCCTTAAAAAGAGCTTATTGAAATCAACTCTTGCCAAAGAAGGTTGAGGGTGTTTTCTACCAGGGTATACTATTCTATCTCTTTCTCATATTGTGTATGCTTTTACCTTAGATGATTCATATTATAAAAGAGAAGTGTAAATAATATAACCTCAGAAGGTTGAAGTGAAAATAGAATGAGATAATGTATGTAAACCTGTTAACAACGTGTCTTATACACATTGTGATACTAATTAATGTTAATTATCACCAGTGGGTAAACTCTGCTTTATTTCTCCTTATAAGTACTGATACATGGGGAACAGTTTGAATGTTGAGGCATTATAATGTAGGAATCACAGCAACTGTGGTTTGCATTTAACTAATGTAATTAGTAATTTTAACTAATGTATCTAAGATCTAACTTAAATATATCTTCCTGATTCTGATTTAAATTATAGAAACTTTCACAAATGCAAATTCTTGATATATAATTTCATGAGTTCATGACTTAAATGTGGACATCAGTATATAGGATAGATAATTTTTGAAAGAATAAAATTTCTTAAGTACTCAAATAGACATCATAAAATCATGATAACAGTGCCTACAAGACAATATATTCCAAATTTATACAGAATTGACACATGTTGATTAAAAAATAAATAAGATTTCTTCATCATTGTTTACTGTTGACTATGTATGTGGACTGAATTTAACTCTTTCAGTCTTATCAGATTTTAGCATACAAAGGTTACAAGGGTATTTTATTATTTTATTTTATTGTATATTTTATGTACTCACATTTCAAATGTTATCCCCTTTCCTAGTTTCCTCTCTGGAACCCTCCTCTCCCTTTCCCCTCCCCCTGCTTCTATGAGGATGCACCCCCTCCTACCCGCCTACTCCCTCCTCACTGCCCTGGGATTCCCCTACACTGGGGAATCAAGCAGAAGGGTATTTTAATAAAACTTTTATATAAATCTACAAAGCACAATTTGCAATTTGAACAATTTTAAACTTCCAGAGTTTTTGAAAAGAATGTCCAAAAATCAGATTTTATCCTTAGTTTTCTGTGGCGCAGGGATAGAAGCCAGGGCTTGAAACATGCGAGGCAACTCTCTTCCAGGGACATGCACCATCAGCTCTTTTATAACTTTATTTTAACCTCAAACCAAGAAAACTTTCATTTTTAACCTCACAAATATCTGAGATTGTAGGTGTGAATAACAACATCCTGGCGATATATTACCATCTTATAATGCTACATTACCATCTTATAATCTTAGCTCTCAACTGAATCCTATTTTTATATGGTGGTACATTTTAAACTTTTGGAACAAGCGATTTATCAATCTGCCTACTGGGTAGCGAAGCATAAATTGTGATATTTGAATGCCCAACAAGGTGCAGAACAACTTGTTTTGTACTTGTACTTAAAATGGTGTCTACCAGGGCAAAGTAGTTTCTGGAAAAAAATTGTTTTGTGTAATAATGAAGCAACTAAGAGTAGATCACAGAGTGATTGTAGTGTGTTCTTTTTGTTTTTTATTGATTTTTAAAATGAAAGTTGTTTTCTTTTTAGTTTTTAATGTATTTAATTTTTAATAGATCTATGCAAAACTTGTATGATGTGCTTTTACCATATTCCTCCATCTTTTCCCAGATTCAATCAAAGAGTATTAATGATGACTTAGAATATGTAAGGATGCCCTTCATTTTTGAGTGAAAATTTAACATTAGGCCCAAAGAGCACAGTTGTTTCCTTATAGAAAATTGGAGATAGAATATGAGTTGCGGTTACAAAAGAGTATCATGAAAATATTGTGAGTGAATTAAGTTATCAGCATTTCTGGTAGATTCTGTATACAAGGATGCCCAGGATTAGAACAACATTGAGGGTCTGTCTTTTATATAGTAAGTTTCAGTATACTTTTGATAATCTACAAAATCTTTAAACATGATATTACTTTTGTACCATTTCCCATTTTCTTAAGTGTTAGTTCCTTCTCCATGTCTAATTCAGAATGAATAGGGCCAGAAAAAAATATTCATTTTTAGTTTTCAATGTATTTTTATTCTTACAAAGTCTTCACAAAGTAGTTATGTACATCTCAAGTTAAAAAAAAAGACTTGATCTTAACAAATATAAATTATGAGGAACATAAATCACAGAAAATCAAGGCAGAATTTACTATAAAATATGAATGAAAAATATTAATATTAAGATTCTCATGGACAATTTAATAAAACTTTAAAGAAGATCCACCAGGAATATTTTAAAAATTGTCAAAACAAAGATAGATACAGTCAAAGATAACCAAGACAAAGGTTATGTGTGAAAGGTGATGCTCAGAAGACCCATGAAAATATGGTTAAGTTTAAGTTGGGGGACAATATCCTTTATTTTTCTGAGTATGATTTGATTATCCAAATATTTAAATGTATTTATCTTTCTGAAAAGGTTAAATGAGAAAATGAAACAGCATTTACCATATGGTTCTAGAAGGAAGATATTTTGGAATACATCAGACAAATGTGAGTTGATCTAGGCTCTTACAAATATTATGTAATGGATTAAATTTGTATTTTTCTCAAACTATATCATCCCAAATAGTAACTTCTCATTGTTCATGGACAAAGCCATACCAGACTATTAAACATTTAGTCATGTACTGCTCAGATTAATATCTGTCTTCCTGACTAAACTGTGGATCATTGAAGGGTATGATCCACCATATAACACAAATTTTCTTTTCATCCTTCCTACTCCAATTATCACATATATCTACAAGGCCTTTGTATGTGATCCCTTGTCAAAACAGCCATGTTGCTGGATTAAAATTCCTCTACAGACATACAACTGTATTGATATTAATGAAATAACGTGAAAAATTTGAGGCAAATATGCTTTGAATTCTGACAGAAACAATATACCACTGGTCTCCCAAATTGGGATATTCCTCAAATGATGAACCAGGGTAGTTAGATACCTGAAAATTGATATAGATATCTACAACCACATCAAACAAATCACAATATATTAATATACAGAAATTTACTGTGATTTGATGTGAATAGAATATGTGTCGCTTTAGTAATTTAATCATTTTCATTTTTCAGTGCTATCACCTACTTACATAATTAAGATATTTTTACATATAAGAAATATGTGGGTAGAAGTCATTAATGACATTTTCCTATTAAATCAAATGGCTTGTGAGCATGGTAAAATTGGTTATTTCTGGGTATCAAAAGGAAAAGAGAAGAGATGACAAAGAAATAAATTATGATTATTCTGTTTATTACTTGTATACACTAGTTCCCATCATCAGTGATATTTTCTCTATATTGCTCACATTAGTCCCTTAAATACCTTTTCTGTTTTATAGTGATCACTTCCATAACAATTTAATTGTATGTCATAACCTTAAAAAAATCTTTATTCTATTTGTCTCCTATGATGTTGGCAAGCTGGGTAATAATGCAGATGCCTGTGAATCTGCCTCTATAGTCTGATACATTAAGTTTAGCATGACCACAGGAAGGAACAATTTTTTAAACATATTGTTGGTCTTATTTTTGAATAAACATTTTAAAAAGTTTGATATATAGGGTGTGTTTGCTTCTTTTTGTTCTAGGCCTTTTAGGTGTGCTGTTAAGTCTTTTGTATAGGATCTCTCCAGTTTCTTTACCAGGGCACTTAGTGCTATGAAATTTGCCCTTAGCACTGCTTTCATTGTGTTCCATAAGTCTGGGTATGCTGTGTCAAAATTTTCATTGAATAAAAGGAAGCCTTTCATTTCTTTATTTCTTCCATGACCAAGTTATCATTGAATAGAGAGTTGTTCAGTTTCCACGTGTTTTGTGGGGCTGTGAAAGCATCTGTTTTCTGGTAGAGCCAAGGTTCAAACCATGTGGGCCCAATAGAGGGTAAAAACTCTATAGGGAACAACGGCAGGCATTTGCCAGGCTCCTAGAAGCAGCTCCTGACACGTGCCTATATCTCTCCATAGGTCTGTGACATTTGGTCACATAGAAAGGAAATGCCCCTCAAGCCCCTCCTCAGGTAGAGGCCTGGTCATGTGGGCATGTACCTCAAGACATTCCCATGTTAATGAGGCACCTAGAGGCTTAGCCACGCCCATTCCCAGTCATTATTTCAACCTCACCCCTCCCTGAAGTCGTGGGGTACAGTCTCACCCACACCACTCTCAGCAATGACAATAAACAATCTGAAACCCGGACTGTCTCTCTTCATCCTCCATGAAAAATAGCCGGCACCAAAGCCAAAGACCTGGTCCCACAGCAGGATGCCAGCTGTGCTCCTTCTCCCCTTTGGCCCAGGCTAGATCCAGTCTGTGGTCCCACTTCTTTCTCAGCTCTTCCACACAGCATCTGTGATACCTAAGAGCATGGGAACTCCACGGAGCTGCCTGCAGTGAGTCTCCCGAGAACCATGGCCACCTTCCCCCACTCCTGGGTGGTGTTCCTGTGGCTTCACACAGCCTGCACTCGCCTGGTGGTGTGTGGGGGTGTGCGCAGTTAACTGCCCACAATATCTTGCCTCTCCCAGGGGCCACAAGAGCCCAGGGCCGACACACCGGACTTTAGGCTACACCTTGACAGTTTGACCCAATAGTGTATATGGGCTTTCTGTTGTTTTTGTTGTTATTGAAGTCTAGACTTAGTCTGTGGTGATCTGCTAGTATGGGATTGTGTCCATCTTCTTGTATTGGTTGAGGTTTGTTTTGTGACTGATTTATATGGTTAATTTTGGAGAAGGTACCATGTGGTGCTGAGAAAAAAGTATATTCTTTTGTTTTAGGATGAGATGTTCTGTATATATCTGTTAAATCCATTTGGTTCATAACCTCTATTAGTTTTACTGTGTCTCTGTTTAGTTTCTGTTTTAATGAGCTGTCTGTTGGTGAGAGTGGGGTGTTGAAGTCTCATATTATTATTGTGTGGGGGTACAATGTATGTTTTGAGTTTTAGTAAAGTTTCTTTTGTGAATGTGGGTGCCCTATCATTGGGACATAGATGTTCAGAAGTGAGATTTTTCTTTTGGTGGATTTTTCATTTGATGAATATGAAATGTCCTTCCCCATCTCACTTTATAACTTGGTTGCAAGTCTGTTTTATTGGATATTAGAAAGGCAACTCCTGCTTCTTTCTTGGGACCATTTGCTTGGAAGACTTTTTTTCCAGCCTTCTACTCTGAGGTAGTGTCTGTCTTTGTTACAGGACCATGTCATAATAAGTCATGGTTTGAATTATAAATATTTACACATTTCACAGATTAGCCTATTCTTGCATGAGCTGTTTCTCATCTAACCCCTCAAATGGTGTGTAGTCATTGTTCATGGTATTGGGATACATAAAGACATTTTCATGTAAGTCCATAATGTACTTGGGTTATATATCCCTTATCCCATCTCCTTTCATTCCCCCCATTAGTCTACATTGTTTCCCTAGACAGCTTTTCTTTTACTTTTATGGCATAAGTACATAAATGATGTTATATATCTATATAATATCTAGGAGTTACACATTGGAGAAATCATGATACTTATTTTTTAGTGTAATTTTGTTCAGTTACTATTATTGTCTCTAATTGTATCCATTTTCTACAAACATCATAACTTCAGTATTATTTGTGGCTGAAAAAAGAACTTTACATTATGACTATATATCACATTTTCTTTGTTCATTCCTTTCTTGATAGATACCTACAGGTTACTTCTATTAGGTGACTAGTGCATCTGGTTGGAAGTATCTCTGTGATATGCTGACAGAGGTAAATGCTTCAGGTAAATGCACAGGAACAATGTAGCATTATAATATGGTTATTTTAGTTGGTTTTTAATTTTTTAAGGGAACTGTCATTCTAATTTCTGCAACAACTAGACTACTATATATAAGCATTTTATAAGGGTTATGACTTATTTGTAGCTATATATTTTTCCATTCATTGCCAGATATGCTGGATGGGAGAGGGCTTTGCTATCATTTAACAATGAAGGATGATTTTTTCTTTTCTTTTTTGTTTTTTGTTTTTGTTTGTTTGTTTGTTTGTTTGTTTTTGAAACAGGTTTTATAGTTCCAGGTAACCTGGAACTCACTCTACATATCAGGTTGGCCTTGAACTCATATAACTGTCTGCCTCTGTCTTCTGAGTGCTGACATTAAAGTAGTGTACCATCATGCCCAGTTGAAGAAATAAAATATTTTATCATGAATCACATGTTTATTTCAATCAAGTCATTATAAATAAATTTTGACTTGACTTAGATTTTAGTATTTATAACTAGTATGTCTATGCATACCTATAACTCCAGCACTCAAGAGGCCAAGACAGGAGAATTAAAACTACATAATGTTTAAATTACACTGAGATTCAATCTCCTTTCCAACAAAATTGCAGATATTTAGAATACATATATAGTGGGGTCGTGGTAGTCCATGACTTTTAATCCCAGCACTTGGGAAGCAGAGGGAGGTGGATCTCTGTGAATTTGAGGCCAGCCACAGAGTGAGGTACAGGACAATCAGTGCTACACAGTGAAACCCTGTCTTGAGAAAATTACAAAAACAAACAAACAAATAAACAAAACAAAAAGAAATGCACACACACTCTGTGGTGTGTGTGTGTGTAAAGGGAACCCATACAAAATTTTAGTGGAATCAGGAATGTAAGTGGGATGATGATAAAGTAGGTGATACTGGAACCCAGGGAACAGATGCTGCTGAAGATCCTAAAAGCACAGGCTGGCTTCTAAAACACAAGCAACCAGCTCCCTTATAGCAATAGTTCCAAGTCTGAAACCCCTACATTAAAAATGTCCCACATACACACCTGTTCTTACTAAAATCTTCTTTACACTTCTAAGAACATGATAGAAGAACCCATAACCAATTTTTGAAATAGATTTCATCCCATCTCTCCTTTCTCTGTCTGTCTGTCTGCCTTACTGCCGGCCTGGCTGTTTCTATGTTGTTATTTTTATCTCCACTATGATCTCTGAACTCATTAAATTAGTGTCACACACCAAACCCAATGTGGCTGCTAAATTATAAAAGTAGATTTAAACATATAAAGGGAAAAAAATCCTAAAACCCAAATTATATTATTTTCAAGTTATGTATAATGCAGCACAAAATATTTAAGCCTGGGAACCCTGAGTAAGAAATATGTAACTTAAAGGATATATTTGCAAAAGACAAACTAAACTTCAAATTCCCTTATAATTAAAAATTAGACAAAAATCATAGAATTGGAGGTAAAGAGTTTCTGTGTAGGAGGCTTATCTTTCTGTTACAGAATGAGGAAAACTTTAGACAGGTTTGGGTGATCTAAGAGCAGAGTGGAGTTATGATTCATTACATGGGCAAAGCAGATGCACCTCTTAAAGTGAATTGCTGCATTTCTGTATAGCATGATACCTGTACAATAAATGATGACAAAAAACATATAAAGAAATATTACTCCTGAGACAATAACATATATATCTACAAAGAAAATACTTCCTAGAATTTAATGAACATGAATATACAACATATTCAAACTTATGGGACACAATGAAAGTAGTGCTAAGAGGAAAAATCATAGCTCTGAGTGCTTCCAAAAAGAAACTGGAGAGATGTGGGACGGTGAAAGGCAGCCTGGTTTGTGATTGAGCTGAGGTTTAAAACCCCAGGACCCAAGAGGGGCTCCCCAACAGGGAATAACCCTACACGGGACAATAGGCATTTTGCCATGCTCCTGGGTCCCAGGCTCCTGACAGGAGGCTGCAGCTCTCCATAGGTCTGTGACGGATCTGTCACATAAGGGAAACACCCAAGCCCTTCCATAGGTAGAGCTGTGGTCACATAGCCTCAAGACATCCTCTTGGTAATGAGACACTAGAAGTTTAGCCACTCCCCTTCCCAGCCAATCCTCCCTGCAAAAGTATTTCAATCTCACACACGATGGCGGTATTGATTCACTCATGCCACTCTATGCCATGACGATAAACACCCTGAAACCATGGACTGTCTCTCTTCATCAGGATCTGCCATGGGGAACAATGGAACAGGCCTTCTTCTAAAGAGCCTTGTCTAGTCTCCCACAGAAGGCCTCCCAACGCTCCCAGTCAGGGCCTCCACCAAACCAAAACCAAGTCAACCAGCTAGCTGGCGGCAAGCTAAGGACCTGGTCCTTGGCCGGATCCAGCCTTGCTCCTCCCTTCTTTTCCCCCTCTGCCAGGGCTAGATCTAGCCTGCAGCCTCTCACTCCTTTCTTTCTTTTTTTTTCTCTTACTCATTTCTTAGCTCCTCTGCTGCATCAAGCTCGCCTGGGATGCCCAAGAGACTGAGAACCAGATGGACCTGGCTTCCATGCAGTCCATGGGACCCCCTCCCCTGCCACACTTCCCCACCCCTAGGCAGTGGCCCAAGGTGGCTTCTCACAGCCCAACACACACCCAGCGGTGTAGTGGGGTGAGCGCAGTCAAATATCCTGTATCCAGACTCTCAGAGAGGCCCGAGCCTGGGGTGGATGCGGGACTCTCACCACTCACCACCATTTAATCCAACAGAGAGAGCCGAAACTAGCAGCTTAATAGCACATCTCGTAGCTCTAGAACAAAACAAAGCTAATACACCCAACAGGTGTAGACAGCAGGAAATAATCAAACTCAGGGCTGAAATAAAACAAGTAGAAACAAAAAGAACTATGCAAAAAAAAATCAACAAAACCAGGAGCTGGTTGTTTGAGAAAATCAACAAGATAGATAAACTCTTAGCTAGACTAACCAGAGGGCACAGAGACAGTATCCAAATTAACAGAATCAGATATGAAAAGAGAAATATAACAACAGATTCTGAGGAAATTTAAAAAATTATCAGATCCTACTACAAAAGCCTATATGCAACAAAATTGGAAAATCTGGAGGAAATGGACAGGTTTCTAGAAAGATACCAATTACCAAAGTTAAATCAGGATCACATGAACCATCTAAACAGTCCCATAACCCCTAAAGAAATAGAAGTAGTGATTAAAAGACTCCCAATCAAAAAGAGCCCAGGACCAGATGGGTTTAGTGCAGAATTCTATCAGACCTTCGAAGAAGACCTAATACTAATACTCTTCAAACTACTCCACAAAATAGAAACAGAAGGAACACTACCCAATTCATTCCATGAGGCTACAGTTACACTGATACCAAAACTTCACAAAGACCCAACGAAGAAAGAAAAATTCAGACCAATTTCCTTTATGAATATCAATGCAAAATTACTCAATAAAATTCTTGCATACTGAATCCAAGAACACATCAAAATGATCATTCACCACAATCAAGTAGGCTTCCTCCCAGAGATGCAGGGATGGTTCAATACGTGGTAACCCATCAGTGTAATCTACTACATAAACAAACTCAAAGAAAAGAAACACATGGTCATTTCATTAGTTACTGAAAAAGCATTTGACAAAATTCAACATCCTTTCATGATAAAAGTCTTGGAAATATCAGGAATTCAAGGCCCATATCTAAACATAGCAAAAGCAATATACAGCAAACCAGTAGCCAACATCAAACTAAATGGAGAGAAACTTGAAGTAATCCCACTAAAATCAAGGACTAGGGAAGGCTTCCCTCTCTCTCCCTATCTATTCAATATAGTACTTGAGGATCTAGCTAGAGCAATTAGACAACAAAAGGAGGTCAAAGGAATACAAATTGGAAAGGAAGAATTCAAAATATCACTATTTGCAGATGATGATCATATACTTAATTGACTGAAAAACTCCACCAGAGAACTCCTACAGCTGATAAACAACTTCAGCAAAGTGGCTGGATATAAAATAAACTCCAACAAATCAGTAGCCTTCCTATACTCAAAGGATAAACAGACTGAAAAAAAAATTAGGGAAATGAAACATTACACAATAGTCAAAAACAATATAAAATATCTTGGTGTTACTCTAACCAAACAAGTGAAAGATCTGTATGACAAGAACTTCAAGTCTCTGAAGAAATCAAAGAAGACCTCAGAAGATGGAAAGGTCTCCCATTCTCATGGATTGGCAGGATTAATATAATTAAAATGGCCATCTTGCTGAAAGTAATCTGTAGATTCAATAAAATCTCTATCAAAATTCCAACTCAATTCTTCATAGACTTAGAGCAATTCTCAAATTTGTTTGGAATAACAAAAAAGCCAGGATAGCAAAAATTATTCTCAACAATAAAAGAACTTCTTGGGAAATAAGCATCCCAGACTTCAAGCTGTACTACAGAGCAATAGGGATAAAAACTGCATGGTATTGGTACAGTGACAGGCAGGTAGATCAGTGGAGTAGAACTGAAGACCCAGAAATGAACCCACATACCTACAGTCACTTGATCTTTGACAAAGGAGCTAAAACCATCCAGTGGAAAAAAGACAGCATTTTCAAAAAATGGTGCTGGTTCAACTGTCAGTCAACAAGTAGAAGAATGCAAATTGATCCATTCCTATCTCCCTGTACAAAGCTCAAGTCCAAGTGGATCAAGGACTTCCACATAAAACCAGATATACTGAATCCGATAGAAGAGAAAGTGAGGAAAAGTCTCGAATACATCGGCACAGGGAAAAAAATTCCTGAACAGAACACCAATGGCTTATGCTCTAAGATCAACAATTGACAAATGGGACCTCATAAAATTGCAAAACTTCTGTAAGGCAAAGGACACTGTCAATAGGACAAAACAGCAACCAACAGATTGGGGAAAGATCTTTATCAAT
Organism: Rhynchomys soricoides; assembly: GCA_019843965.1. Classification (NCBI taxonomy): domain Eukaryota; kingdom Metazoa; phylum Chordata; class Mammalia; order Rodentia; family Muridae; genus Rhynchomys; species Rhynchomys soricoides. The sequence continues at coordinate 441,737 of JADRCH010007279.1, forward strand.
CGTATGTGCGATAGAGGGGCAATATTCAATATATACAAAGAACTCAAGAAGTTAGACTCCAAAGAATCAAATAACCCTATTAAAAATGGGGAACAGAGCTAAAAGAGAATTTTCAACTGAGGAAACTCAAAGGGCTGAGAAGCACCTAAAGAAATGTTCAACATCCTTAGTCATCAGGGAAATGCAAATCAAAACAACCCTGAGATTCTACCTTATACCAGTCAGAATGGCTAAGATCACCAGCAGTGGTGGTGCACACCTTTAATCTCAGTACTTGGGAGGCAGAGGCAGGTGGATTTCTGAGTTCGAGGCCAGCCTGGTCTACAGAGTCAGTTCCAGGACAACCAGGGCTACACAGAGAAACCCTGTCTCGAAAAAACCAAAAACCAAAAAACAAACAAACAAACAAAAATCAGGCTGGTGAGGATGTGTAGAAGGAGGAGCACTCCTCCGTTGTTGTTGGGATTGCAAGCTTGTACAAACATTTTGGATACGTCTTGGGCATTTCTTCACAAAATTGGATATAGTATTCCCTGAGGACCCAGTTATACCACTCCTTGGTATATACCTAAAACATTCTCCAACATATAACAAGGATACATGTGCTATTATGTTCATAGCAACCATATTTTTAATAGCCAGAAGCTGGAAACAACCCAGATGTCTTTCAACAGAGGAATGGATACAGAAAATGTGGTACATTTACACAATGGAATACTACTCAGCTATTAAAAACAATGACTTCATGAAATTCACAGACAAATGGATGGAACTTGAAAATATCATCCTGAGTGAGATAACCCAATCACAAAAGAACACACATGGTATGCTCTCACTGATAATAGCCCAAAAGCTCAGAATACCCAAGATAGAATTCACAGACCATATGAAGACCAAAATGAAGGAAGACCAAAATGTGGGTGATTCAGTCCTTATTAGAAGGGAAGAAAATACTCAAGGGAGCGAATATGGAGACAAAGTGTAGAGCAGAGACTGAAGGAAAGGCCATCCAGAGACTTCCTTCCTGGGGTTCCATCCCTTAAACAGTCACCAAATCCAGACATTATTGAGGATGCCAAGAAGTGTTTGGTGAAAGGAACCTGATATAGCTGTCTCCTGAGGAGCTCTGCCAGAGCCTGACAAATACAAAACCACTGGACTGAGCACAGTGTCCACAGTGGAGGAGTTAGAGAAAGGACTGGAGGAGCTTAAGGGGTTTGCATCTGCATAGGAAGTACAACAGTATCAACCAACCAGACCACCCCTAGAGCTCCCAGGGACTAAGCCACCAACCAAGGAGTACACATGGAGGGACCCATGGCTCCCGCCACATATGTAGCAGAGGATGACCTTGTCAGGCATCAATTGGAGGAGAGGCCCTTGATTCTGTCATGGCTTATGGATGCGCCAGTGTAGGGGAATTCGAGGTGGGGATGTGGGAGTGGGTGGGTGTGGGGGAATACCTTTATAGAAGCAGGGAGAGCAGAGCTTGGATAGGGGATTTTAGGGGGAGCAGAAAAGGGGATAACAGTTGATATGTAAATAAAGAAAAT